>CM024753.1:29007995-29327761 GCA_014218235.1 Colocasia esculenta | reverse complement strand
TTTCTGTCCAGGCTCTAGCCTCCTCTTGTGGCACTCTAGAGTGGCACCCGACGGGACCACTCCCTCGACCCACGATGGTGTCCTATGTAAAAACATATAACATAAAGAAAATGATAGATTTTATGAAAACTAAAGTAAATATTAAATTGTAATGCTACTGAATATAAAAATGACCTGCTACAGAAGAAGATGCAGATGCAGCAGGAAAGACGCCCCCTGAGTGAGAGGAACTACGGCTTGAGAAGGATGACCTGCAACAGAGTCTTCAGGTGAATGAGTTGGCACGTCATCCACAGTCGTGCTCTCCGAACACGAGATCCCCTGCGCGAACTCATATCTGAAAATATTGATATTGATAAGCAGCGTATATAATTTACAAAGAAAATTTGACGGCATCTCCCTATATTAGGAGCATATCCACAATTGAACCTCCTGTGGAAAAAATTTCATTTGCAATATGAAGAATGAATAACATGAGGCATTAAGAACCAACTTTACAGGCACAGAAATGCAATTACCATGTCATTTTCCAACAAGTCGCATTTATATTAACATTAAAGAGACATTCTATAATAGAAAAACATAACATAATTACAACTCCACTTAAATCTCCATATATTCACCAACTCTCACATTAATTCCTTCAGTTACATCAACATCAAATATTCTCCATTGATAGGAACATCACCCAAATTTTCTTGATAAGCTTCAACAATTTCATCCTCAGGCACTTCTTCCTGTTCTGCCATGTTATAATAGTCTCGGGGTGTGCTCTTACAGGAATGATCCATCCTGTTCTTCTATTATCATCTACATAAAACACCTGCTCTACTTGTTGGGCAAGTGCAATGACTCATTTGTCCCCAATTTTTGATTGATGTTGAGACTGATGATCCCATATTTGTCAACTTGGAATCCCTTGCCTTCATGATAAACATCCCACCAGTCACATTCAAACAATATAAACACGTTGTTATGGTCAAAACATATCCACAACATCCTTAAGATGTCCATAATAGCCATCACATTTATTATTAAGATCTGCAATCACAACAAACACCACATAATTGAGTCTGCTTTGTATAATCTGCAGTTCTTGTACGGAACCTAAATCCATTTGCAATATAGCCTGAATGTGAATAAGCAATTCTTGATGGTGTTTGTGACAAAATTTGGATATCTTGAGTGCATCGAGGATCATTTGCATTCTTTAATTCTTGGACATAACTTGAAACCATTTTCTGAAATCTTTCTCGATTCCTGTACAAGTTCTAGTCTTCGTTTATGCTCAGCCAAAAAAGGATCAATCTCCTCTATCTGTTTCAAAAATAACGTATGTGCCAACTGCACTTCTTTCTCAGATAACACACGATTCTCAACTTTACCCTTCAAAAAACGCCCTGGGGGATTAAGATTGACAGAAATCATCATCGTCACTGCGACAGGAGCGCCATCCCAATTTCTTCTGTACGATTAAACTGAGTGACTATATTGGGCAAGTACATAGAACAGAACGAAATAGTCTCCTCAAGAAGATAGCCTTCCACAATTGAACCTTCCGGTCGTGCTTTATTGCGCACATAATCTTTCAACTTCTTCAAGTATCGTTCTATAGGATACATCCACCGGTATTGAATAGGACCAGCAATTCTAGCTTCATAAGCCAAATGTGATATCAAATGAATCATGATAGTGAAAAATGATGGCGGAAAAATTTGTTCTAACTTGCATAGTGTTATTGCTATATCAGCTTCTAACTTCAGCAAATGTTCAGGCCTCAAAACTTTAGAACATATATCTTTAAAGTACATACTCAACTCTGTGATTGGGTCAGTCACATCTGCATGAACAATGTTGCGAAGTGCTAAAGGCAGCAACACTTGCAATAAATATGAGAGTCGTGACTCTTCAACCCTATGAGCTTTCCACTTGTAAAGTCCATACACTTGGATAAATTAGATGAATATCCATCGGGGACTTTAATGTTCCTTAGAAGTCACAAATCTGTAACCTTTGTGTTCTGTTCAATGTAAAAAATCGCTGCAGGTGGCTTTCCTCCTTGATCTGTCGGCACATGCAGTTGCGGACGTATCCCCAATCTTCTAAGTCCATCCGTGCCTTAACTGTGTCCTTACTGTAACCAGATCCAAGTAGATTTAAAGTACCCAATAGATTGTCACAAACATTTTTTCGATATGCATCACATCTAAATTATGACGGAGAAGCAGATTTTGCCAATATGGTAACTCCCTAAAAAAAAACTTTGTTTTTTCCATCCTTTCAGTTTATCAATGTCTTTCTTAAAAATCTTTCCAAACCTAGTAATAGGCACCATCTGTTGTTGTTGCTCCCACACTTCACGACCATTCAAATTTTTTGGAGATTTCCCAAGTTCGACTCTGCCATCAAATCTATCCTTATATGTGGTTTCCTCCATCTGTGATGTACTGGCAAAAACCGACGGTGCCCAAGATAACAAAATTTCTGACAATTTTTAAGTCTTCTTGAATGTGTACTGTAGTTACATGTGGGACACGCATATGTTCCTTTAGTGCTCCACCCTGACAAATTAGCATATGCAGGGAAGTCATTGAGGGTCCAAGGAGAGTAGCTCGCAGGGTGAAGTTCTGTTTTGCTGCATCATATGTTTGCACACCATTATACCATAAATCCTTCAATCATCTATCAATGGTTGTAAGTATACATCAATGTCATTTCTGGCTCTTTAGGACCAGGAATGAGTAAAGACATCATGGTATATGTTTGCTTCATACACATCCATGGCGGTAAGTTGTAGACAACTATCACCACAGGCCATGTACTATACCTGCTACTCATGTTTGCAAATGGATTAAACCCATCACTTGCCAAACCGAGTCTGACATTGCGGGCTTCAACAGCAAAGTCTGGATAGACATTGTCAAAATGTGTCCATGCTCAGAATCAGCAGGATGCCGCATCTCCCCATTTTCTTGCAACGTCCGACCATCCTTATGCCATGTCATCCACTTAGCTACCATAGAAGACATAAACATTCTTTGCAATCTGTCTTTCAGAGGAAAATAACGCAAGATTTTCTTAGGTACTCGCTTGCGTGTAGAAGAATCATTTGTAGGTGCGATTCTTTCTTATACCTCGGTGTATGACATTGGACACTCATCTTTATGTTCATTCTCCTTCCAAAACAATACACAATCATCTCCACATGTATCTATCTTCACATGGCTTAATCCCAAATTTCTAACTGCCTTCTTAGCTCATACCATGATTCAGGGACATAGGCTCCTTCTGGTAATATTTCACGCATAAGATCAAGGAACATGCCCATACAATTGCCTGTGACCTGATTCATTGTCTTAATGTGTAGCAGTTTTAAAAGAAATGTCAATCTACTCACTTTCTGGCAACCGGGATACAAAGGTGTTTCTGCATCATCTAATAGTTTATAAAATTCCTTCGCCTTTGCATTTGGTTCATCTTCATCACACTGAGCAGCCATATCAGCATCTTGCAGCTCATGTAACATCTGAATTGTATTATCAGCAGTCATCTGTTGTTCTTCCTCATTAATCTCCTCTGAGGATATGTCACCAACGGGTTCCTCTCCATGACACACCCAATTTGTATAATGAAGCCATATCCCGTCACATATCAAATGAGTTTTCACTTCATACCGAGTGAACTTCAATCCATTACAACATTTTTACATGGACATTGTATCAACTGTCCGTTATCTCCATGCCTGAAACTCCTCCTATCTTCATGAAAAGCAAAGTCCAATAGTTCTTCAACTCCTTTCATACCTAGGATCCAAACGATCCGTAACATTCATCCAATCTTATCGACTCCAGCCATTTCAAAATAATCTAGAATTAAGAAGTAAAAAAAATATATCAGATATGAATCAAGTCACATCATATGTGTAAACTTATTTAAAACTATATGACATAATTATATATGAAGTATATTTAGTAAAAATTTCGGCAGCATCTCTCTATATTGGAAGAAAATCCACATTTTCACAAAAGTCTATATTCATACATTCCTGCAAAGAAAAGGGGGTACCTACATGAAATCTTGCCCATCTATGGATATTTGATCATCTGATGTTCTTATTATATGTTTTGAGATTATCCTAAAATTTCGACAGCATCTCCCCACACTTCTCCAATATACCACCATTATTTACTAATTTTAACTATGCTCAAAAAATCACTTGCATAAAATACAAGTGATAAAAAGAGCAGTTAAAATTAGCAGGTATATTGGAGAAGAGCGAGAAGATGCTGCCGAAATTTTAAGATAATCTCAAAAAACACATATATAAAGAACATCAGATGATCAAATATCCACAGACTGTCCAACTTGGACAATTCAAGACTATATGCTCGATATATGCCATTACTATCAAAAGACAGTAAAAACATATATCATAACAAAGTCTTGAACGGGCAAAAAAAAAAAAGGTCCACTCATTCTTACATCCATATGTTTCATCCAATGCTTGCACCCTGCATTAAAATACATTCACACATCCTGCAAAAAAGATATTCAAGCATCCACACATAATAAAAAAGTTGAGCCACCACCCAGGCTCGCTGGATTAAATAAAAGATGAGCCACCACCCAGGCTCGCTGGATCTTACCTGAACAAAGAGCCTCAAAAGATGAAAGCAACTACCTCGATCTCCGCAGCTGTTCCAAACAAAAACTGTCGTCATATTTTACAAAAAAAAATATAATAAATGTATAAGAGGACTTGCATATAATATATATGTATCATTAAATTCCTAAAAGATGCAGATAATGGATCATGCTTTGCTCATTATATAATATATTAATGAAATGTATTCCCCCACTTAGATACTAAATCCTAGTATTAATGCCTAACAAGATAATTTTTTTTTTTCACAGAAGCACCTGCACTGCTTTGCTCATTACAAATAAAAACAAGATATTAAAAGAGAGGACATTTCAAGATTATTCCAGATTCGAGCTCAAACATGAAGATAAGTCAAACTTACTTTAAGCCACTATCCTGATGCAAAACAATCCCGTTACCCCCAATTTTAGGGGACAAATGAGGATAACTTGAAAATGGTTTATCCTTACATCTTTGTGACATAACAAAACGAAAAATAAAGGATAACTTGGAGTTCATTCTTATCTTTATACAAACCTGGACAGGTTGAAATATTCTAGTCATTCCTCTTTGGTACAGAAGCTCTAAAGTGATTCAATCTTTGCCGTATATGTAAAGTAATCACATCAACTCTATAGAACCCATGTCATTGATTCTGCTATGCTCCTCCCATAGTCTTGAAATTTAGGGTGGCTGATTAACCTTATCTCTTGAATGTGTAGCCACTGCTAATGTCGAGAAGTTAAAGACATGAGTTGGGTTATTCAAAAGATTCTGTTTTATATTTTTTTCTGGACTATTTTTGTGGTGTTATTTTTTTTCTCCTTGTGAATGGAAAACATATTTTTTTTCTTTGTCTAGTGGTATACAATGAAAGAATTTATTTGTGACTTCCAAGTTCTAAATATTGCAAGCTGCTGAATTTTTCATTGAGGAGGACAGTTATTAAGTGAAAGACAGTGAATATACTGATATTCTTACTAAGTGAACTCCTCAAAACTGATTTGGTCTTTGAATTCTAAAATCTAACTTGCTTTATTATCTGAAGTTCAACATAATATATGGATTGTTGTCCTGTTGTGTTTAGGCTCGTGATTTACTCATTTCTTAAGCCTCTACTTAATGATGGGAAATAAGAATGTTCAACTTCATACATAACTGTGGCTGCTGGACATGCACATGACACAGTTAAGGTTCTGATCTGTCCAAGCATAAGATGACGGGCACCTGTACCTCCGTCTCACCCCCCCCTCCCCCTCGGTTCCCTCCTCCCCCTCTGTCTCTCCTCCCTCCTCTCTCTCTCTCGTGCATCCCTCCCCTCGGTCACCCCCTCCCACTCCGATCGGTCCCTCCCCATCTGTCTCACCCCCCAGCCACCACCTCCTCCCCTATCTTATCCCCACCCCCCCCTCTGTCGTGAGGGTGATACAGCGCAACGGCGATGACGAGGGCGTTGCGTCGCGACGGCGAGGAGAAGGGCAGATGGCGTGGCGGCGAGCAGTGAAGGCGGTGCAGCACAGTGGCAATGGCGAGGGCGTCCCCGGGCCCCCCTGCGCCGCGCCCGGCCCCCCTGCGCGCGCCCCCGGGCACCCCCACCCGCGCCCCCCTCCTCCTTCCCCTCGCCACCACTGCACCCCCCCCACGCCCCCCCCCCCCCCGGGCCCCCCCCCCCCACCCCCCTGCGCCCCCCCCCCCCCCCCCCCCCCCCCCCCCCCCCCCCCCGAAACCCCGACCCCCGGGCGCCCCCACCCGCGCCCCCCTCCTCTCCTTCCCTCGCCACCCCGCCCTCCCACCCATCCGCCCACCGCCGGTGCCCCCCCACCCCACCCGGGCACCTGTGCGCCACCGCCGCCCCCCCCCCCCCCCCCCCGGCCCCTTGCGACTCGGATCGAAAGAGGTAGAGAAAAATAGAGGGGGAGGACGAATACCGGTACTGCGACGGCGACGGCGACGGCGGTGTCCGCGGCAGACGGCGGCGGCAACGTCTCCGGCGTGCTGGGCGAGGGCGAGTCTCGGCGTCCTGGGCGAGGGCGGCGTCTCCAGCGGGGCGGGCCAAGGCGGAAGGGCGAGGGCGCGGGCAAGGCGAAATGGGGGGGGGAAGGGGACGAGGGCAATTAAGTTAGAGGCGATACGTAGACGGCTACAAAAGCCGTTTACGTATAAGGATACGTAGACGGCTTACAAGCCGTCATATATGTATATAGACGGCTTTAAAGAGAAGCCGTCTACGTATAAAATATACGTACACGGCTTTATTTAGCCGTCTATATATCCTTTTTATGTACACGGTTTTGAAGCCGTCTATGTAAGGTATGTAGACGACTTAGTAAAGCCGTCATATATCTCATATTCATAGACGGCTTTTTATAAGCCGTCTACAAATATTGTTTTTGTAGACGCGCCGCGATTTTTAGCCGTCTACATATCCTTCATTTCCTGTATGTGTTGGTTTTTGTTATTTGTAAATATTGAAATAACTGTTAGCCTCATTACCTGATTAGTCTTTAATAAATGAAACTTACTATTCGTAGTAACAAAAGGACATGCTAATTGTAAGGAAAGTTTAGTACTTGCGTTTAAAAATAAGTAGTAAACTAAAAAAATGAATGCAGTGTGTTATTGGATTTAGTTTTCACATGAATCTTATTTCGAGATGGAGTGGTCAACTGCAGGATCTTCACATTACCTTCGGACAAAACTCAATATCAAAGCCACAACCCCATCCAACACGAAGGTATTTATATGCTAAACCTGTACATTCAAACAAAACCCAACAAAAAAGCCAGCCATAACTCCATCCAACACAAGAACGTTTAGCCGCCCAATAACCTTATGCAAACTAATATAATCCAATTTTATGCAGGTTCCATCGATGGCGGAGCTGTTCATGCTTAAAGTTCAAGAAAATGAAATTTCTGGGCTGGTGATTCTGATCAGTACTACTCAGTTCTCTGCATGGATACATCTTTAGAGCCATGCCTGAACAGGTCATCAATATATGCCGAATGGTGTGCACCAAATACATCTGTTACTCAGATAATCATACATACGCGCCTTCAAGTTTGCATACGATGTTCTATATCCGTGTATACCACTGCGGTTTTCAGCCATTTTTTTTAGGCAAAAGGCATAAATTTGCCCATTTTATTAATAGCATAAAGCTAAAAATAAGAGGCTAATTAAAGCTATGTACATTTGGGTGGCATAAGTCATGCATGAATAATCATCGTCACAAAGTTGGAACTCTGTAGATGACCGATCTCAAGAATAAGTGCATCGGAGAACAGCTCGAGGACGACGGCTTAGATGTCGCAAGTAATGTTCATCATCATCATCATCTGTATTATTATCAGATGCCTCAGATATTAATTTTGTTTTAGATATTAACCCGCTTAGCAACTAAAATTAGCCTAGTTTCAATATTTTCTAGATCTAGGGATACGATAGTTGGTTGAAGGGTCTGACGTAACAGATTAGAAGATCAAATATGTGGGAACAGTAAACAGATTTTGACACCCATTTTTCAATTCGAATGTGTTTTAAATTTTCGACTATCAGGTGAAAAACTGACAGCATCCTTACTCCTTCCATCAGTGGAGGACGAGAAAGGCTTCTATCATCATATTGCACACTATTAGATAAGCTCAATGCATCTTTTGTACTGAAAGGTACCCGAAATAGATATATTTTGAGACCGCGATGTTATCTCCATTAATATGATGTGATGTGTATCATCTATTTATCTTTAATTTGACATCAGTTGTCTATATGTAAATATATATATAATTTTTAAGAATATAATAAATAATTAATAATTTACTTTTAGAGATAATTTTTATCACCCTCGTGTGTGGAAGAGATAGTTATCATCTCTTTATCATAATTTTATCCTAGATAATTTTTATCACTAAAAGATATAAACTAAACACGTTATCATTTATCAAATATTTATGAACAAAAAAAAAAAAAAACTCTCTTATCACGTAGCAAACCGACCCAAGAGATCAAATATGTGGAAATAATAATCAGATTTTGACTCCCATTTTTCAATTCGAATGTGTTTTAAAATTTTGCCTATCAGATGAAAAACTGATAGCATCCTTACTCGTTGCATCAGTGGAGGACGAAGGGCTTCTATCATCATATTGCACTTTATTAGATAAGTTTTGCAATGGTCCCCGCCTTATAGCGGGATGGACATCCACTCGTCTGTGCGGTGTGGTGAGGGTCAAGGTTGGTTGACGCCGGAAACGCGCAAGTTATTAAAAAGGTTTGGAGAGCTGCGCTCCCTCAAAAAAGTTTTCTCTGAGTTTTTCGAAGAGTTGCTCTGAGTTTCGAATCCGGGTGACTTCTATAATGGGACGGTGATCTAAACCACCACGCAGCTTACCAAAAAAAATAATAAACTTTGCAATGCATCTTTGTACTGATAAGTACCCGAAATACATATATTTTAATTGAGACCGCGATGTTATCCATTGAGGGACGTCCTCAGCAACCACGTGGTGGTACTGCGGTTTTCAGTTTTATGTTGAAATTAAAAAAAAAAGGGACAATCGACATTTGTTAAGTTTTCACGTATGATTAAAACCGTAACTTGTATAACACCCAATGAATCTTTTCATCATCTCAAATCGCCCTCTAAAAATAAAAACAAATATACTTTTTTTGAACGAAGAACAGAATCCGTCTCTCGTGTGATTTTGTGGTTTTAGAGATTGATATTTTATAAACTTTAATATCAGAATTTGAGAGTCTTTATTTTTGGTATATTCGTATTGTTTTTACTCCAGTTGTAGAAAAAATCTCACATCTACACATCTCAAAAATTATATATAGATTAGATAAACGTCTAAAAATTGTAAATGCATATATACTCAACAAAATATTTCGTTATTTTTACCGTAATATTAGCACTGCAAAAGGTATAGATGAAGTAATTTGCATTAGGGTGAGGGTATCTCTTACCATACAAAGAACATTATTAGGATATAAAGTAGAATATACGAAAATTATAGAAGTATATATATATATATATATATGTGTAATTAGCTCAAACCCTTGGGGGAAAGGCGTTGGAGATCTAAGATTAGAAGGGTATAAACTTTTGCTGACGTATCGAAAGAAGCTTCCATGCCCGAGCAAAACCGGGGGAGGAGAGAGAGAGAGAGTTTTGCGAATCCTGGTGGAGCTCGGACATGAAGTCGTTTAAAACAGGGAGCAGAGTTCGACTCCAACTCCGACATCAAGTCAATTGGATCTTTAAGGAAATCCAGTCGTGTTGCGAAGGTCTCGCCCTCGTCTTCAGCTTCTCACCCTCAGCCAGGCGCCGGAGAGATTTTGGTGCCGACCCCGCCATGGAAGATTAAGCCTCTGCTGCGCCGCCGCTGGAGCAATGGCTGTGGCCCTTCCTGCGGACGGAGTATTACAAGTGCTGTGCCACCCACGAGCACATGAACAACAAGAACAGCCGCTGCAACTTCTTCTGCATCCACTGCACCGGGCCCATCTGCGAGTACTGCAGAAACTCTCGACGGCACGACGGCCACCGCATCCTCCAGGTAAAAGCAAGAACTTGATCACCTCAGTTTGATGACGATTAATTTCCTTTCAGACTGGGTTTCTCCAATTCCTTTGGAAATTATAGCAAGATCCCGGCCCCCAGAAAGTTCTGATCACAAGTGCTAGTTATTAATCCTTGCGGGCACTGTTGACGACGTTCATGCAGATAAGACGCGCATCCAACGCATGCAGCGTCGACACGGCGAGCATTGAGTGCTTGATCGACACGTCCGGCCTGCACAAGTTCAAGATCAATGGCTACAGCATCCACTTTCTCGTCTCCAGGCCATCCGAGGGCTCCAAGAAGAAGGCCCCCTCCAGGGACGACTCCCTCTGCGACTTCTGCCGTTGGACCCTCCCCGGCGGCGTCACCCAGGGCAGCAGATTCTGCTCCATCTACTGTAAGGTACGTAAGCAAAAGAACTACGTAAGCCCGCACGCCGTATGATCTGTGCCTTTGAACGACCTACATGCTTCTTTTCTGTTCTGGCTTATGTCCCTGTGTTCTTGTTGGCTCACAAACTCGCTAAACTGTAGTTCACCTTGGATCTAACGCAGCTCCCATACAAATCCTCCTGCAACTCTCCTCTCCTTGCGTTCAGCGGCGGGTCCGGCTTTAGGGGGATGCAGATTGATGGGAACTGCGCAGGTGCCGTGGACCGCCCCAGCTGCAAAGATGTTGCAGAGCAGTATAGTAAGCCCCCAACAGAGGGTGACCTTGGCGCCGGCGGACATTGCAAAAAGAGAGCACGCAGCGAAGTCGGAAGAGACAGGCCATCTTGCCCAAAGACTAACCGAGCTAAGCCTGCTCTTGAGAACACCAATGTGGAGGAGGAGGAGAAGGAGAAGGAGAAGAAAGGGGACCAGGAAGAGTCCAAGATTATGGGACTGCCGCGCGACTACCCGGCAGGCGTGGGCAGCCATGGTTGCAGCAGGGTTCGCAAGAGGAAAGGCGTGCCCCATCGCTCTCCTCTTTTTTGACGGGTGATCTTTTGTTTTCAGCTGGGTTCTTCCCCATAGTGGTGGCAGATCATATCTTGAAGAGTATACAAGGATTGAGTTCTGTTTTTTTTTTCTGGGAAACTGTACAGAGGTCCATTTGCTTTTGGATTCTTTTGCTAAACAGGTGGTTCGGTTGCAAGAGGAGATTAATTTGTTGGATTTTATCCGGTTGTAAGATAAGGGGTTTAAAAACAAAAATGGATATCCAGTACTCTGTAGCTTTAGTGGCAATTGACAGCATTCTTACATTGTTCTTGAGTCCAGCTGATTGGTCCTTTAGCTGGAAGAATATATATATTATGCACATCCATGCTGAGGAAAGTGTTGCTCTGTTGATGATGATGATCATTGCTCTGTCATTATATGCTTGTCCACGAAACCGGGCAAGTGTTGTACACCAGTTCATGAGATTAATCGTAGCTACATATACATATTGGAAGTCCACTTCTAAGTGATCTCGGAGTTGGTCCCTTATTAATGTTAGCTGACAATAATGACTAAGAAGTCTCCTTACCAGAGCAAGGAGTCTTCTCACACCCTGCCCAGATCGGTAGGCAATTCACAAGACAGATCGATCCAGGTTCAGAACCGGAAGAGAGAGAGGGATTGCTATTTTAGCCTTCCTGAAGGAGAGGGAGATCATGGGAAACAAGGCAAAGGGGGTGAAAGCAAAGAATGTGCCAAGGGTGATAGATCGATCAAATCTCGGTCGTACTCCTCTTCTCCAATCAGCCCCCCGTACACCCCATCACCACAGGAACATTAATTCTTCTTTGCACTACTGTAGGGGGTGGTTAGAGTTTGCTATGTGCTACTAGGTAAAGTGGTTTTTCAGCACCTCATCGAGAGGTTGTTTGGACTTCATGCATCCCACTGTCCCATGGGAACCGCAGCAAGTTCTTCTCACCGGCATGCGAACTTGCGAAGTGCTTCTTACGGGGCATGTAGCAATCCGTTACTTATGGCAATTATTAAATAAAGAAAAATTCAATTAGCATCTATAAATAATATGTTAAATCATCAAATAAATAGAGTCCAATAAATTGGGCCAATACAATGTCAAACAAAGAGAAATAATGTCAAAAATTCGTATTAACCTAATACCCATTAGTAATATGAGCCATTAAACTTAAACATGAGTAATTTAGACTATGAAATGTGTCTAAACCTAAGCTCACGATGAGAACACGAATTTGCTCTCCCTTATATTCTTATTAGGGTTGGGATTGATGGAGAAATAACCTCTACTAGAAGTTCTAATCATGGTAGGACTCCTATCATGAATTTAAGAAACAATAACTCGAAATTGAATTTAGGAGAATCCGAGCCACAATTCATTAAATCGGGGTTCGGATTCTGAGTTTGAAAAACCCATATCATAACCTTGCTCGTGATCGTGAGCAACATGGCCGGGAGGAGTACTATCGACCATGGAACAACTTCAAGGTAGATCTTCCTGAGTTCTCAGAGAGTCTACAGGCGGAGGACTTCATCGGCTGGATGAATGTGGTGCAATGAGTTTTTGAGTACCAGGAGGTGCCCGAGAACTTGAAGGTTAAGTTGGTTGCGGCGAAGTTGATCGGGCATGCATCAGCTTGGTGGGAGCATCTAAGATGTGTATGGGACCGGCAAGGCAAGCCCAAGATTGTCGAGTGGGAGATGATGAAGAAGAAGTTGGAGGTGTAGTTCTTGCCCTTCAACTATCGACAAATGTTGTACCAATGATTGCACTCTCTATGGCAAGGCAGATGATCTGTGGAGGCGTACACAGAGGAGTTCTTCATGTTGGTGGTTCAAAACGACTTGGGCAATTTGGAGGAGCAGTTGGTGGTGCGATACCTCGGTGGCCTACAATAGAGCATTCAAGATGCCCTTTCTCTGCATCCTCTCTGGACTGTCAACGAAACAGTCCATTGAGTAGTATGGCAGAGAAGTTGCAATCGCGAGTGGTAGCTAGGAACCCGCTTCGAATGGACAAGCCCGCGGGTCAACTTGAGACCCGACCCTCACCAAGTGGCCCACCTAAGGTGTAGATGATAGCCCACAAATGTGTCGTTAAACACGTAGATATCAATCTTAAATTAATCGGCCTACACTAAATATTTTAACAATAGTTAAGTGATGAGACCGAGTTGAATCCACGGGGAAAAAGATTATTAACTTTGAAAACCTTAAGTTTCTTTGATTAGAAAAATATGTTGAGAATTTTAGAACTAAATCCTATGATTAATTTGATAAATAAATATAATCTAAGAAGAGTAGTTAAAAGAGAGAAATAGAGATAGAAAGAAACTAAATTAACAAAGCTTAAATTTCAATTCCACTAACAAGCAAAAGAGTTAACAAAAGAGTGCTCAAACATTAAAATTAAATTAACAACACAATTTAGGAGAATGGAAAATCAAGAGAGATGAGAGAGAATAGAAGAAGGAGAGAGAACAAGAGAGAGAAGAGAGATGGACGAGAGAGAGAGAGAGAGACGCGAGAGAAAAGAGAGAGAGGAGAGAGAGATGAGAGATGCGAGAGGAGAGAGAGAGAGGAGAGAGAGATGAAGAAGAAAGAGAAGGGGAAGACCCTGACGGAAGAGGAGGAAGAAGAAAGAGATGGGGGGATCGCAAGAGAGGGGGGAGAGGGCTGCGGGGGAAGGGAATGAGAGAAAGAAGAAGTGAAGATGGTAGGGAAGAGAATATTAAAAATAGATAGAGAGAAGAGAGGAAAGATGAGAGAGTTAAGGGAAGAGATTTTTTTTTTGGAAATTAGAAGGAGATTTTAAAAAAGGGAGAGAGTTTGAAAATGGAAACGAGAGAGAGAGAGATAATATTTTAAAAATTAGAATCTCTCATTATTCTCTCTTGATCGACTTAAATCTATTGGCCCATTTGACACTTCATTTCTTGACCCATTAATCCTGCAAACACAACACAAAAGAGATTTAATCAATTATCGCACTTATAATCGAATGATAATAGAAATTTATAAGATTATCAATTATTTGGCAATGAAATTACACAATTATTTATAACAATTATGTAATTATCAGTAGAGCACCTCTTCCTCCTCCTCTTTTGGGGGTTGTTTCACGTGTGGGCAGCCTGGTCACTATGCGGCGAAGTGTCCTAACTCTGCTAAGCGGGAGAAGATCAAGAGGCTCTTGGTGGAAGCAGATGATCAGAGGCCATGTATGATGAAGATGATCTAGAAGAGATGGCAGATGAGGTGATCTACGACGATGTGGGGGAAAGCCTTATGATTCGTAAGGCATTGATCACCCTGAAGCAGCATGTTGATGATGATGCCTAGTTGTGTCACAACCTCTTGCGCACCACCTGCATGATTGCAGAAAAAGTGTGCAAGGTGAACATCGATGGCGGAAGCACTAACAACCTTGAAGACAGAGATGCACCCAAAGCCATACAAGCTCTCCTAGTTGAAGAAAGGAAATGAGATGGTGGTCGATACGCATTGCCTAGTCTTCTTCTCCATCAGAAAGAGATATGTGGACAATGTGTGGTGTGATGTGGTGACTATGGATGCTTGTCATGTTTTGCCTGAGCAGCCATGGCAGTTCTACTGTAGGACCAGACACGACGGATGGCACAACACCAACACCTTCTGGATGGATGATACCAAGATCATCCCAGCGCCCATGAAGGAGAAAGGGGAACCCGCAACGGTGACTGGACTGCCTAAATCCAGTCAAGAGAAGGGCAAACCAGGGCCTAGTGGACCCCCCTTGACCTTGTTGTCCATGTCATCTTTTCTACAAGAGGTCGCAAAGATGGAGGAGGTCTATGCCTTGGTATCCATACCAAGGCATAGACTAGGATGATACCAAGATCATCCCAGCGCCCATGAAGGAGAAAGGGGAACCCGCAACGGTGACTGGACTGCCTAAATCCAGTCAAGAGAAGGGCAAACCAGGGCCTAGTGGACCCCCCTTGACCTTGTTGTCCATGTCATCTTTTCTACAAGAGGTCGCAAAGATGGAGGAGGTCTATGCCTTGGTATCCATACCATGCATAAGCAAAGATGGAGGAGTACTTGCGGCTATAGAACCCTTACTGTAGGAGTTCTATGATGTTTTTCCAGATGAGCTACCTGATGGCCTTCCTACCTTACGAGACATCTAGTACCACATCGACTTGATCCCAGGAGCAAGCCTCCCTAACCGACTTGCCTATCGTATGAGCCCGAAGGAAGCTAAGGAGATGCGGCGACAGATCACAGACTATTTGAAGAGCATGTGGATGCGGATTAGCATGAGCCCTGTGTGGTTCCGTCGTTGTTGACCCCGAAGAAGGATGAGATGTGGTGGATGTGTATGGACAGCCACACAATCAAGGAAATCACGGTGAAGAACCAATGTCCTACCCCTCACCTTCATGATATGCTTGATCAGTTGGCAGGAGCTCAAGTGTTTCCTAAGATCAACCTCCGGAGCGAGTACCATCAAATCCGTATTCGACCAGGGATGAATGGAGGATTGCATTTAAGACGTCAGATGGGCTGAATGAGTGGTTGGTAATGTCATTTGGTATGTCCAACGCACCAGTACATTCATGAGGATGATGACGCACATCCTACGACCCCTTATTGGCTAATGTGCAGTGGTTTACTTTGATGATATATTGGTATATAGTGTTTCTATGGAGGTTCATTTTTAGGACTTGCGATTGGTGTTGGAGATCTTGAGGCGGAAACATATGTATGCTCATCCTAAGAAGTGCTATTTTCTGCCGACATCTGTCAACTTTCTAGTGTACATATTCACCGCAGGCGGTATCAAGGCTGATCTGGAGAACGTGTAGGGGGTTATGGAGTGGCCCACCACACGGACCATCGGGGATATTTGAAGTTTCCTCGATTTAGCCTCCTTCTACAAGAGGTTCTGCAATGCCCCGACGCGGAATATCAGAGCGATATTACAGTTATTTAAATAGTACAGAGCGAGAAATAGACATCAAACTATTGCACAATTGGAATAACGCCAAATAAAATCCAACTTCATTAATAATTCATCAACTAACTATTACATCCACTAATCAGACCCAAAACTAGGGCCCATAGTACTTTATTCAAATCTAAACAATTACAACTGACTAATTGACTACTAATTAACTAACTACTAAGCAGTGGTTGTCGAGACTGGTCACTCTTGAGCATCCTCTTTATTCCCTTCCTCGTGAGTGTGGTAATCTCCATCAGACTCACCTGAAACATATGAAATAAATAGTGCAGGATGAGCGATAAACGCCCAGTAGGACTTAATATCTTATATAAACAGGCATACTTTAAGTGATTAATGTCTTATAAGGCAAGATAACTAGAAAGCATAGTCATGTAGAGTAAAGTAACGATAGCAAGAGAATGATAACATTTGTACATGGAAAATAGCACAACAAGTATGACAATAGATTGGCCATGTAACGATATAGCATGTAAAGTTGTACAACATTGCACTAGTAACGATAGTACGTAACGATTGGTCGATCATTTTATCAACCCAAAGTATATAGTAGTGTGATTGATTGATTGTCATAGATTAAATCTTGATAGTTTAAATGGCGCTGAGTGCATGCCGTACACACCCTGATCATTTTAACTCTCGCGGGCAAATGGCACTTTTTGGGTGTTCTCCACAGGACCAGATCGGGCCCTATTGCCTGGCATAGTCATGTTTCTTATCTTAGACAATCAATTGTATGGCCAAATAGAGTACCAAGAATAGATGAGAGTAAGTGACGAATAGACGAGAGTACAGAGAGAACGTGAACAGATGAGAGTATAGAGATTGTAGATGAGAACAGGGACGTAATCGTAATACAACGATAAACAGTCGATAGTAACAGTTGTACAGCACTAGTTCGTGTGGCGGCAATCCAGTAGAAGTCACAACTGCCCACTAGCCGTGCCATGACACAGACCAGAGGTCCAGTGTGATCCCAAGGTAAGAAGGAGGCACACTAAGGCTGTTTGGATCATGCTGATCCCTAAAGGTGTAAAGGGTTTTAAGGGTACAACCAGTTCGTCGGTAATGGACGTCCGCCAAAGCCAAGGAGACTTACGAAGGCCTTGACAAGGAGTCCCTGGTCCGATCAGGAGTATTCCCAACGGAGAGGTGGTCCATGCCAAGAAAACGTGTGTAACGAAACGTTGTCTGTCTTGCCTCGAGTGCTCGATGGTAGAGGGACGCGATAACGATGTACAATTCACGGGAATAAAACAAAAACAAGTATCATTTAAATAATTGGAAAATTAAGTGAATAATTATACTTAATTACCATATATATTATTGAGTAATTTAATAAGGTTTCATGGCAAACATTTATGTTAAGTGTGTGCAAGTGTAATTAAATCATAAGAGCATGAATAGTTGTACATATAGATTTTAAATTAAATAAACTCATGAGAATAATACCCAATATTGCTTAACATGTCGTTACTGTTCATAATAATGTTTAATTAGGGTTAAACAGAAATTATATGGCATAATTAACAGGGGTATATGAGCAATTAGGGTTTCTAGCCGCTTTGCTGAAATCGCGACGGGGCCACAATTGGCCGTGCCGCCGCGAACCGCGGCGGCATGGTCGTGTCGTACCATGCCATGACTCATCTGAGCCATGGCATGGTCGGGTCACCCCCCATTGGGGTGACCCTGGCGTGCCGCATCGGCACGCCACAAACCAGTACGATCCGGTCCGCAGTAGGTGGCACGGTCAGGTCACCCCATTGGGGTGACCCGGGCGTGCCACATCGGCACGCCGCGGACCAGTACGGTCTGGTCCGCGGCAGGTCATTTGGATCTTTTTTTTTTTCCTTCTCCTCTCACATCCGGTGTATCTAAAGGGTTTATACGGTGTTTAATTGAGATGAAATTTCAAACATAAGTTAATTAAGAGATGATACAAATTATAGTAATTTTAATTTAATTTTTAAATTAATTTTTTCTCAAATAAAATTTGTCCTAAAAATCATTAGATCGACTTAATCTCAACATTTAAGAGATCTAAATGATGTCTAATTGATATAAAATTTTAAACATAAGTTAATTAAGAGACGATACAAATTATAGTAATTTTATTTTAATTTTTTAAATTAATTTTTTTTCAAGTAAAAATTATCTCAAAAATCATTAGGTCGACTTAATCTCAACATCTATGCATCAATAACTCATAATATTTATATTTTTAGAATCAGTATATTTTTCTAGTAATTATGATGACTTCATATTTGACTTTATTTTTGGAATCAAATGTCGTCCCGTTGAAGTGCACAGAGGGTTCGTCGTACTGCGACAAACCCTGTGTGCACTTAAGAGGTCTAAATGGTGTCTAATTGAGATGAAATTTCAAACATAAATTAATTAAGAGATGATACAAATTATAGTAATTATAGTTTAATTTTTTTATTAATTTTTTGTTAAGTAAAAATTATCTCAAAAATCATTAGGTCGACTTAATCTCAACATCTATACATCAATAATTCTTGATATTTTATATTCTAAAATCACTATATTTTTTAGTAATTATGATGACTTCAGGTTTGACTTTATTTTTGGAACCGAATGTCGTCTCGTTGAAGTGCACACAATCAAAGATAGTACCATAATTATATTAATAATATAAAAATATTTTAAAATTAAAGATAATTATGTTTTATATAAGTGATCATGTCTTACGTATAATTTACTATCTCTTTTAATTTCTTAGTGTCATATTAATATTTTATAATAAATTTTAAGAGGTTACAGTTTTATTTCTGTTTTCGGATTCTTGGTGTTGATATAATGGAATACATTGGTCATATCATGAACACCTTTTATGAAGAGCCCAAAGACTGGATCATCCTCGTTCAAGCTGTAGAGAGGGCGCACTCACTGCTAGTTTGGATCGCGATATGAGAGAGAAGCTCAAGAATAATCCACTGTATCTTTAAGCACAAACATTCATTTGATGTGATTCTAGTTGGAATTCGTAGAGAAAGTCATGGGGAACAACGTTCATGAAGAATTCTCGAAGAGATATACCCTCGTTTGAGATATGGAAGGCATAATAATCATGTATTTGTAGATCATAATATAAGAGAGAATGTGAAGAATAATCTATTATGACTTTGGACATAGACCACCAATTGAGGTGATTCCACTTTGAGGACGAAGCTGAAAAAGAATAGAACAACTTTGATGCAGACCTCGTGAACATATCAGCCCCTTTTCAGGCTATAGAAGGCATGATATCCCTGATAGTTCTGGAGGATATAAGAGAGAAAGGGGAGAGAGAAAGGGTGCATGTATGAGAAGAGATAGAAAGTGTAGTACCCCGGAAAATCCATTATTTAAAAATTATAGATAAATAGAAATTTTATCTATTAATAAATTCAATTAATTAAAACGGTACGCATCATTATTGCATCCGTATAAACCCCTATAAAAATTTCGTAAAAATAGTAGTTATACTTTAAATAACGTTCTCTAATGACCCATCATGAAATTTGGGCATAGAAAAATCGTTTGGACTTAGTTTAAGAATTTATGCAACTTATTAGCATAATTAAGGAATAAATCGAAGAACCCATTATTTTCTGACCCAAAGTGGATTATAAATAAAAATAAACATGTGGGTAGACTTTAAATAATATGGGATGATAGCCCATTATGATATTTAGACCAATGGACAATCTTAGCCCATGAATAAATTCTCTAATAAAAGGATAATTAAAAATCCATTAAGTAAAGTAAGTACATGGGTTGTACAATTAAGCTCACATGAGTTATTGGGCCAAGAGTAAGAGCCCAAAGGGTAAAGATTAGAAATATTGGCATGAATAATATTTAATCAAATTAAAAATATGAAGTTACTTGAATAAGTGTGATAAATATATTTAAATAAGAACAAATGGTGAATAATTAGAATTAAACCAATACACATTAAGTTAAATTAGTAATGAGTTTTATTAATGGTCCTAACATGGATTGTTGGGCCCAAATATGAAGAGCCCATCATGAGATGGGAAGTAATTGGGCTAAATTCGTACCTAAAAATATTAATAAATAAAAGGGGTAAGATAATGACTATTTTAACTCTTAAATTATCTTAAAAAGAGTCCTAAGCCTATCCTAACCCATTACCCACGAAATTGGACCTCTTCCCCATCCTATTAGGTAGATAATGGCTAGAAAATAGGTGGATAATTGCGAATTTCGGAGTTGGAGGAGAAGAGAAGAGTTTTAGGTGATTAATGACTCTATTAAGCATCAAAGCACTCCATTTTCATTCCCATCCAACCCAAAACTGCAGTAGAGACCTTGGAGGATGAAGGAGGGAGGCTAGGATCGTGGGAGCTCGGAGGAGGAGGCTGGAACTTGGATCTTCTCCTTCACATTTCGTCTCCAAACTAGGGTTTTCTTACTCCACGAAAAAGGTAGACAATCTATCAAGCTAAATTCGTGTAAAAATTACCCTAGGTAGCCTTCATGAACCTCTTCAAAAGCCCTCTTGTCTTGTTGCATTTCGTTCATCCATTTGGGCTAATTAATTGCTTGAATCCATGCTGTTACCGTAAACCTGAAATCTCATGTTTTCTCTAATCCTCACCATGTAATTGTTCCCATGCCATTAGAAAATTCTCATTGATACTACATAGAATTAGCTTTCAAACAGCTCTGGTCTTGCTCTATTTCAATCTCCTATTAGGGAGAATTAATTATTTGAATCTCTGTCAGAACCATGCACCTGACCCTTCATGTTTGCTTGTGAACTCTGTGCATACTTGATCCCACACCATGATAAAATTCTCATAAATAGTAAATCTTTTTAGCTTTCAAACGCCCCTAGTTTCGGAATTTTTCATCATGTATTCATCTCTAATTAATTCATTGAACCATGACTGCACTTGTTTAGGTCATCGAAATATAACCTATTCAAAGCATGCCTAAATCTTGTCTAATTTCAAATTAATCATGCATGCTGATAGATCTATGTGTCTACTTTCATTTGAACTGGATTTGTGATTTTTGGGTCATTATACGATTTTATATTGAATTTATAAGAACCCTGTGTCAAATCTGATCAACCTTGGAAAAAGGGAAAAAGGGTCGGACTCTCCTGATATCGTGACGACGCGACCCGCCGCGATATCAGCCGGGTCGCATCCCACTGGCACATCGCATTAAGAACGCGGCGGCCTATATCGTCGCATTTTCACCCCTAAACCAGGCCTGGGGCCAGTTCGCTTGTCATGCCCAGCCGCCTTGTCGTGACCTGGAGTCACGACGGGAACCCTTGTCACGTTAACAGAAAAATAGCCAGAACCCAAAATTGCTTATATACCCTTGCTCTACTTGCTAATTAGCCATTGTTTAGCCTTAATTAAACATTGTTATTCATAAATTGATCTGAATAATTATTAATGTGCAATAAATTGCATGAATCTAATTAATTTAAAAGACTTGTGCACAATCTATCATGCTCTTTTGATTTCGTACACTTGCACATACTTAACCATCATATTGCCATTAAACCTTAGTAAATTACTCAATAATGTATCTGGTTATTAAGTGAAACTAATTACCTAATTTCCCTATTATTTAAATGACACATGTCTTTGTTTTATTCGCGTGATTTGTACATCGTTATCGTTTTCCCTCGGCTTCGAGCACTCGAGGCACGATGGACCAATTTCTACACACTTTCTCTTGACTTGGACCACCTCTCTATCGGGAATACTCTCGATTGGGCCAGGGACTCCTTGTCAAGACCTCCGTAAGTCTTCTTGACTTTGGCGCACGTCCTTAGTCAACGAGCTGGTTGTACCTTTAAATCCCGTTACACTCTTAGGGATCAGTACGATCCAAACGGCCTTAGTGAGATCTCTCTTATCTTGTGATCACGCCGGACCACCTGGCTCGTGTACACAGCACGGCTAGTGGGGCGAATGTGACTTCTACCAGACTGCCGGTACCCGACCTGGTACTGTGCAACTATTACTATCGTGGTTTAACGTTGTTTTACGTTTATACCCCTATCTCATCTACTATCCTTGTACTCTCATCTATTCACGTTCACTCTACTATCTCGTCTATTCATCTAGTACTCTCTTGAGACTCTTGAGCTGTTGTGGCTCCCATTGCTTGTACTATACATGACTGTCTAGCACCATAATATGGGTCCGGTGACCCTACTGACTTGAATGCCTACTGTGCAGGACACGGAGAGTGTCTGAGGGGCTCCAATCTAGTCCTGGGGGCAGAGAGCCACCCGAAAATATCTGCAGGGGCTATTGACGGTGTTCTGCATTGCACCGGTTCTGATTGACTATACTAACTTGGCTAGACATCTAATTGTTTGACTATTAGTCTAAAGAGTTCAGACGTACTGTACTATCGTGAAACGGCTACTGTCCCAAAGTGACTATTGTCATACTTGACTAGTGCACCGTGGTGCAACCATACATGTTATCTCTTTACACGCTATCTCTTTACATGCAATCTTGTTATATACCATCTTGATATACAAGCTATCTCGTTACACGCCACCTTGATACAAGCTATCTTATTACATGTCATTTTGATACACGCTATCTTGTTATACACTATCTTGTTACACGCTATTTCGTTATATGGTCAATTCTCTATCGTCCTAGTTTTGTAATATTCTTGTGAAATCATGCTATCATTCTTTTGATATAGTATGCCAACAATCTCTCGTTATCTTGTACTATTACTCTCTTGACTATACTTGATCGTTCTCTCTAGTTAACCTGCGTGACAAGACATTAATCACTTAAAGCATGCTTGTTTACACGAGATATTAAGTCCTACTGAGCGTTATCGCTCACCCTTCGTTATTTGTTATTGTATTTTCAGGTAAGTCAAGTGATGACCTTACACACAACAACGGGATTGGCACTACAGGAAAAATGGCATATGTCAGCAGCTACTTGCCGTTGACAAAACCAAAAAAGCCGTTGACAAAAAGATATGTCAACGGTCTGACCTCGTTGACAAAGCTGTTGACATCTTCGTCGTCGAAAAAACATACGTCAACAGAATCGGGGGCCGCTGACAAAAAAATTTTTTGTCAGCAGACAATACCAGCCGCTGACAAAAGATGGCATATCTTTTGTCAGTGGGTTACAGCCGCTGACAAATATTGTAAAATTTTTTTTTAATAATTATTTTACAATTTCTATGTCTAATGTCAGTTGACAAAGCAGAGGATTCACATTCCAGAGGAATTGGACAAATAGATGAATAACACTTGGTTAATCCATCATAATCATGTGGTGTCAAGGACAAAATGTATAACATGGCAACTTATCATATGTACTGTCAAAATCATCTATTGTACAATAAATGGCTACAAGTAGAGGAGAAAAAAAAATTAAATAAATAAAAAATCCAATGATAGTACGCATAACCTGTTCAGCAAGTGTTCATCTATCCAACACCAAAATCGAGTTCAATTGGGAGGTTCAGTCACCTGGCAAGAAACCTGCCTACCGTGGGTCAAAAGAGCAAATCAAAAGATCAATTGCCATACGGGACAATAGATCTGTCATCACCAGCTAAAAGGAACCAATACGCTAACAAGGGAGGCACAATGCCAGAAAGATTGAACAAAATACTTGTTTTAAGAACTTAAAAAAGCTCTTAAAAAGTGCACCACTTAAGAAGTGCTGAGAACTAAACAACATGGCAAAAGTTGTTGGACATCTCATGTCCCAGCAACATCTGCTTACAGACTTTATTTTCTCTAGACAGGTACCATCAACATTGTCATAATAATAGCAGGACTAATATTAGAATGGAATCATAACAACATTGTCCAATCCCAAGTATATTTAGCCTAAAGTATTAAAAAAGAACTTTTATCTCTAGAGAGGTACCATCAACACCAACGTCCCAGCCCTTTATGACTTGTCCAACACCAACGTCCCAGCCCTTTTATGGGGTTATAGAAGATTTGTTTTCATTGTCAGCAGGGTTTCCATCAGTTGTTCTCTTCTTTTTCTTTTTGGACCTGTCAATATGACCAGAAGTTACAGAAGATATGGAAGCAATAGTATCCCTATTCAATTTGCAGACAAAAATCAGTCCACAAATCAAATGAATATCTTCTGTTGCAAACTGATTAACCAGCAAGTCTACGGTCACAGTAACGTTATAAGATGCCACAAGAGTAAGAAAGGAAGATAAATGAAACAACTAAGGAAACAACATGAAAGAAACCACAAGATGAAATAGAAACATGAACAAATTCAATTTTGATGTTTGCTTCCAATCACAGTTGACTGTTCAGCACTTGTTCAGAAAATTCATATTAATAGCTGGGAACTGGAATCGTGTATTTACATATTAACTTGTCTTTTGGTGAAACAAAGAACTCTAGAGATGTTTTTCTTCCATGTTCCTCAAGATTACTGTTATTCTCTCTTAAAGGATAAAGAGGAATGTCTCCAGATATCATATTTATATCCTTTCTCTTGTCTTGTGTCCTTATTAGATTTGTTGTCTGGTTAAATGTTGAAGTATATATATATAGATAGATGGATCCAAAAATTTCATCTAGAAATTTTAATAGAAAATTTAATTTAATAGAAAAATTTTACACACCACCACTGTTATATATATATACACTCTTCATATACAAATCAACACATACACGAGCTCCTAACAGGTGATGAACAAGAGAAAGAAATATCACATGACGGAAATTTACTATAAGTTAAAGGACTGTACATCTTCAAGATCTCACCTTCATCTCTGCACTCATTGTTGATTCAGTTTGCCCTGGGAATTTTCTTATCCTGCAGTGTTTATAGACAAAGCATTAACAGTAACATATAATAATTTGTAAGTTGGCAAGTTTCCACCCAAAGGTAACAAATTTAGCATGTGTTTCTTTTTGTTTTTTGTTTAAGACAGAAAAAATTTCCCTGCAAGCAATGTGAACCTAGAGCATCATCATTCAAGTAAACTCCAGGAATTGAACTCTCAATCACTCCCTGATTTTCGGTGGATTTAATCCCGCTAATATTTCCCCTTTCAGATGAAGCAATTAGCAATGATTTAGAAGAAGAAAAAATATGATCATAAGAAGTCTACAGATAATTACTATTTAATAGACCTGCACAGTTGGAGATATTCATCTCCAACCTCTATCTTTCTCTCTATGCACAAGGCCGATCCGTTTTTTCTTGAAGGACATTGGATGGATAAATTTTTTAACATGAATTGGGAAAAGTTACCCAGAATCTATTTCCCCGTGACGAGTATGGAGAAACAAGTCCAGGGAAAGAAAGATTATTCTGAGAAGTTGGGAAAATATTTTGACGTGTTTGCAAAAACTTGTAAAAATTAGATGACTAAAAAAACATAGGAAATTTTGATGAATGCAACCCCTCAAACCTTATGAATTCCTTTCCTCTGAGTTGTTCTGTTCTGCTATGCTTTGGTATTTTCCAATGTATAAAAAGAAAGATAAGATAAAGAATGCTACAACTCATACACAGTCCAATATACATGTAGAATCAAAGGGTAATGTAAACAGGACGAAGCAAGATTCTCTGAGTTTCAGGCTGCAGGATTAAAATGATGTGATTACCTTACATAAATATTCATTTAGTTCTGCATCGTCGTCGTCATCAATTCGCCGAACAAAATCTGCTGGATCCCGGTCCTGTTTACAGGGGAATAGAGAAGGGAAAAAAAAAGAAACTTACGAGAGTTCAACCAAACAAAAGAATATGGAAACAATAAGAGGGATCCAGGAGACACACATGGAAATATTTATTTATTAGTTCCTCATCCTCCTCCAGTTTTCGTTTCTGCAAGGCAGATGACAATGAGCATATAGCAATGACATGAGGAAAAATAGAAAAGTAAAAATCATACTGCAAGTTGTGGTTATTAGAAGTAGTATTTCCTAGAGAGACAGAGAAAGGAAAAAAAAAAAAGAACCTGGGAATAACCCTCTCCTATGACTGTCAAGGGTAGTAACTCTGAGAGATGATAAAAACATAAATGAAGTAAAGTGCATACGATTACAAATCCACGGAAATATTGGTTGAAGCCAAGATATGTAGAATAGAGAAGGTAGATGAATGTGGGGACAAGTCATCAAATTTCCAAAGCAATGTCTCATGTGAGAAATATTTTTGTCTAATGACTTCCTGAATGACAAAGAGGCATCAAACAAGCAGAGAAGTGCACACTCTGGAGACATGGCACTGGGGTATCAAGCACAACATTGATATTAGATTGTAACCATCTAAGTTAGATCAAACTGGATAGGGACTTCTACTGCAGATTGTTAAGGCATTTTGGGATAAATTAAGAAAGCTGATATAGTGCCAAGGTTGTCTCTAGAATCAAATGAAACTCTGTATCACTGACAGTCGGACCCAATCATACATTGGAAAGTATTGATAATAATGATCAGTGGTAGAATTTAAGTATAAACATGAGATTAGGAATGAGCATCTTTTTCAAGTATGTGGAAAGGAAAACTCAACTAAAGTAGATCATAAACATCAGATGTGACAATATGTTCCACCTCACAGTTACATCTATTATAAATTGCATTATTCAAATTCCTAGTCTTCAGTTCAGGATACTCACAGGCCTAATACCTAGCACTTATACAACATGCAGTGAACTGTTGTGGCATTTACTAAACCACTAGAACACAACAAGACCTCCTCAATGAAGGAGTTTAATCTAGGAGAGTGGCTTGATGGGTAAACAGAGCATCTATAACCAATGGCAAATAAGACTTACAACAAGCTAGCACAGAAGATCAGCAATGAAATTAAGTGGCACAGTGCACATGACAGTTTAAGCGAGATATGCATCCTCTGGGTGTAACTGATATGGAAGTAAATTTTTGCTACTACTGAAATGAAAGAGAGTAAACCAAGAAAGAAATGGCACATACCTCTGCCTTTTTGAGCGTCTCAAAGCCTTGAGCATTAAATCTGAGTTTACTATCGCATGCCTCGACAGGAGAGAAGAAGCAACAACAAACAACAAAGTTCCAATGAGTACAATATAAAAAATTAATAAATAGCAGAAACAGAAAATAAAACAAGAGAACAGGTAGTGCCTTCACTTCAGAAGCATGGATTAAGTATGTCAACAAGGCTTCCACAGAGGGCTACAAAAATTTCAAATAAAGAATATTTCGACCTTCATAGACTTCATTTTCTCTAAAGCAGCAAGTATATCCATATCTAATTTTGAATCCAATGCTCTATTTTCCAAAGATTTCATGGCATCACCCATTTCTTCAGCTTCTCGTTTCCTCTTCTCTCTTTCTGCTAGCTGATGACAGGCATTGAAGATTCTTGGTTAGTTACGTGCAAGATGAAGTCATCATCTTAACGTGACAAACTTGAAGATTGCAGTACAAAATAGAATGATCATACTGATAACCAGAACATCTCACCTCTTCCTCTTCACGCCAAGGTTCAAAGTTGCGACAAGCACCAGATTCCACAACATAGTCATTATTTTGGGGATCTGTCTTAAAGGTGAGCTCTGCAGAACATCTCGTACATTTAAAATAGAACCTGAATACTTGTATTCCCAAATACATCTGCAAAAGACCAAGTCACAATCAAAAACTTTAATTAGTTGGTATTACCATACATGACCAACGGTACAGCTAGGTGTGGGAACAGCCACCAAATGACGACAGTGGAGGTAGCAGTGGCATTTTTATAACCCAGTCCGGTGGAGCATCAAAGAATCGGGTCCGTACTCGAAACGGACGACCGCAGCGTCTACATAAGAACGTGGCTGGGCATGGTGGTTTACCTTCGCCGGCGGCCAGGTTGAAGTAGAGGTCGACGACGTTGGGGCAGCCCTGGTAGCACTGGGGCGAGCAGAGCTTCTCCATGAAGCGGGACTCCAAGAGGGAGTCCGACGAGATGCCGAGGGTTACCCTCTCGAGCCCGCAGGCCTCGACGCAGCCGTCGGTCTCGATCCAGCCCGACAACCCCGCGTCCGCCCGGATTGAGGAAGTCCGGCACACGTGCCGTTCCTCCCCGCCGTCTTCTCCCGCTCCCATCTCCTTCTCCAGCACGCACCGGGCGCCGGCGGAGGACACGGCGAAGGTGAAGGCGCAGGTGCTCCGGCTCAAGCTCTCGCAGGTGATCATGCCACCGGCAGCGGCCAGAGCGCACTGCAAGAGTAGCGCGAGGAGCACGCCAAGGCGGAGGGACGCCCCGGAGTTGCCGTATGAAGCCATTGGCACGTACTTCTACTCGAGCTTCCTACTTACTAGTTACTAGCCAGCGTTCTTGCGTTTGTTTGAGGTTTTGAGTTGTGGGTGCATGCCAATTTATAGAGGGCCTGGAGGAGGCAGGAGTCTCGAACACGATCGGAGCGGAGGAGGCAGCACGAACACGATCGGAGGAGGAGGCGGTGATCGTCGCGAGCGGAGGAGGAGGCGGCCGGCGTGGGGGCGGTGATCGTCACGAGCGGAGGCAGCACGAACACGATCGGAGGCCGCCGGCGCGGTGGACTGATCGTCGCGAGCGGACGCGGCGCAAACACGATCGAAGGCCGTCGGAGGCGGCGGAACACGATCGGAGACCGTCGGCACAGAGGCGGCGTGGGGGAGGGGGTGGGGAGATCGTCGCCGCGAGCTGCAGTGGAGATCGCCGCAGGGGGAGAAGAAGGTTTGGGGGATCGCAGTACTGGGAAAAGGTTTGGGGTCGCGGGGGTGGGGAATGGGGGATCACAGTACTGTGCCGCGGGGGTGGTTAAAAAAAAAGGGAAAATATATGTCAGCGGCTATGGGCCGCTGACATTTATAATATTTATTTAAAAATAATATATTAATTAAAAATAATAAATATAATTTATAATTATAAATATTTGTCAAAAAAGGAAAATATATGTCAACGGCTACATTGGCCACTGACATTAATAATATCATTTAAAAATAATATATTAATTATAAATATTAAATTATAAATTATAATTATAATTATATATGTCAACGGCTAGGGCCGCTGATAATAATAATATCATTTAAAAATAATATATTAATTAAAAATATTATAATTATAATTATAAATATTTGTCAACGAATATATAAAAATCGCTGACATATATTAGACAAATATTAACTTATGTCAACGGGCAACAATACTTGCTGACAAAAATGCCTTTTGTCAGCAGTTTCTTGAAGCCGCTGACATATAGCTATTAACAAATCCACTCTTCCTTGTAGTGTGGACTGGAGTGATGAGCGTCCTGGAGTCATAGCGATGGAATGTCCTTAGTACCTTAGAGTCTAGTTAGATATTTGCTTTAGATTTCTTTTCCAATGTAATAATGTCATTGAGCCCTATATTTTGGCTCTGAATTAGTGGTTGTAATAGTTTAGATGAATTATCAATAAAATGATGAGTTTTATTGCAATTATTGTTTCATTAGTTGCTCTGATATTTGTGAACGTATGCATAATTTACTTTACCATACACGTTGTTCATGCCTCCCCGATTTATTCTGCTCTTAAATTGGCGGGGCATGATAGAAAGTCTATCTTGAGTTTGGATGGAGAGTCTTCTTTTGAAGTTTGCTTATTTTAAATATTCATCAAGTCATAAAACTAAAAAAATAAATCAAACAAGTCATTTTCCCACCGTATCTCAATGGTATCGTACCGTACCTTCCAACGGAGAATGCGGCACGGCCGATCCAGGCGGTATGACGAACCTTGGACGGGGTACCCGTCGCGTTTTAGGTCTCGACATAGCGGCCGGTCGCGACAGATGAACCGGACCGGTCGGGTGGGAATCACAACGTGTCGGACTTTCACGTTCAAGACGTGATGGTCAGGCCTGTCGCGACCCTTCTGAAATCACGACGGGTCCGACCGTCGCGATTTCAGAAGGTGGTCCGAGCCCAGAAAAGGGGTTCAACCCTTTTTAGGGTTCGGTCCAACCCTTTATGGCATGACACAGGGCTGTTCAAAAATCAATATAAAATCGTAGGAACATCCAAATATCATGAAACTAGTTTTGAATGAAAGTAGACATGTAGATGTATCAACATGCATGAGGAATTAGAAAATAAATAAGTATTGGCCATGCTTGAATTAGGTTACATTTCAGTGCCCTAAAATATGTACAGTCATGGAAAATGATTTAATTCGCATAGGATGCATGATGAAAATTAGAGAAAATAGGATCATTTGAAGGCGAACATCATGCAGTATTTATGATAAAATTTGTAAGGCAAGTAATTGAGTATATACATGGATTGAAGTCAAACAAGATGGTTCGGGTACATGATGATGACAGAGATTAGAGTATTTAATACTCTCTCATGGAGCAACGAAAATTAGGGCAATCATAGGGCTTTGATAGAGGGGATCAAGGTCTACTTAGGGTCGAGTTTAACTAGCTAAATAAGAAAAAGTGCCATTACTGACGGATATTTTTGACGGACATATGTCCGTCGGAAATACTGACGGATATTCCGACAGAAAAAGTTTCGTCGGCACATACATCGGAACTTCTGACGGAACTATTTCCGTCGGAAAATCCGCCGATACTGGGAGCTTACCGACGGATATTCCGACGGAAATATTTATGTCTGAAGCTCTGTCGGTAAACTCACCATTTCTCTCTCCTGCCATCCCCATGAACCTCTCTCTCTCTCTCTCCTCTCCCTCTCTCTCCTCTCATCTCTCGACTCTCCTCTCTCTCTCCTCTCTCTCTCTCTCTCTCTCCTCTCGTCTCTCTCTCCTCTCTCTCATCCTCTCGCCGCTCCTCCTCGCCCGCCATTCACGCCATGCCTCCACGACGCCGCCAAGACCGCACCCAGCCCACACCAACGCCGTCGAGCTTCGCTGCCGGTGCCTGCATACCGCCGAGCTTCTTCGTCGTCGGGTACTCCCCTCTCCCCTTCCTCTCCCGTCTATAGTCCCCCACCCCGACCCCCCTCCCCCTCCCGTCCGCAGTCCCCCCCACCCCCACAGGCGACCCCCCTCCCCCTCCCTTACCAGCCCCTCCCCCACCCCTGCCACCCCCCTCCCCCAACAGGCGACCCCCCCTTGTTGCCCCCCCCCTCCCCCTCCCATCCCAGCTCCCCCTTTCGCCCCCCCTCCCCCTCCCTTCCCCACCCCTGCCACCCCCCTCCCCCTCCCTTCCCCACCCTGCCACCCCCCTCCCTGTCGCCCCCCCCCTCCCCCTACCGTCCCAGCCCCCCCTGTCGCCCCCTCCCCCCCTGTCGCCAACTGCTGCAACCCCCTCCCGTCTCAGCCCCCCACCCTGTCGGCCCCCCTCCCCCTCCGTCCCCAATCCCAGCCCCCCTCCCCCTCTCCCTCCCATCCCCAACCCTTGCACCCCTTTCCCCACCCCTGCCACCCCACCCCCCTCCCCCAACAGGCGACCCCCCCCCCCCCCACAATCCCCCCTCCCCCCACAGGCCCCTTCCCCACCGTCCCCCCCTCCCCCACATTCCCCTCCCCCACAGTCCCCAAATGTTTTTTACTTAGAAGAAATATTTTTATCATGTTTATGTATGAGGTGATTATTGTAATATTTGAGAATATATAGAGGAGGCGTAGAAATTTCTGTAGAAGTCTAAAAATGTCTTTTACAAATGGTTTGGGACTTCTTCCTAAAGATGGATAGACATATGATAAATTGATATTATATTATTTGTTATTTATGCTTGTTTAATTTTATTTTGATGTTTCTAAGTGTAACTTTGTATATGCAATTTAGGAATGTCTATGTTAGAATAAATGCTACAACAAGAGCTTAATCGAATCATTTAAATCTGTATTCACAGACGTAACATTAGGTATATTATATTATTTTGCTGTTAGAATATGATAGTTATTATATTATTATTGTGGAATTGTCATTTTAGCATTTTAAAATCTTTTGTAAGCATACATAAATGTTAAACAATATATACTAATGCAAATAGGGATCCGATCGATGTGTCGTTCACTCCGACATGACCGGGTGGGTGAAAGTGACGTGTGCGAACTGACGGAATCTAAATTGGATTCCCAGATTGGGTTGCGCGTTCAAATGACTAATCTAAAAAAAACCCAAGTCTAAAGGATCAACACACGCAACTCGGGGGTCCAAAATCCCAAAATGGGATCCGATCGACGTGTCGTTCGCTCCGACACGACCTGGTGGGTGAAAGTGACGTGTGCGAACTGACGGAATCCGAATTGGATTCCCAGTTTGGGTTGGGCATTCAAATGACTAATCTAAAAAAAAACTCAAGTCTAAAGGATAAGAACAAGAAATCCGGGGGTCCAAAATCCCAAATAGGGATCCGATCGGCGTGTCGTTCGCTCCGACACGACCGGGTGGGTGAAATTGACGTGTGCAAATTGACGGAATCCGAACTGGATTCTCGGTTTGGGTTGGGCGTTCAAATTACTAATCTAAAAAAAAAACCAAGTCTAAAGGATCAGAACAAGCAACCCGGGGGTCCAAAATCCCAAATAGGGATCCGATCGGCGTGTCGTTCGCTCCGACACGACCGGGTGGGTGAAAGTGATGTGTGCGAACTGACGGAATCCAAATTGGATTCCCGGATTGGGTTGGGCGTTCAAATGACTAATCTGAATGAAACCCAAGTCTAAATGATCAACACATGCAACCCGGGGGTCCAAAATCCCAAAATGGGATCTGATCGACGTGTCGTTCGCTCCGACACGACCGGGTGGGTGAAAGTGACGTGTGCGAACTGACGGAATCCGAATTGGATTCCTGTTTGGGTTGGGCGTTCAAATGACTAATTTAAAAAAAATTGAAGTCTAAAGGATCAGAACAAGCAACCCGGGGGTCCAAAATACCAAATAGAGATCGATCGACGTGTCATTCGCTCTAACACGACCGGGTGGGTGAAAGTGACGTGTGCGAACTGACGGAATCCAAATTGGATTCCCCGTTTGGGTTGGGGGTTCAAATGACTAATCTAAAAAAAAAACCCAAGTCTAAAGGATCATAACAAGCAACCCGGGGGTCCAAAATCCCAAATAGGGATCCGATGGGCGTGACGTTCGCTCCGACACGACCGGGTGGGTGAAATTGACGTGTGCGAATTGACAAAATCCGAATTGGATTCTCGGTTTGGATTGGGCATTCAAATGACTAATCTAAAAAAAAACCCCAAGTCTAAAGGATTAGAACAAGCAACCCGGGGGTCCAAAATCCTAAATAGGGATCCGATCGGCATGCCATTCGCTCCGACACAACTAGGTGGGTGAAAGTGACGTGTGTGAACTAACGGAATCCGAATTGGATTCACGGTTTGGGTTGGGCGTTCAAATGACTAATCTAAAAAAAACTCAAGTGTAAAGGATCAGAACAAGCAACTCGGGGGTCCAAAATCTCAAATAGGGATCTGATCGGCGTGCCGTTCACTCCGACACGACCGGGTGGGTGAAATTGACTTGTGCGAACTGACGAAATCCGAATTGGATTCCCGGTTTGGGTTGGGTGTTCAAATGACTAATCTAAAAAAAACCCAAGTCTAAAGGATCAAAAATATTTTCTAATTAAACTTGAGGAATAATCACATGTTTTAAATTTAATTTTTGAAAATAATGTTTGTATATTAATTTTTATTAATGTTTCTCATATTAATTTTTTTTAATATAGGATCCTCCGGCACCTGACGATCATGAGGCGGGTATTTGTTGTGTTTTATGATTTTATGTTTGATTGTGAGTACCTATTATTGTGGAATGCATAAATATTTTAACAGGTTTTGTAATTTATCATTGTTAATTTCTGTAATTTTTTAAAAAAAATATTACTTATTTTCGACTGGATTTTCGACGGAATATATCCGTCGAAAGTTTCGACGGAATAGTTTCCGACGGATTTCTTCCGTCGGAAGTTACCGACGGAATTTCCGACAGATTTTCTGACGGTTTTCGGTCGGAATACACTGACCAATTTTTTGACAATATTTTCCGACTACTTTCTGTCGGAACTTACCGACGCCCTTTCCGACGGAATATTCTGTCGAAATTTCTGACGGATTGCCGATGGATATCTTGTCCGTCGGTAATTTCTAACCAAAATTTTCCGACGGACGTTTTCCGACGATCGTTCGACGGAAAGTTGTCGGAAGGCACTCTTTCCGACGGATTGCCGTCGGATTTCCGACGGATTTTGTTCGTCGGAAAGACCACATTTTCTTGTAGTGTAGGTTAAGCTTGAGAGATTGCCTGCCTTTTCACACTGCAAAGAAATCTTAGGGTTTTGGACGAAGTAGAAGGTGAGATCCTCTTGCTCCAAACCCTTCCTCTCCTTGCTCCTCGTCCTCAGCCTCCTCTCCTCGTTCTCCAGAGCTCCAGAAACGAAATGAGGCTTGATAGACACGAATTAGAGGTCTATTAGGTTGTTTAAGAGTCCCTCTTTTCCTCAACTCTTCCTTCTCCTTTTAGCTACGAATTTCCATCTTTATCTCTCTATTTTCTTACATTTATCCACCTAATAGGATAGGAGAGAGGTCTAATTTCGTGGGCAATGAGTTAGGATGGGATGAGGACTCCTATTTAGGATAATTACATCACATTTAGTCTTTATCTTACCCTTTTCTATTTATTACTATTTTTATAGAGAATTTAACTTAATTATCTCCCATCCAAAAGAGGGCTCTTCACAATTGGGCCCATTTATTTATGTTTGGACCACTTGTACAACCCATTTTCTATTTTAGCTTAATGGGTTTTAATTTTAATTCCCTTTTATTCAATTATTTTCCTCTTTATTCTAATTTAATCTATTTATCACATTTATTTAATTAAATTTTTATTTTATTTAGGATTTAAAAATTAGAGTTGCTACAGGTTCATTCAAAACTTCAGTGGCATTATGGCACCAGTCAGTGACTGCTTGAAGGGGCGTACCTTCCAATGAATTGACGTAGTAGACCAAGCCTTTCCAATTGGTCAAGAAGAAGATGACAGAGGTGCCTATCTTGGCATTATTGGACTTCAACAACGTGTTCGAGGTGGACTGCAATCCTTGTGTTGTGGGCATTGGAGTAGTACTAATTCAGGAGGGTCGTCTAGTGGCCTTCCACAGTGAGAAGTTACATGGGCCAAGCTTCGGTATTCCACTTACGATGCTGAGTTCTTTGTTGTTGTGCAGGCGCTACGACATTGGAATTACCATGTGCATCATAAGTTCATCCTCTATACGGACCACGAAGCACTCAAGTACATCAACGGCCAACACAAACTCAGTCATCGACATGCCAAGTGGGTAGCCTTCTTGTAGGAGTTCACCTTCAGCCTTATGTAGCTAGAGTCGTCAACAAGGTGGTCGATGCTCTTAGATGGAAGGCGATGCTGCTAGGGACCATGAAGATCCAGGTGGTCGGGTTTGATCTCTTTTAAGATTTATATGTCGTACATCCACAGTTTGGTCTAGTGCAATCAGTGAGGGAGGGAAATTCCACGTACTATTCCCTCAAAGATGGCTTCCTTTTCTACAGTGTATGCTTGTGCATTTTTGAGTCGTCCATGCGAGCGGAAAAAGTTAGTGAGATACATGGGGAAGGACACTTCGGTCGAGACAAAACCTTCGCTCTGGTGTCCAGGGACTTCTTCTAGCCCAAGCTCAGGCGAGACATGCAGTGCTATGTGGAAAGGTGTCACATCTTCTAGGTGTCGCGAGGAGTAGCCACCAGTGCGGGGTTATACTCCCCATTACCAATTCCCACAGCACCATAGCGGGATGTGAGTATGGACTTCGTACTTAGCCTTCCCCGTACATAGCGTGGCATGGATTCAGTAATGGTGGTGGTGGATTTTTTTTTTTAAATGACCCACTTTGTCCCATGTTGGAAGGCGACGGATGCTGCGTCACACGTCGCGACGTTATTCTTCAAGGAGGTGGTCCACCTACATAAAGATCCTTCCACTAATACCTCCGACCGGGATACAAAGTTCATGAGTCACTTTTGGCGGAGTTTGTGGACTAAGCTAGGTACCAAAGTGTAGTTCAACAATGTATGCCACCCACAGACAGATGTACAAATAGAAGTGGTGAATCACAGTCTGGGCAACCTGCTGCGAAGTTTAGTGGGAGACAAGTCGAAGTAGTCGGATCTGACCTTACCCTAGGCGGAGTTCGCATACAACAGGTGCCAGAATCGCAGCAAAAAGAAGAGCCCATTTGAGGTGGTTTATGGGTTCAATCCCTTTGGCATTATAGATCTCGCTCCACTTCCTTTTAAGGGGTGCTTTAGTGGCAGAGCCAAGGAGCTGGCTCAGTAGCTCCAGGTGGTTCGTCAACAGGTGCATGAGCAACTTGACGAGAGTACCTTGCGGTACAAAGATGCAGTAGACAAGCATCGACATTGGGTGTCCTTCACAGTCGGAGATTGGGTCTAGGCGATCCTTACAAAAGACTATTTCCCAGTAGGTGAATATGGCTGTAATCACGGGATTTGTATCCCCTTTTGAAATTGATTGTGAAAGTGTAGGGATTAAGAACTGACCGCGATCGCCACCAACGCAGTCGCCTCTTGATGTTCAGACGGAGGACTGACTACCTTGGAAAGGAAAGATGAAGAGGAAGTCGTACCTGATAATGCGACAGAGGAGGCGTCGCGATGCTTTGATGTGAACGCGACGTAGGCAACGGCGCCTTCTTGATCGCGACACAGCGGTCGTCGCCTTCTGCTCCAATGGATGGAGACTTGGGTTCTTCGTCTTCTTGCTCCTCAGCCGGCCGAGGGGCAAGAGACTCACCTTGCTCTGACCTCTAAACACCTGCCAAAGTGATTTAAACAAACAAAACACCCATTAGAACTCGTGTGTAGATGATCTATTCAATGAAAAGCACATGAACATGAACTATTATGGGGGAAACTCACAGGATTGGGGCTTTTAACCCCTGTGGGTGTTAAGAATAGGTGTGTGTGTCGTGATCTAATGTTAAACTAGAAAGAAAACGGAGCTATGCATGCATGAAATCAAAGAAATAAAGGGAAGAAGAATTGTGTAGCCGATGGGAAAATGCCCTGGAGGGCTCTTGCTGATCGTCTGGAGGGAAAACTCTCTTCGTGGAAGATGAAGCTCTCTTGCTCAGCGAACTAAAGAATCCGACCTTGCCCAATAATATGCAGAGACGAGGTACTTATGGGTGATTATTCCCAACTATGGCTGTGCAAGGGCTATTGGAACTCGGAAAGGAACATGTTAGGAAGGTCTGCTCCGAATTTGAGAGGATTTGGACTTGATTTGGACGTCCAAATGAAGCAATTACCATCAATAGCATGTGTCCAAATTGACTTCGGATTGAGTTTCCTGTTTAAGGCCCTGAACGCGACGGCCAAGGTGTCGCCTTCTGAATGCGACTGCTCGATATGTCGCCTTCCTCATATGGAAGGCTGAATTGAGTCATTTTGCGATTTTCTGAGGATTTAAAATGTGGAATTATGATCACGACATAGGGGCTGTCGTTTTCAGGAAGGCGACCTAGGGCCTGTCGCCTTCTGGTCTTTTCTGCATTTTGGCATGTAATGCATCCAATCAGCCATGCACAGCGTTCGGGATGAAATATCGGACTTATACTCAGAGAGCTTATAGTGAAAGAGATTGATTTGACCAGGAAGAGTCCTCCAGGGCGATGAACTAATGGGAATGATGTCATGATCGGAGAAAGCCAGCTTGACGATGATGAGCCAACGTGGGGCATCAATGATATGACAAGAGATTTTGCTCGACATATGGGTCAGAAATAGGTGTCTACAGATTGCCCCTCCTTGATGCCTGCTTTGCAAGGGAGTGGAGCGGTGATGGAGCGAAAATGACGTGAAACGGCGATGTAGCGGAATGAAGCGGAATGAGCTGAAAAGCGGGCATCAAGGTGAAGAGACACCCATTCTGGACGAGTAAGCAGCGAGAATTATCCGGCTGACTTCAATCATGGCTGGGAACAGAGTGCGAGGATGGTTCCTATTTGGGATGAATGAAAATCAAAAGAAAAGAATGATCAACCTCCTGATTCAAGAGGTACCATGGCTATCTTTATCGTGCAGGTTTCGTTCATTAGGGGATAGGTGCTGCCCGGCGGGTCGATTCGACTCTGGCCTTCGAGCGGGTCACGACTAATGAGCGGATCGGGGATAAAGGCAATGACTGTTGTAATGAATGGGGATGAGAGGAATCCTGCATAGGAACCATCACTAGTAAACTGGACCGAGCACAAGTTCGAGGAAGGCTTTCAAATTCGGAGTGGAATTCTTGTCTGGAAATGAGGATCTGGGTTGGGACATCATTGAGAAGCTGACTTTGACAAATCATGATTCGTGAAGCTCAAAATTCCTACATGATGCATGATGGGCTAAAGGAAAAGGAAATCATAAAAACGAACGCAAAGAAAGAGAGAAAATAACAAGTATTCAAGGATAATATTTCTAGACAATATAAGCAAGGGTCAAGACACTTCGCATCCCCGACGTGCGATAGAATCCATCGTCCCCGAGTCATATCACCTAACGGCCTATCCAGCGATTAGCAGTGTGCACTTAGATCATCCTCGTTTTTGATGAAGGGGAACTCAGATCCTGGAACACACTGTGTAACGACCCGAGAACCCGACCCTCGGCCCACGCCGAGGACCCAATTTTCGCGATCGCCGCCCATGGATCCAGGGGACCCGGAAGGGCTATAACACGCGTCTGACAAGATATGTAACGGAAGTAAACGTCAACTGCTAAGCTAGAAGCGTACAAGCGGAAACAGGAAAGTAAAGCGAGACCGCTGCGTACTGCTCTAAGTACAGTCCCAACGCACGCACACTAGTACAAGTAAGGAAAGGGGAGAGACAAGTCCCTTAGGGGCATACCCCGAGGGTGACGTACACTGAGAGGGGGAACCACTGCTAGCTACGGGGACCTCGACTACCGCCCCATCTTCTCCGCCCGACGCGCGCCCTGCCGCTTCTGAGAAGACTCACCTGGAAAACGGAGGGATGAGCTTCACAACAGAAGCTCAGTAGGGACTAACAATCTCCTACTGGCTCTAAACAGGCAGAGGAACATATATAACTATTAATAAGGGAAAGACAGCAGTTTATATCTTTCTACCTACAACGGAAGTGCGGAAACGAAGCTAAAGCTAGCACGGTACGAAAAGTACTCTCGGTCGGAAACTCCGTACGACTGCTCGTCGTGACCACCACACGGCTAGCAAAACACAGACGGATGGAACTCCGCCTGGACAAGGAACACTAGCTACGGGAACAACACCACTAGTCAGACGGTCAGGTGCGTCCACAGACGTCTTATCCTCGACCTAGGTCCTGACCCTCGCGTCTCGTCAGAGCGAGGTAGGACACAAGCACCACAACAGTAACCTCCGTAGTCTGGCCGGACTACGGTCCCACGCCTGACCTCTCCAAACGGTTCCGGGGCCGTAAGGAGCGAGGCAGTGAGAAGAAGGACTGGCTGGCCTGCACCGGGTAGAACTCCAAACTGTCCTCGGCGTCCCAGACCAACCACGAGAGCCCTGCAAGCGACTCACACGCCACTGTCCTAACCACCGTTTTCCCCTCAGCTCCAGAGTCCGCCTGGTGGCTGCCAACTCGAGCACACTCGTAGCCCGGAGTACTCCCTCAACAGGCTCCCGAGGACGGGGGTCCCAGGTAACGGTAACAACCTCTCGCACGGGACAAGCCCTCAAGTGCCGCGCACCGGGCGAACTACTAGTGTGAGACCGTACTAGGGAACTAGCACAGGTGCCACGGGTACAGTAAAGCGAAAACGGAAGCGGCGGAAGCACAACCTGCCTCTGGACTGAGAAGGCGACATAGGGTATGTCGCATTCAGAATGCAACATAGCCCATGTCGCATTCTGAATGCGACATAGGGCCTGTCACCTTCAAGAAGGCGACATAGGCCCCGTCGCATTACCAGTCAGAAGGCGACACAGGGTATGTCGCATTCAGGCCAGTCGGGGGTTCCGGAGATTGTTCCTCCGGGAACCTCCCCGAAACGGGAGAAACGCTACACGGCGAGGGAGGGGAGCATGCTTATCATGCTAGGAAGCTAGTAAAGCATTCAAACCACCCTCAAACACCCAAGAACATGGATTCTACGCTCGGAGGAAAACCTCACTCACACGAGCATGGAAACTCACACTCCCAACCCCCAAACCACAAGGAAAACACGCTTTGCAGGGGAAGGGGAGCATGCTTAGGGCGAGAGGATCAAGAGTCCCTACCTCCACGCGAAGAACGAACCCGTTGGGGCCTTCTCGTAGGTAGAAACGTCTCCTCCTCGCACCGCACGGCACGAACGCGACCCCTGCACGAACGGAGCGACACCCTCCTCAGCACGGCCGCCTCAACACGGGGGAGGCACCCCCAACACCGCCAGAACTCCGAGAGGGCGAGAGGGAAAGAGGGGGAAAGGAAAAACGCGAGAGAGAGAGGGGGAAGAGCTCGGGCGCCCGGGTTTTAAGCCCGGATCCTGAGAAGGCGACACACCTTGTGTCGCATTGGGAACCAGAAGGCGACACACCCCCCGTCGCAACCCACTGACAACGGTCAAATCTCGAAATTCGAAAAAGTGAAGGCGACAGCCATCTTGTCGCGTTCACCCGACACCGCCAGAGCCGTACTGACACAAAGGACGCCTGTCACGTCTGTCAGACTGCGTCTGGGGCGACGCGATGGGAAGGTGACATAGGGTATGTCGCCTTCAAGAAGGCGACACACCCCCTGTCGCAATCCATCAAACCAGAAGGCGACATAGGGTATGTCGCATTCAAGAAGGCGACATAACCCCTGTCGCATTATGAAGCAGAACCAGACATTGCTCACGATCAGAACCACGTCGCGACAGTCGCCCTGCCGCGACCCAGAGGACGGGGCCAAGGGCCCAAGGGGGCCGGGGTGTTACACACTGGGAACCAGCCGGTCCTTGAGCTGATATAATAGTGTAGATATCATATAGTAATGCGGAGGGATTAGGGTTAGAGATACTTACCTGACTTACATGACGTCTCTTTTGATTTTCTGAATTTTTTGGATTTTTATGGATTTTCCTGCATTTTTTTTATTTTTATGGGTTTTCAATAATCAAAGCAATAAAGATAGACATAATACAATGCACCAAACAACGTCATCAAAGCATATGTGCAAATATCCTGAACAATCACAGAAGAATAAGCAAGACAGCATAGACTGGTCAGAAGGCGACATAGGGCATGTCGCGACCCTTGACTGAAGAAGGCGACAGGAGGCCTGTCGCCATCATGAAGGCGACGGGTCGATATGTCGCTTTCTCAATTTTCTCAGCCCGAGCTCAAAAGCTTTCAGCATAGGACTTGGTTTTGACTCACACTTGGATTCTAAGTGTTCCCTACTCAAGGTCCCACTCCTAATTGGTCTCTCTACCCTTTCCTAGCAGGAATAGGAGTACTATGGCTCTATAAATAAGGGGAGTGAGAGGCCAAATTCGGAGCTCTCACCTCTCTCTTCTTTTCTTCAAGTCTTGCAAGCTACCATGGCCATGAAGAGAGCTCCTCTTGATCCCATGGGTGGGGAGGCGGTCTACGAAGGTCCGAAGCGTGCTCGGGCGACCTTTGAAGCTCTCATGAGGATTATGGATGTTCCCAACCACTTGAGCCGGAGCGAGGAAGTGAGAGAGGTAAGTTGGTTGGTGTTTTCAATTTCCATGATTTTATGCTCCGAATTTCAACATTAATTTTGTGTTCTTGTTCTTCCTCTTTTCTCTCTTTTCCTTTCTTCCCTAGCTCTTCCCCGGCTCTCGCCGCTACTCTAAGCTCACTTGGATTGCCCCGATGATCAAAATCTCTACCCATGTACGTCATTAGGTTCTTAAGAGAGTGGGGTTTGGGTGGGGTTTTGATAGCGGCTCACAACTACCACAATATTTCCTTTGATTGGCATAGTATCACGGCCTTGATAGAATTATGGCACCCACAAACCCATACATTTATTTTCCCCAAAATTGAGGCGACCGTCCTTTTAGAGGAGGTCGAGGCCTTCCTTGCTCTTCCCAAGACCAAACCCGGGGACGAGCAAAACATAAGCTACACGGTTGAGCCCATTAACCCGAAGTTTCTCCTTGGAAAGTTCATGACCGACCCGGGGGATGTCTACACCATAATTAGCCCACAATTCATACATCTAGTGCCATTGTCTAAGTGGGTCATATCCAAGTGTAAGGACAAGAGCGTAGACCACCGTGAGATAGCCAAGGCCGTGGCCATATGCTTATGTGGGGTGGTGCTCTTCTCGTCCGGGGATCACCTCATAGACTATGCTAGCCTTAGTGCGATTAGTGGGGTATGGCGAGGACTTTCACTCTCTCATGCCGTCTTGGCGTATCTTTACTCCGGTCTTTCTTCGGCTTCCACGAGAGGTTTCCTTTACGGCTCTATGATCCTTCTAGAGTGTTGGTTGGGTGTGAGGATAAAATTCAAACCGGTAGACAACCCCACCATCGACAGTCGGATCTTCGGGTGCCATCCTTTGAACTTTATTGGCGGTGGGGACAAGTTCTCCGACAAGGTTTTATGCAGAACGGCAGACAAGAAAACTAGGAGTGAGTGGCGCCTTTACTTCAGAACCCTACCAGTGGAACACTTTGCTTTGGGCGTAGCGGCACTTCGCGGAGAGGAGATCCGGCTACCACTCGGACGTGGCTTGGACTTGCAATTGATAGGGAATATGGCGACCGTGCTCTACAACCCGCAGCGGTGCTACCTACAGATCGGGAAGCCGAGGACGAGAGTGCTTCCGCCATCACACTTGCCTCCCGTGAAGAAGCGACGCTTGGGGAACCCGGAGGACGAGCAGGCCGTGCGGAGCGCGCTGGCCTTGTGGAGGGCGTGCGCTACCCATGCACTCCCGCCGAGACTTGACGAGGACCGGGAAACGTACCAGGCGTACCTCTTGGAGCATGAGAAGATTCGGCCACTGAGGGGACCGTGAGCTAGAGAGATAGACTTGATTGTACCTTTTGGGCTTTGATGGGACTTGGTGTGATGAGATTGATGCTTGATGTAAGGGGAGTGAGACATGTTATTAATGTAAGCATTGGTTTATTGCAATGAGCATTGATTTTTAGGGGTTTTTGTGCACTGGTTTAAGAAGGCGACATTGGCTATGTCGCAATCAAGAAGGTGACCAGTCGACAGTCGCTACCATAAAAGTGAAGGCGACATAGGCACTGTCGCTACCTGGGATAAGGCGACACAGACCATGTCGCGTTCACAGGTCCCGGGGCAGTTTGAATTCGGGCCGAGCGCCCTTCTCTCCTTCCCTCCTTTCAAACCTTCTCTTTCCTTCTTCCCTCTATCCGGCGATTCCCCCTTTCCTTCCGGCCTTCCCCTTCAACCTTCTCTCTTCTCTCCGTCAAGCCCCCCCCCCCCCCCCCTTTTTCTTCCTTCTCTTCTTTCTCTCCTCCTTCCTTCTTCCTCTCCTTTGACAACCGGCGATGGAGGGCGACGGTGGTGGGCAAGGAGGTGAGGGCGGCGGTCGGCGGCGGTCGGCGGCGCAAGAAGTCTATCCGGCGAAGGCAGGCGGGTGAGGGGACGTCGACGGCGGCCCCGGAAGCTCGTCCGGTCGTGCCAATGGAGGAGGATCCCGCACCGACGATGGGAGACGAAGACGAGCTGGTCGGAAAGGTAGGTCTCCGAACTCTAAACTTTGAATGTGGGATGTGGGGGGGTGCGGAGCACCCATTTGTAGGGCGATTTGCTCGAGGGAACGCCGAAAAATGGAGGAAATTCGTCTCGGTTCGGCCCTGGTAATGCGACAGACCCCCTGTCGTATTACCAGAGCGAAGGCGACGCCCCCCATGTCGCCTTACTGAAGGCGACAGGGTACCTGTCGCAATGAGAGTCCCTGAAAGCGACAGGGGTTCTGTCGCCTTAAGAAGGCGACAGACCCCCTGTCGTCTTATCAGGACAGAGAGTGATTTGCGCTCTTTCCTTCCAACTTCTGACCTTTTGGTGTTTGCTTTGCAGAGCGAGTTGCGGTCCCGGCTCGGGTGGGCAGTGATCCGAGCAATTTACGACGGCTTACCGAACTTCCAGGTACGCCGACTGGAGGGCATGGGGTTCGGCCCGTTCTTGAGGTTGGAGGAGCTAGCGCCGGATGTGGCTCTCATCCAGACGCTGAAGGAGAGGTGGGACCCGGAGTGCCACGCGTTCTTCTTTCCGTGGGGGCACATGGTCCCCACGTTAGCGGACGTGGTACGGATCACCGGCCTGAGAGTGGACGGCCAGGCAGTGACTGGGACCACCTATACCAGCTACCAGGAGCCGGTGGAGAGGCTACTTGGACTGGAGGTGAGGGGAGAGAGGTCCTCACTAGTGCAGCGGACGGTGCTGCAGGCGAGCCTGGGGGTGGTGAGTGCACGCCGCCAAATGGGGGAGGGACAGGCGGAGCACATGGAGCGGATGACAGATGACGCCAGAGCGGCGATGGCGGAGGAGGAGGGAGAGGCAGCTGACAGAGACTTACGGAGGTTCCTGACCCTCGTGATCGGGAAGATGGTACTGGGGACCAAAGGGGACCCAGTTGGCTGCCGGTTCTTGCCCCTGCTGGAGGATCTGTCCAGCGTGGGCAACTACGCGTGGGGTGCGGCCCTCCTGGCCCACCTCTTTGACAGTTTGGGCACCTCCAGCAGGGAGACAGGTGTCACAGGGTTCTTCCCACTGCTACAGGTATGCTTCTCACCCTTAGCCTTTGTTATTTTTCCTGCTTGTCTTAATTAACCGTGGTACCGACTTGTATTACTTTTGCAGGTGTGGGCGTACTACCACCTCCCCTCCCTGGGTCGCGGGGTGGCGAGGCGACGCGGCGCTGTACCTCTCCTACAGCGCTGGCGGTTTTGCCGCGACGAGCGGTCCCTGCGGCGACAGGTGACGCTCATCCATGATGCGTTGGACACCGTCCCCTTCGGACATGTAAGTACTTCTAGCCTTAACCTTTTCCTTTACTTTGCTTATTTGACAATTGACTGACGGGTCTTTACTTGTGGTGTGCAGGTACAGTGGACTCCCTACGTTGGGGAGGACGACGCCACCCAGCCGTAGGTGGAGCGGGGCCGTCGCTACTTCGGTAGGGACATTTGGCTTCACTGTTTTAACACAGTGGTCCCGCTCCACCACCGGCTAGTGGCGCGGACACTGGGACTCCACCAGGCGGTGGTGGAGTTCTCGACCCGACAGAGGTCATGGGAGAGGCCCGGTCGCAGCTTCCGAGGAATCCAGCAGGTCACGGACTGGACAGTCCGGGTCCGAGAGCAGCTAGATGACTGGGAACGGCGAGGGAAGGAGGTGGTCTCCGAGGCTGCCAGCGACGAGGACTACTTCCGGGCCCATGCCCGGAAGTATGGGGCCCATGTGCACAAGGGGTCCCGACGACCGGTACGTATTTTACTACTTTCGGTCTCTTTGAGTTCTTAGTTGATTATGCGACTGTCTTGGCTTGTGATTGCAGCTTGACCCCGAGGGACGGATCTCCTCGCTCGAGGGCATCCTCCATTCCACCATCCAGCAGCGAGACGACCTCCAGGCGGTGGTGGATCAGCTGGTAAGTACTCTGCACCCTACCCTTCTGTTTCTAACTGTGGTTGACTGACCCTTGATGTTTTCTTTTGCAGCGGGCAGAGCTGGACCGTGCGCAGCAGATGGTGGGAGGGGCTTCCTCCTCCCGAGAGGATCCTGGCCGCTCTGTCTTGGAGGGCCAGCTAGCGTCGGCGGCGGCTCGAGCGGAGGACGCCCTCGCCCAGCTGCGGGAGCGGGTAAGTTACTTATTTAGATGCACCTGGTTTTTTGCTTCTTTCGTGATTTATGACAAGATTTTTCTGATATTACAGGAGCAGGAGCCGAGGACCGCCCTGGCGCGGACGACGACGCTGGAGGCGGAGATGGCGGAGCTACGCCTACGCCCCGAGGCAACGGAGGTGGCGCGATGGCGCCAGGAGGCAGAGGCGGCGGCGCGCTTGCAGCAGGAGGCGGCGGAGGCGACGCGCTGGCGCCAGGAGGCGGAGGAGGCGGTACGACTGCGCGCCGAGGCTGGGGACCTCCGCACCCAGCTGGGGGAGGAGAGGCATCGCGGCGACATGCTGTGATCCGAGATGAGGGGTCTGGAGAGAGCCCTGGCCTTGGTCGGGCGCAGCCGGTCAGTGACTAGCCGGAGCGGTATCCCGAGCGGGTCCGCTGGGCACTACCTGACATGTTCCTCCGGATGGCAGAGGAACAAGGAGGAGGAGCGACGACGGCGCGAGAGAGCGCCAGAGGGGAGCGAGACCGGGCCGAGAGTGATGGCCCCTCCATCTCCCTGCCCGCCATGAGGGTACGGGGGAGAGTGGTTGAGGGTTTGTACTTTTTGCTTCTTTATTTTTTGTACATGATATGAATGGAATGGAACTTTTTTTGTGTTTTTATGGTTTGCGACTGAGTGAGAGTGACGAGTGATATATGAGTGCCGCTTTCTTTTCCGTCCTGCACACTTAGACAACCACGAAACAAGTCAGATCTGTTCTTAGGCTTAGCCCCTTGCCTTAAAATGCGACGAGTGAGCGACCTTGATAATTCGTCAAGGGGCTAAGCCTTATTAAATAGGCAAGAGATTGCGAATAATCAAATGAAATGCATGTATGCTAACGGCTTGGAATTTTGAAAACATCGTTTAAATGTTTGATTTTTTTCAGGGTTTCGAAAATATTTGATTTTGGGGGGGGGGGGTTGGGGAATATTTGATTTTTGGAGTTTTGGGAATATTTGATTTTTTGGGGGTTTTTGGAAATATCTGATTTTTTTTGGAGTTTTGGAAATATCTGATTTTTGAGTTTTGGAAACATCTGATTTCTTTAGAGTTTTGTGAAATATCTGATTTTGTGGAGTTTTGGAAATATCTGATTTTTTGGAGTTTTTTTTTTTGAGTTTTGGAAATATCTGATTTTTTTTGGGTTTTTTATTAGCGCCTAAAGCCGGCGTTAGCCCTTCCTAAAATAAGACACGCGAGACGGAAGGTACTCGCATCTTCGAGCCACAACACTTAAACCGATTCGAGCCGCTGGTTAGGAATCTTGATCACCTCCGGTTCTCGCCACAGGGCTTTCTAAGTTAGGACGTGCGTAAGGGGTGACAACGCCTCGAAAACCTACCCTTAGTTGATGCTGCGACTAATTAAGCCCTACCCAAGAGGTGACTCAGCCTTATAGGGAGAAACGAAAGATTATTTAAGGAAAGTCTTGTGTGGGTATAGGGATGTTGGGTTCGGCTACTTCCTACAGCATACCATTCGGAGATTGGGTCTGTTGTGGAGGGACTTTATGGTCTTTTGCTATGGACTTGCCTTGCTTTGGGGCATGCGTACGACCGGGCTCATTAGTGTCCCGCGGGGACTTTGCCACTCTTTGCCATGCCCCTATTGTATTATGGATTTTCTTTTCTTTTCGTTTCTTTGCTTCTTTGCCCTTTTGTCATTTTGACCGTCCCTGTTTAAGACATCCTCTTGTCGGGGTATGCTGTAGGTCGACGACCTCACCCTTACGCCCCTTTTGCCCCTACACTTTGACCGATTAGGAGAGAATGACCGATGCATCACTAGAGTGGAACCCTCATAGTCGCAGCATCTTCCAAGTGTAGTTATCCGGGTTTGCCGTGTGCGTGTGTGTTAATCCTAACTTAGAGCAGCCCTTGGCGATTAGAGAGGTACCTTAGACTCCCAACATGGGGTTACTCCCCGATCTAGGTGTTGTGGCCTCACACCTATAGGCCTAAGGATAGAAACGTTTGAGGTACAACCCGTTCCACGGATGTGATAATTCGACGCCCTCAGCATTGATTAAGCGATATGCATTTCCAGGGTAGACCTCCCTCACAACGTACGGACCCTCCCAGTTGGGTTGCAGTTTGGACCTAGGACCTCCGGGTTTGATAAAGATGCGTTTCAAGACCATATCACCCTCTTGGAATTTTCGTTCAATTACCTTCTTTTGAAAAGACCTTGAGATTCGCCTTTGGTAGGAAAGCACATGGTCGGCTTCCATAAGCCGCCTTTCATCTAAAAGTTCCAATTGGACTAGTAATGCCTCTCGACGTTCATCAAGATTAAGTTCCTTGTCTAGTTGGACTCTTAGTGAAGGAATTAGGATCTCATATGGAACTACCGCCTCCATCCCGTAGGTGAGAGCGTACGGGGTTTGTCCCGTGGGAGTGCGGACGGAGGTGCGGTAGGCCCATAGAGCCTCTATTAGCTTCTCTGGCCAGTCGGCGAATTTATGCGACTCACAGGTATTCTTTAGGATTTTAAGGAGGGTTTTGTTAGTTGCTTCAGCTTGGCCATTGCCTTGTGGGTAATACGGTGATGAATGATGCAGCGTGATGTTGTATTTCTTACAGAGGTCCTGGAGCTCTTGTGCGATGAATTGCGGCCCATTGTCCGTAACGATGCTGCTTGGCACTCCGAACCGCGAGATAATGTTTCTCATGATGAAGCGGCACACCGTGGATGCTTTGATTTCTATGAAGGCTTCAGCTTCTTCCCACTTGGTGTAATACTCAGTCGCAGTTAGGATAAATGACTTTTGTTTGGTTTGAGCATTAGAATCACCAAGAGGGCCGACAATGTCGAAAGCCCACATGGAGAATGGCCATGGTGTGGAGAGTGGGTGTAATGAGGAGGAAGGGGCATGGATTTTATCAGCATGGAGTTGACACTTGACACACCTACGGACGTAGATGGTACAGTCTTCCTCTAGGGTTGGCCAGTAATAGCCCTGCCTAATGATCTTCTCTGCTAGCATCTGACTGTTGACGTGCCCTCCGCATTCACTAGCATGGGCCCCTTCCACCACCTTCCAAGCTTCGTCATCGGTAAGACACCTTAAAAGGACTCCATTAAGGGCTCGCCTGTACAGAACTTCTCTGACAACTGTGTACCTTAAGGCGGCTCTTCTGATGGCCCTGCGGTCTTCTCCACTTGCCCCTTCAGGATATGTTCCATCCCTGCAGTACTGCTCTATCTCAAAGTACCATGGCAGTTCTTCTTCATTCAGGATCTCCTCGAGCTCTGTTAACATGACTTGCTGCGCTCCTCTTTTCCTAGCCCTCTCTTCTAAGGTTGCCCTAAGGTCGCTAAACCAAGGGTCCTGGGTAGATGGAACATCGAGACGCTGGACGATGATTATCTCAGTCCGGTGTGGACACCTAAAAAAATGGGGATGCAAAGGGCCTGCGTCCAGCAGCCCAACCCATCCAAAACAGCCCTAAAAGACCACTTGGAAGCCATTTAAAAAGGCCCAAGAGAAGCCCATTACCTAGTGGCCCATCTACCCCATGTTAGGAGTTCATCCTAGGCAACTCCTCACCCCCCCACTACCCAGACAAAACCTGCCAAGCATCAACAGGAGCAGGCGGCCAGCAGGTTTCCTCTCCAGGAAACTGGGCTGCAAAGAGGAGTGGGGAGTGGTGGCCTCCTGCTGGTTCCCTTTAGAAAAGGGGATAGAAGCTTGCACTCTAAGCAACGGGCTGGGGTTTCCTTCTTCTGTGGGTGAGAAAAGGTAGAAGAAAAGAAAAAGAGAAGAGAGGCTTCTTCCTGAGGGGTCTTCATCGGGTCTTCTTCCTCAGCAGAGAAGAGAAGAGAGGCTTCTTCCTGAGGGGTCTTCATCGGGTCTTCTTCCTCAGCAGAGAAAGGAGGAGAGGCGACCAGGAAGCTTGCTCCTGGGTTGCCCACGGAAGAGGCTTGAAGAAGGAGTGCAAAGGATCTCCTCCTTCCTCTCCCCTAGTGCTACCTGCTAGCGGGGAAGGGAGGGGCTGCGGGTCCCTTGCATGCAAGAAGAGAAGAAATAGAAGGGGCAAGGCTTGTGTGGTTGTGTTGCTTGAGGGGCTTGAGAGAAATCAGATAAGGTAAGATTTGCAGCAGAAAAGAGGCCCTCCTCAGGTCACTTGCACCTGTTTCTGTTCAAGAGAAAGAGAGGGAAAAGAAGCTAGAAAGAAGAAGTTGAGCAAAGGAAAAGAGAGAAGCCAAGGGGACTGCCGTAGCAGTCCCCATTTATTTTGTCTTCTTTTGTTTGTTTTCTTCTCCCTTTCCCTTTCTATGTAAAGTTTTCTCCCTAGCAATGAAAGAGTCCCTTCCCATCATCCTTTCTTGCATGGCATAGGCTATATGAAGCTTTCAAGAAAATAGAAAATGGCAGAAATGCTTCTTGTGTTATTTGCTTCTTGTTTTCTTTCCATATTTGTTCATGGTTAGCACAAAACCGTGGTGTCTGGATGGAGTCTTGTTTCCCTCCTTAGCATGTGTATTCTTCTCATTTTCTTTTTAACATGAGCCCCACTGTATCATCCTGCTGATGGTAGTGGGAAAGGCAACCGGGTGTTCCTCAGCTCACTAAGAGCATCTCATGAGGAATTGCTCATTGTCATGTTTTTTTATGTTCCTTTCCTTTGGATTTTGTGCTCTAACCGTAGCATTTGAAGGCCCAATCCAGGGGGTCATATCAGGCCATATATGTGCCTCCTCTAATGGGTCTAAGGGCAGACAAGGCACTGTTCAAATCCCCTTACTCCTGCCCCTGTTTCACTGTCCCAGTCTTGCCGATTCACTTTTTTATGAGACCTTGAACACTAAGGGTCAGGTAATTGATACCTGGGCCTTGTTCAGGTTTATGAAAGGCGACATTATATGCCAAATGATCTGTGTTTCCGACCGGACGCTCAGATCATCTCCGGATTTGGAGAACCGTGCCTCCGAAGTGCTGCCGAATCACTTTTCCGGGTGACTTTGAACATGAAGGGTTCGGTATCCAGTACCCATGCCCGGTTCAGGCTCATGGATGGATTCTTCATATGTTGAATAACCCGTCAGCCCGACCGGACGCTCAGATCATCTCCCGATTTGGAGAACCGTGCCTCCGAAGTGCTGCCGAATCACTTTTCCGGGTGACTTTGAACATGAATGGTTCGGTATCCAGTACTCATGCCCGGTTCAGGCCCATGGATGGATTCTTCATATGTTGAATAGCCCGTCAGCCCGACCGGACGCTCAGATCATCTCCCGATTTGGAGAACCGTGCCTCCGAAGTGCTGCCGAATCACTTTTCCGGGTGACTTTTAACATGAAGGGTTCGGTATCCAGTACCCATGCCCGGTTCAGGCTCATGGATGGATTCTTCATATGTTGAATAGCCCGTCATCCCGGCTGGACGCTCAGATCATCGCCGGATTTTGAGAACCGTGCCTCCAAAGTGCTGCCGAATCACTTTTCCGAGTGGCTTTGAACATGAAGGGTTCGGTATCTGATACTCATGCCTAATTCAGGCCCATGGATGGAGTCTCCATATGTTGAATAGCCCGTCAGCCCTGCTGGACGCTCAGATCATCTCCAGATTTTGAGAACTGTGCCTCCGAAGTGCTGCCGAATCACTTTTCCGGGTGGCTTTGAACATGAAGGGTTCGGTATCTGATACCCATGCCCGGTTCAGGCTCATGGATGGAGTCTCCATATGTTGAATAGCCCGTCAGCCCGGCTGGACGCTCAGATCATCTTTGGATTTTGAGAACCGTGCCTCTGAAGTGCTGCCGAATCACTTTTCCGGGTGGCTTTGAACATGAAGGGTTCGGAATCTGATACCCATGCCCAGTTCAGGCCCATGGATGGAGTCTCCATATGTTGAATAGCCCGTCAGCCCAGCTGGACGCTCAGATCATCTCCGAATTTTGAGAACCGTGCCTCCGAAGTACTGCCGAATCACTTTTCCGGGTGATTTTGAACATGAAGGGTTCGGTATCCAGTACCCATGCCCGATTCAGTCCCATGGATGGATTCTCCATATGTTGAATAGCCCGTCAGCCCGACCGGACGCTCAGATCATCTCCAGATTTTGAGAACCGTGTCCCCGAAGTGCTGCCGAATCACTTTTTCGGGTGACTTTGAACGTGAAGGGTCAGATAGTCTGTCCTCGTACCCGATCCGAGCTCATAGACGGTGTCCATACATATTGTGGGTGCCGCCATCCCGTCCGTTAGTTCTGGTTCCTCCCGGATTTCAAGAACCATGCACAAATAGGGCCGCAGAATCACTGCGATTTGATATTTTGGACAAAAGGGCCGGACAACTTGATTCCCACGCCCCGTCCGGAATTGAACAGAGCCGTTTCGTGGTTTGGACGCCATTCCCTCCTGACCCGGTCTTCGGATCCTCATTTTCCCACGCGTTTTGTGCGTTGCAAGGGCTGCCGATTCACTCCTGCTGATTCGCCCTTGCCGAATGGCCTGGCTGCCGATTCGCTCTTGCTGATTCACCTTTGCTGAATGGCCTGGCTTCCGATTCGCCCCTGCTGATTCACCCTTACTGAATGGCCTGGCTGCCGATTCGCTCCTACTAATTCACCTTTGCTGAATGTCCTAGCTGCCGATTCAGTCCTGCTGATTCACCTTTGCTGAATGACCTGGCTACCGATTCAGTCCCGCTGATTCACCTTTGCTGAATGGCCTGGCTGCCGATTCAGTCCTACTGATTCACCCCCGCTAAATGGTCTGGCTGCCGATTCGCTCCTGCTGATTCACCTTTGCTGAATGGCCTGGTTGCCGATTCGCCCCTCCTGATTCACCTTTGCTGAATGGTTTTAGCTGCCGAATCGTTTTGCTTGCCGAATCAAATGGATTGTGCATGACGATGTTTGGGCATATAAGAGTCAAATGAGATCGAACCATGAAAAGAACAATGACAATCAAAACATGTCAAATTTCTTGCATTACTCAAATAAAAAAAATTGTGTAATAAAATAAGAGAACAAATAAATGAACAAGCATGCAAATTGACCTTAAAAGACGAATAGCACACACACACATTAAAAAATCTCTTGCAAATTTGACTGCAATCTTGTAGTTTTATTTTGTGCCTTTTATCGGATGTCCCGACTTAGGCCATAAGACCTTCTATTCTGGCGATTAATCAAGGGTTTTCTCTTTCTAAAAGAGATGTAATTAACGTCGTTGCGTTCAGGCAACGACGGGATCTTGGTCCAGGACCCGACACTCACTTTCGTTTGACGAAGTCAAACGGTGCGCACAATAGACTTAAAGCCCTCCGACTCTCGGAGGCAGAACACTTTGTTGTCACTTCGGTGACTGGCACGCCCGCGTTGTGCAAATTGCCGATTCATCTCACGTCGCCATTGCTCGCGTAGCACTCGATGGGATTTGGATTAGCAATATGCATTCATCCATGAGAACATGAGACAACATGATAAATAGATTTTTAAATATTAAAAAATTTCATTCCCACAGCGTGGCACGCCCGGTGGGACCAAACTTCCCTTCATCTCTTCGCTAGAATAGAAAGCCTTGTGGTCTTACTACTCAATACTAACTGTCATTTTTCTTAACTTGCAGGTACTAACGGACCAATGGCAGGAGTACGCTTCGGACCCCTGGTCGTCCAGGATCATGCAAGGTACGGCTATCTCGCCGTGCCAACTCGCTTCGGAAGCTTTCCACCAGTCGTGGAGTTCCCCAACTTCTTGGGGGTTGCATTCGTCAACATACTACACCCAGAAGCCAAAAAGAAAGCTGAAGCTGAAGCTGCACATGGAGCTGAAGCCAAAAAGATCATTGAGAAGCTGAGTTGCCACGTCCATCACGTGGGGCATGGCAACCAAAACAAGAGCCAGAGAAAAAGAACCAACAAACATTTTCAACAGGCAAAAGAGCATGAGAACATTGTCACTCACCGTGCGCGAGTCTCCGATTCAGGGAAGAGTGTGCGGATCGGTGACATGAGAATTTATTTGCAAGCCAAAATAATTGAGGCTATACCAGAACGGGTTACCACCACAGTACCCGTAAAGAACCCCTTTCAAGCTTTAGCAGGCAAGAAGAAGATGTACAACACCTTCAAGGGCAAGTTGTCCCCTAGGCCAGTCAAATTCAAACAAGTTTGGAGGCCTAAGAAGATACAAAAGAACAAGATGGAAGAGGCTATACTAAGAGAAGAGATGCCAAAAGAAACAACTGTTGTGGAAGTCCCCAACTATCAGAGACCACCTCGTGGCTTCAGGGCCAAAGTTCGACAGGGGGAGGCTTGTGCTTATGCCCGCTTCCATAACAAGAAGGCAGAGCTTCGAAAGTCTGCCTATATTCCCCCTATTCGGGAAAGGTCTCCCGTGCCGGCGCTCTCAGCCACATATGATCGGCAGGGTGCAACACAGGTCATGTACGACCGCATTCATCATCTCGCAAATGCCCCGCTGCAGCAAGCGAGAATGCAAAGAGATAAAGGAGCTCCTCAGGCGGAAGCTGAGAGCAGTACTGATGAGATTGATGTTCCTCGCGAACACGATCATGAGCAGCCTGGGAAAGTCAAACCATGGGTGTCAGTCTTTAAAAGGTTGACCTTTCCTTCCCGAAGGGTCGAAAGAAACCGAAACGAGAACATTAAAATCTTTGCATGTCACATGGCTGGCATAGGAAGCCGTTATGGAGCCTTGCCGACCGATGATGAAGAGCTAGCGGAATTGGCTGAGAGGCCCGGTGCCGTTACAAGAAGAAGAGCAGCTGCGGCAGCTCTAACAGTAGCATACGGAGGAGTTGGCACCTCCCTAACCCAAATGACGATAATTACTGCCAATGTGATTACCACCCAAGACAGTGGGGGCAATAGTGAAATCCCCCGCCACCACCATCAGAAATGACTTCTGGGGGCATAGCGCAAGAGATTCCTCTTGTTGAACCCCTAGATCCAACCGTCTTGGAGCTGCTACAACAATATCGAGCTGAAATCGAAGCACTTAAGCGGCAAATAAAAGGCAAAGAGACTGAGGGACATGCATCCCGAGAAGCTGAGGGCTCGGGGGAGACTCCTCAAAGGACCTTAGGGTCAGTCGAGGCCTCGGCTCAGCGCACTGTCGTACGGCTAGTAAATGAACAATCACAACAGGTGTCTTTGCCTGTGGCTCGGCAGCCGCGTCCACAGACTCAATACCAACTTCTGCAACCACAGTTCTTCCAACAGCAGCAACAGCCATATCATCCGCTGCAAGGCTATCCCGTGCAACAACAGTCATTGTCTGCTCATGCTCCTGAGCAGCAACTTGAAAACCAAGAGCCGCCCCTGGTGCCGCCGGTGGCTATCATCAACACTCTAAACAATAAGCCGGCCCATCTCCATCCAGATCTTGCAGATCCAACACTAATATGTGGCTTGATGGAGCTGGCAGAAAAGGGCAACAACTCTGCTACCTCACCTAATGCTCATCAGACTCCATACTCTCTATGTCATGATATGCATTGCGTCGATGCGATGGGAAGCTTGACTCTTGATGCACCATGCTGGCCAAAGCCTCTTGGGTCCTCATCAATTGGGTACACATGCTCGGATTCCCCCACCATATCTAAGATAGACCAGACGGATAGGTGGTCGATGTCTAAAGTAGACCCCTATGCGGTTGAGGAGGAAGTCCCAATAGAAAAGTTCTTTGCCATTGCCCAAGAGCATGATGAATCAGCTCATAATTATATTCAAAGGTGGAGGAACCTTACTAGAAGTTACAAACAGCCATCATGTGAAGAAGATGCTGTCCGCATGTGCAAGCACAATCTGCGGGAGGAAATCTTTGAAAGAACGGTCGGAATTGATATCAAAACCTTCAGCCGACTGAGCAATGTTGCATCTGATACAGAGGCATTCCTCGCCAAGTATTCTTCTGCCGATGAGGCAATCCAGGAGAAGAGACAGCCCAAGGGTTTAGCAACTGCTAAAGGGGTGGCCAGCTCCCCACCTGCCAAGTTGTCAAAGCCAAGAAAGCAAATTCTGCTGCAAGAGAAACTGCAAAAGCCTTATTCCTTCCCAAGGAACAAAACAAGGGTCCTCTTTGAGCTGGCCCGCAAACACAACAAGCTTGTCTTGCCAAGTTCTAAAAGGCCAGAGGACTCCAAGAGAAAGGGTGATCCGCTCTTTTGCCCTTATCATCAAGTGGTGGGCCATGCCATAGAAGATTGCTATGTGTTCAAAGATGTGGCCCAAGCATTGATCAACAAAGGAGAGCTGCAAATGGGCGAGTATAAGGTGGACCCGCCACGTCCACATGAAGCCCAAGCCCGACAGGAAGCTCGGCAAAAGGCTATAAATGTAGTTTCTCTATATCAGCAGCTACCTCAGAAGATGCCAGAGGATGGTTCTGAAAGGATGCAGACACCCAGTGACGAGGTAGAATGCAAAGAAGCCAAAAGAACAGACAGAGCTCTGCAGACATACACATGTTGTATGACTGGTGTGGTCAGTCAACATGGGGATACGCCCCCCGAACAAGATGAATTGACAAGGCTCAATGAAGGGCCGAATCCTCCTGTCAGGAGGGAAGAAGCTAAAGGCAAAGCCCCAATAGTCTCAGTGGCCCAAGAAGATGCTACAAATATAATAGCAGCTGATAATATCAGCAACCTGCCACCTACCCCTCTGGGAGGAGCTCCAATTGAAGTGATATCTGATGTCCCTAGCACTCATACATATGATCCTGCTGTGGCAGCATTGATACAAAGATATCAACATGAAATTGAAATGCTGAAGAAGCAAATTGAAGAAAGAGACACCCAGGCTCTTGCACCAAGAGAAGCAGGGGGCATAGTGGGGGCACCACAAGTTGACATCAACCTGCCCCACACCCTATTACAACCAACAATGCCCCAGTCAGCATCAGGCCTTACTGGGTGCACCTCAAGCCTAATAGCTCCAGAGCAGCCTATAGCCTGCCAACCAGCACATCAAAGGCCCGCCACCATGGCTCAGATGCAGTCAGCTCCTCCTCATCCAGACGTGGTCCAGACGCCGATTATGAATAGACAAATGTTGGAACAGATCATAGAAGTAAAGCTATCTGGAAGGGACAAGTCTGATCAAGCCCCTTTTCAAATGTACCAGGTACCATACCCTGTGTGCCATGCTACAAAGAGATTACCTTCTGGCATTAGTAAGCCACCCAAGTTTGAAAAGTTCAATGGGCACGGATCGCCAAGAGAACACGTTGCATATTATGTCAATGTAATGGGAGATCTGGCCACTGATGAGTCGTATCTGCTCAAGTTCTTCGGATCTTCCCTGAATGGAATTGCCTTTGAATGGTACTCAATGCTACTGGCTGGGTCCATCATAGATTGGCCAGATATGCAAAGGAAGTTCGTAGAAAGATTCTATGTGGCTGAAAGAGAAATCACACTGGTCGAGTTATATGCGACCAAACAACGAGAAGATGAGTCAGCTCTGGACTATGTCGAAAGGTGGAGAGATCTCAGCATGAGATGCAGACGACCACTACATCCAGAGGATGCCGTCCAAATTTGCAAGCAAAACTTGGGCAAACATGTCCTAGAAAAGATGATCGGCATTGAGATCAAGTCCTTCGACCGACTAAATAAAGTTGTGGCCGAGATCGAACAATTCCTTTCCAAATATCCTCCTGCCAATGCATCAAGTCAGGAAGATAGATTGCTTGGGAAAAGGCCAGCACCTGCAGATGTTCATACTGTGAACTTCAAAGCCTTTACAAGACAAAAGAGTGAAGAAGGCTCTCCTATTATCAAACAAATGAAGCGAAATAAAAGGGGTTCATTGCAAGAGAAGATGCAAAAGCCATACTCCTTTCCAAGAGATAAGACACATACCCTCTTTGAATGGGCACGTCAACATAACAAAATCGTCCCACCTGAGCCTAGAAGGACAGAGGACATCAAGAAGAAAGACGATCCCCGGTTCTGCTTATATCATCAGCTGCCGGGGCATGTTACAGAGGATTGTTATGTCCTCAAAGACAAAATTGAAGCATTGATAAGAAAAGAAGAATTGCAAGTGGGCGAGTACAAGGTGGACCTGCCGCGCCCTCACGGGGCTCCAATGCAATAGAAAAGAAGAGCATACGACAAATGGGCCAGCCAACATGGGGGCAGACGCAACCTATGATATCCGAGCCCGAAAAGCATAAGTGGTTCAAGATGCACGATGCACAGATGAAGCTCATGACCCCCGGGGGGAACTTCAAGATCTTCAGCCAGCAAATAGATAAGAGCCAACTCGTCAAGATTGAGTGATTTTGGGGGCAGATGCAGATCAAACGTGTAATGTCCATTCATGTAAATACTCATTCAAAAATGACAAAAAAAAACAAAAAAAAAAAGAGCAAAAAAAAGGAAGCAGCTTGCTGAGGTAGTCACACCGATCACCCAGCATGAGACCTGGTCATCGAGGCGGTCTCGACCGGCTCTTCTAGGGCCACTTGAGGTATTATCGTCGATGACGAGCAGCAAAAAATAAATAGGCCAACCATACCGCTAGCCGGACTATGGTTCTGAGACAAATAATATCTCAACAAAATTACATTTTTAGGGCGATGATATGAGCCCGCATGATCGTACCGCACTAGGCTTTCACCGCTTATGTTCATATTCATACATGGGTTTTCTTACCGGATTTTGAGTGCATATTCTTTTTCCGGATTCCTAATAAAATGGACAAAGGATTTATCCTTATCCAACTTCAAAAAAAAGACTGGCAAATTGTCAATCATGTTTCCAAAACTCATGTTTTGAAATTGACAAACTTGCCGCCCATAATTTTAAAAGAACTCATATTTCAAAAAAAATGGCGACTCGCCAATCATGTTTTTAAAAGATTCATATTTCAAAATTGGCAAGTATGCCATTCATGATTTCAAAAGAACTCATATTTTTTTTTAAAAAAAAAAGTGGCGTATCGCCAATCATGTTTTCAAAAGTCATATTTTAAAAATTGGCAAGCTTGCCATTCATGATTTCAAAAGAGCTCATATTTTAAAAAAGTGGCGTCTCGCCAACCATCTTTTCAAAAGTCATATTTTAAAATTGGCAAGTTTACCATTCATATTTCAAAAGACATATTTCAAAAGTGGCTATTTGTCAATCATATTTCAAAAGACATATTTCAAAACTGGCAATTTGCCAATCATATTTCAAAAGATATATTTCAAAATTGGCAATTTGTCAATCATGTTTCAAAAAGACATATTTCGAAATTGGCAACTTGTCAATCATATTTCAAAAGACATATTTCAAAAGCGGCAATTTGTCGATCATGTTTTAAAAGACATATTCCAAAATTGGCAGTTTGTCAATCGTATTTCAAAAGACATATTTCAAAAGCGGCAATTTGTCGATCATATTTCAAAAGACATATTTTAAAACTGGCCATTTGCTGATCATATTTCAAAAGACATATTTCAAAAGTGGCAATTTGCCAATCATATTTCAAAAGGCATAAGTGGCAATTTGTCAATCATATTTCAAAAGACATATTTCAAAAGTGGTAATTTGCCAATCATATTTTAAAAGACATATTTTAAAATCGGCAATTTGCCAATCATATTTCAAAAGACATATTTTAAAACTGGCAATTTGCCAATTATGTTTCAAAAGACATATTTGAAAAGTGGCAATTTGCCAATCATGTTTCAAAAGTCATATTTCAAAAGTGACAATTTGCCAGGCAAATTACAAAATCGACGTTTTTGAAATAACGATGCGTCAATCATATTTGAAAATTCTTGTTTCAAAACTCGAAATCATGTTTTTCAAACGGGACCTTAGCGCCCGCATATTTAATAAAAAGATCGGACTTTCACATCCTCACAATTTCAAAAGCGGGCTTCTTCGCCCTCATGTTTTCAAACTGGTACTTTTGCGCCCACATATTTAATAAAAAGATCGGACTTTCACGCCCTCATAAATTTCAAAAGGCGGGCTTCTTCGCCCTCATGTTTTCAAACTGGGACCTTAGCGCCCACATGTTTAATAAAAGATCAAGGCCTTTATGCCCTCATAAATTTCAAAATCGGGCTTCCACGCCCTCATAATTTCAAAATCGGGTCTATGTGCCCAATGTTTCTAAAACTGACTAAAAGACATTTAAAGTAAAAGAACTTTAAAATTAAATTAATCTCAAAGGAGCTGCAACTGCGGGATGAGTTCCGTAGTCCATTCTCAGTTTGTGGAACATTTTCCACATCTGGGGTCTCCAGGGAGAAAAGACAAATTAATCTCAAAGGAGCAGCAACTGCGAGATAAATATCGCAGTCCATTCTCAGTTGTGGAATATTTCCCACATCTGGGGTCTCCAAGGATATATATCAAAATTGACCTCCTATAAACAGACACTGCGGAATAAGTACCGTAATCCAGCCTCATTTTGTGGAATGTTTACCACATTTGAGGTCTCTAAAAGACATACATTAAAAAAAAAGAAAATAAAAAAAGGAAAAAATAAATAGAAAATAATAAAATAATCAATAGAAAAAACGAAATGATTAAAAAGAGTGGATGGAATGAAATTTCGTCAAAAAAAAAAGAAGAGACAAAATAAAATAGAACAAAAAGAAGAAAAGAGAAGGAAAAAAGTAGAAAAAAAATAGAAGAAAGAAAAAAGAAAAAAAAAAGAAGAAAAGAAAAGAGAAAATTAATCATGAAAATGAACAAAACAAAAGAAATGCACCAAAAGAAAACATAACATTTGATTTAAGAAGTCGAGTCTCTCTGCTCACGTGTTGGGCTCCTGTACTCGAATTCTTAATCAATCTACCAGGAGCTGCAACTGTAGGATAAATACCGTAGTCCAGCCTCAGATCGTGAAATGCTGCCACATCTGGGGTCTCCAAAGATATAAAAAGAACATGTCTCCAAGGAGCTGCAACTACGGGATAAATACCGTAGTCTAGCCTCAGTTCGTGGTATTATTTCCGCGTCTGAGGTCTCCAAGGATATAGGAATCCATCTCCAAGGAGCTGCAACTACGGGATAAATACCGTGGTCCAGCCTCAGCTCGTGGGATTATTTCCGCGATCTGAAGTCTCCAAGGATATAAGAATCCATCCCCAAGGAGCTGCAACTATAGGATAAACACCGTAGTCCAACCTCAGTTCACGGGATTAGTTCCGCATCTGAGGTCTCCAAGGGTATAAACATCTATCTCCGAGGAGCTGCAACTACAAGAAAAGCATTGTAGTTCGATCTCAGCCCGTGGGACAATTGCCACGTGAGACCTCGAAGGATCTAAGAGTTAAAATCGAATAGTCATGTTCAATGTTTATATAACCATACTTTTTTGCAGGAATCGTATATTATCTCATCCCTTTTTGCGGCGGTCCGGGGGATTTAACATTGAGCTTAGCCATTCCATGCCCAAAGATCTCCCAAGTCAATATGGTGGAGCCACCTTCACAATGGTCAATGGTTCGAGATGGCGTCATTATGCTTCAACGTCAGAAGGATCCAACAACTCATGAAGCTAAATTCTACATTGCCTCGAAGACATACACCCTCTAGTCTTTCATGTTCAAGAACTCTGAGGGTACACTATTGAATGTATGCTCGTGGTGCATATCCTGCGACATTTCTGTATTAAAGAAAAGAATGAAATGATAAAAAAATGATGAACAAAACAAAAAGGGCTAAAAATAGAGATGCCCGTCGGACCTACTCTAGTTTCACTGCCAAGTAGGGGTAAAAAGGACAAGAAAAATCCGGCCACGGTGAAAACTTGAAAGGGCGTCGTGGGCAAAAATGGGAACCCTGCTACGTGAAAACCCGAAAGGGCACGTAGGCAAAAGCAAGAAGGGGCTGACTCCGGTGAAAACCCGAAAGGGTGCTTGGGTCAGTAATGTGATAACAAAAAAAGGAAATTGAATGAAGTCAAAATGTCAAAATAGCAAGAAGGGGGAGTTCCATCCCTGCTCTTTCATGAAATCCCATTTTTGCTATACATTCTTTGAATCCAGCTGTGCACTCTCTGGTCAAAATGAAACTTCAAAACTTAGACAAGCTGTCTCTTGCCATCTACGCCTCACGCTTATATTACTTGCTCTTGCCAAGTAGGACCCTAGGTTTAGATAGCCTTTGTCTTTTCAAAATTCCAAATAAGCTCAGCCTTGACTTCTTGCCTTGGCTGACCAGTAGATGTTAACTTTAGAACCCTTGTTGAAGCTAGCACATAGGTTTTCCAGGTTACCATTTTGCAATCAACCTAAATCACCTCACACCATCTACCAACATCATGGTATGATTGGTGGTCGAGTCATTTCACTCATGAATCTCTCTCTATAATATATATACATATATATATGTGTATTAAAAAAAAACAAAAAAAAGAGGCTTAAAATAGAGGTGCCTCGCTGGACTTGTCTAGGTTTCCCCTGGACAAGGGTAAAAAGAGCTAGAACCCGGTCATGGCGAAAACTCGAAAGGGCGCCATGGTCAAAATTGGGTACCCCGCTACGTGAAAACTAGAAAGGGCGCGTAGGCAAAAGCAAGAGGGGGTCGAGTTGAGTGAAAACTCGAAAGGGCGCTCAATTCGATAATGTGAAAATAAAAAAAAAATCAATCAAAGACAGATGCCAAAGGCAAGCAGACTTCAAGTCTCTAGAAAGGAAATCCTGATAGAAGTGGTACTCGACAGTCAAGGCTCGTCTTCATGTCAGTGCCAGCCAAGCTCATCTTCTTGTCAGTGCCAACCGAAGCTAATTTTCATGTCGGTGCTAGCCGAGGCTCCTCTTCATATGCATGCCAGCCAAAGCTCATTTTCGTGCTAGTTAAAATCTGTCTTCATCAGATTTCTATCTCATATGGGACAAAGTGAAACTTCGCTATATACGAAGTGGATTCTAACAAATTTCAAGTCTCTGGAGGGAAATTTCTGATAGAGTTGGTCGACAACCAACGAAGCATATGTCAACAGATGATGCGTCCTAATAGCTTTCAAATTTCTGGGTGGAGAATGTTGAAGAAATTTATCGATACCCAAACACAACAAAAGTCAAAAGAGTAAGACAATAGCACATTGATCTAGCTATGAGCAAAGCGACATTGATGAAGGTGACAAGATCTCCAAAGCGACAGTCTGGTTATCACAGTCGGTAACAACAACGTGGAAGCAGTCTACTTCTTCTTGCTAAGACCACAACGCTACTGCATGCTCAGATTGTGGAGTATTCAAGGTGACCAGTCAGTAAGAGGGTTCAAAAGAAAGGAAGCAGCAGGGTCACTTACTGGGTCTAGAAAGAGCCATCAGATCATATAGCAAGCCAGCATGCCCCATTGGCTCATACAATAGGCCGACATAATCCAATGGACGATTCACCCATGAAGGCCACCAGCTCACATGGCCTTGCCAATTGAAGAAGGCCATTGATTTAGGGCTCCCGTTGGTTCAAGGAAATCGCCAATTCAAGGAGGCTACTGATTCAAAATTCATGTCTTCAAGACATCCCATGGGGTAGAAAATCTCAGCAATTCGAAGGAGCTACCAGTCTAGGGCTTCCACCGAGTCAAGAAGGCTAGCAGTGCAGTGCTCCCACCAGCTCAAGATTGCCACTAGTTCAATACTTCCAACAGTCGAAAAGCTTCCAACTTATCAATCTTCACCAACTTATAGGCTGTTGATTCAATGAACTCACCAACTTAGCAAGATGTCGTCAAAGTGGTTCTCGTTGAGCGCCAATCCTGAGACCACAATGTCAACTAAAAGAAAAACCAGAGGTCACCGGCACCGTCACTAGAACCATCCCAACTAGGGGAGGCACCCGAGGTTCGGATTCCAAGCTAAAAGAAGTAGCTGCTTGGGCGTCATCACCGGGCTCTATCCAACAGAGCATTAAAGTAAATGAACAGCCAAAGGAATAGAAAGTTAGAGATGAGAGAATAGCCACCTAAGGCCGCACTGTCAACCTGCTAACTAACAAACTCTTCAAATGGTGAGATCACCATGACGACGACAAGTCACGCATTGCCCGCATTGATGAGGCTAGTCTGTATCCAGTTGCAACGTCAAAAGTCCATCAAGTTGCACCCGCAGGCGCCGCTCACCTCCTCTCGCACCACCTGCGGGTGGAGGGCATTTGTGGACACCTAAAAAAATGGGGATGCAAAGGGCCTGCGTCCAGCAGCCCAACCCATCCAAAACAGCCCTAAAAGACCACTAGGAAGCCATTTAAAAAGGCCCAAGAGAAGCCCATTACCTAGTGGCCCATCTACCCCATGTTAGGAGGTCATCCTAGACAACTCCTCACCCCCCCACTACCCAGACAAAACCTGCCAAGCATCAGCAGGAGCAGGCGGCCAGCAGGTTTCCTCTCCAGGAAACTGGGCTGCAAAGAGGAGTGGGGAGTGGTGGCCTCCTGCGGGTTCCCTTTAGAAAAGGGGATAGAAGCTTGCACACCAAGCAACGGGCTGGGGTTTCCTTCTTCTGTGGGTGAGAAAAGGTAGAAGAAAAGAAAAAGAGAAGAGAGGCTTCTTCCTGAGGGGTCTTCATCGGGTCTTCTTCCTCAGCAGAGAAGAGAAGAGAGGCTTCTTCCTGAGGGGTCTTCATCGGGTCTTCTTCCTCAGCAGAGAAAGGAGGAGAGGCGGCCAGGAAGCTTGCTCCTGGGTTGCCCACGGAAGAGACTTGAAGAAGGAGTGCAAAGGATCTCCTCCTTCCTCTCCCCTAGTGCTACCTGCTAGTAGGGAAGGGAGGGGCTGCGGGTCCCTTGCATGCAAGAAGAGAAGAAATAGAAGGGGCAAGGCTTGTGTGGTTGTGTTGCTTGAGGAGCTTGAGAGAAATCAGATAAGGTAAGATTTGCAGCAGAAAAGAGGCCCTCCTCAGGTCACTTGCACCTGCTTCTGTTCAAGAGAAAGAGAGGGAAAAGAAGCTAGAAAGAAGAAGTTGAGCAAAGGAAAAGAGAGAAGCCAAGGGGACTGCTACGGCAGTCCCCATTTATTTTGTCTTCTTTTGTTTGTTTTCTTCTCCCTTTCCCTTTCTATGTAAAGTTCTCTCCCTAGCAGTGAAAGAGTCCCTTCCCATCATCCTTTCTTGCATGGCATAGGCTATATGAAGCTTTCAAGAAAATAGAAAATGGCAGAAATGCTTCTTGTGTTATTTGCTTCTTGTTTTCTTTCCATATTTGTTCATGGTTAGCACAAAACCGTGGTGTCTGGATGGAGTCTTGTTTCCCTCCTTAGCATGTGTATTCTTCTCATTTTCTTTTTAACATGAGCCCCACTGTATCATCCTGCTGATGGTAGTGGGAAAGGCAACCGGGTGTTCCTCAGCTCACTAAGAGCATCTCATGAGGAATTGCTCATTGTCATGTTTTTTTATGTTCCTTTCCTTTGGATTTTGTGCTCTAACCGTAGCATTTGAAGGCCCAATCCAGGGGGGGTCATATCAGGCCATATATGTGCCTCCTCTAATGGGTCTAAGGGCAGACAAGGCACTGTTCAAATCCCCTTACTCCTGCCCCTGTTTCACTGTCCCAGTCTTGCCGATTCACTTTTTTATGAGACCTTGAACACTAAGGGTCAGGTAATTGATACCTGGGCCTTGTTCAGGTTTATGAAAGGCGACATTATATTCCAAATGATCTGTGTTTCCGACCGGACGCTCAGATCATCTCCGGATTTGGAGAACCGTGCCTCCGAAGTGCTGCCGAATCACTTTTCCGGGTGACTTTGAACATGAAGGGTTCGGTATCCAGTACCCATGCCCGGTTCAGGCCCATGGATGGATTCTTCATATGTTGAATAACCCGTCAGCCCGACCGGACGCTCAGATCATCTCCCGATTTGGAGAACCGTGCCTCCGAAGTGCTGCCGAATCACTTTTCCGAGTGACTTTGAACATGAATGGTTCGGTATCCAGTACTCATGCCCGGTTCAGGCCCATGGATGGATTCTTCATATGTTGAATAGCCCGTCAGCCCGACCGGACGCTCAGATCATCTCCCGATTTGGAGAACCGTGCCTCCGAAGTGCTGCCGAATAACTTTTCCGGGTGACTTTTAACATGAAGGGTTCGGTATCCAGTACCCATGCCCGGTTTAGGCCCATGGATGGATTCTTCATATGTTGAATAGCCCGTCATCCCGGATGGACGCTCAGATCATCTCCGGATTTTGAGAACCGTGCCTCCGAAGTGCTGCCGAATCACTTTTCCGAGTGGCTTTGAACATGAAGGGTTCGGTATCTGATACTCATGCCTATTTTAGACCCATGGATGGAGTCTCCATATATTGAATAGCCCGTCAGCCCTGCTGGACGCTCAGATCATCTCCAGATTTTGAGAACCGTGCCTCCGAAGTGCTGCCGAATCACTTTTCCGGGAGACTTTGAACATGAAGGGTTCGGTATCTGATACTCATGCCCGGTTCAGGCTCATGGATGGAGTCTCCATATGTTGAATAGCCCGTCAGCCCGGCTGGACGCTCAGATCATCTCTGGATTTTGAGAACCGTGCCTCTGAAGTGCTGCCGAATCACTTTTCCGGGTGGCTTTGAACATGAAGGGTTCGGTATCTGATACCCATGCCCGGTTCAAGCCCATGGATGGAGTCTCCATATGTTGAATAGCCCGTCAGCCCAGCTGGACGCTCAGATCATCTCCGGATTTTGAGAACCGTGCCTCCGAAGTACTGCCGAATCACTTTTCCGGGTGATTTTGAACATGAAGGGTTCGGTATCCAGTACCCATGCCCGATTCAGTCCCATGGATGGATTCTCCATATGTTGAATAGCCCGTCAGCCCGACCGGACGCTCAGATCATCTCCAGATTTTGAGAACCGTGTCCCCGAAGTGCTGTCGAATCACTTTTTCGGGTGACTTTGAACGTGAAGGGTCAGATAGTCTGTCCCCGTACCTGATCCGAGCTCATAGACGGTGTCCATACATATTGTGGGTGCCGCCATCCCGTCCGTTAGTTCTGGTTCCTCCCGGATTTCAAGAACCATGCACAAATAGGGCCGCAGAATCACTGCGATTTGATATTTTGGACAAAAGGGCCGGACAACTTGATTCCCACGCCCCGTCCGGAATTGAACAGAGCCGTTTCGTGGTTTGGACGCCATTCCCTCCTGACCCGGTCTTCGGATCCTCATTTTCCCACGCGTTTTGTGCGTTGCAAGGGCTGCCGATTCACTCCTGCTGATTCGCCCTTGCCGAATGGCCTGGCTGCCGATTCGCTCTTGCTGATTCACCTTTGCTGAATGGCCTGGCTTCCGATTCGCCCCTGCTGATTCACCCTTACTGAATGGCCTGGCTGCCGATTCGCTCCTACTAATTCACCTTTGCTGAATGTCCTAGCTGCCGATTCAGTCCTGCTGATTCACCTTTGCTGAATGACCTGGCTACCGATTCAGTCCCGCTGATTCACCTTTGCTGAATGGCCTGGCTGCCGATTCAGTCCTACTGATTCACCCCCGCTAAATGGTCTGGCTGCCGATTCGCTCCTGCTGATTCACCTTTGCTGAATGGCCTGGTTGCCGATTCGCCCCTCCTGATTCACCTTTGCTGAATGGTTTTAGCTGCCGAATCGTTTTGCTTGCCGAATCAAATGGATTGTGCATGACGATGTTTGGGCATATAAGAGTCAAATGAGATCGAACCATGAAAAGAACAATGACAATCAAAACATGTCAAATTTCTTGCATTACTCAAATAAAACAATTGTGTAATAAAATAAGAGAATAAATAAATGAACAAGCATGCAAATTGACTATAAAAGACGAATAGCACACACACACATTAAAAAATCTGTTGCAAATTTGACTGCAATCTTGTAGTTTTATTTTGTGCCTTTTATCGGATGTCCCGACTTAGGCCATAAGACCTTCTATTCTGGCGATTAATCAAGGGTTTTCTCTTTCTAAAAGAGATGTAATTAACGTCGTTGCGTTCAGGCAACGACGGGATCTTGGTCCAGGACCCGACACTCACTTTCGTTTGACGAAGTCAAACGGTGCGCACAATAGACTTAAAGCCCTCCGACTCTCGGAGGCAGAACACTTTGTTGTCACTTCGGTGACTGGCACGCCCGCGTTGTGCAAATTGCCGATTCATCTCACGTCGCCATTGCTCGCGTAGCACTCGATGGGATTTGGATTAGCAATATGCATTCATCCATGAGAACATGAGACAACATGATAAATAGATTTTTAAATATTAAAAAATTTCATTCCCACATCCGACGACTCAGAGGGAAGGATAGGGATGAGGCTAGCGACGCCAGAGCGTCGGCCAGGATGTTTTGGGAATGAGGAGTGTGGATGTAGATGAGCTTACGGAACTGCCTTGCCAACAGCGTGACCAGGTCTTGATATGGCTTGAGCTTTGGGTCACGAGTGCGGTAAGTTGAGAGCACCTGCCGCAGGACGAGCTGAGAATCTCCTATAATTCTGAGGTGGGATGCCCTCAGCAGATAAGCATGCTTGAGACCAGCAAGGAGAGCCTCATACTCTGACATGTTGTTGGTAGCGGGGAAGGTGAGTTGATATGCAAAGGGGATGGTAATACCTTCCGGGGTAAGCAGCACGGCTCCAATGCCCCGTCCCTGAGAGTTGAGTGCACCATCGAAATGAAGGGACCAGAAGGGGTCTTTGATTATGACTGAGAGTTCCTCATCGGGGAATTCCTCTCGGAGGGAGTCGCTGTGAGGGAGTGGGAGATGGGCTAGATGCTCGGCGATGGCATACCCCTTGACGGTCTTTTGGACCACAAAGGATATGTCAAACTGGGAGAGGAAACTCTGCCAGCGTGCCAGCCGATCAGAAAGGACGGGCTTTTCAAGCAGATAACGGAGTGGATCCATCCTTGAGATCAGCTTGACTTCGTGGGCTAGGAAGTAGTGCTTGAGTTTTTGGACTACCCACACGAGTGCGGCACAAGTTTTGTCCGCAGTGGTGAGCTTGGATTCAGCGGGGTTGAAGAGCCTAGAGAGGTAGTACGCTGCCCTTTCTTTCCCAGATTCGTCATGTTGTGCCAGGACAGCTCCTAGGGAGTCCTCAATGACTGAGAGATATAGGATTAGCGGATTTTCGGGTACAGGAGGCTGTAAGACTGGGGGATTCATGAGATAACTTTTCAGCTCATCGAAGGCTGCTTGGCATTTGTCATTCCATTCGAATTTTGCCCCTCCTTTCAAGAGATCATAAAATGGGCGACATCTTTGCGAATGCTGGGAGATAAATCTTCTGTTGAATTGCAAACGCCCGATTAGCCCTCTTAATTGTGCGATGTTCTTTAGAGGAGGCATTTCTACTAATGCCTTGGCCTTGTTAGGATCGATCTCAATGCCTCGCTTGCTGACTATGAAACCTAATAGTTTTCCCGATGAAACCCCGAACACGCATTTTTTCGGATTCATTCTCAGCTGATACTCTCTAGACCTCTGCAACACCTTGGCTAGGATTTAGGGGTGTTCTCTCCTGGTTCTTGACTTCACCAAGATGTCATCCACGTATACCTCTACATAAACGTGCATCATATCGTGGAAGATAGCCATCATCGCCCTCTGATAAGTAGCGTCGGCATTCTTTAACCCAAACAGCATGACTACATAGCAGTATGTTCCCCAGGGCGTGGTGAAGGATGTTTTCTCTTGATCTTCAAGAGATAGACGGATTTGGTTATATCCTGAATACCCATCCATGAATGGGAGGGTCTCATACCCAGCAGTATTGTCGATTAGCACATCAAGATGAGGAAGCGGGAAGTCGTCTTTCGGACATGCCTTATTCAAATCCCTGAAGTCGATGCAGATTCTGACTTTGCCGTCTTTCTTCATGACAGGGACTATATTGGCCACCCAGTTCGGATAAAGCACTACCCTGATGAATCTAGCCTTATGGAGTTTATCTACTTCGTCCTTCATCTTCAGGGCTGTGAGTGGGTGGAACCTTCGGAGTTTCTGCTTGATTGCCTTTGCCCCTTCTTTCAGTACCAGTCGGTGCTCCACTAGTGAGGGGTCTAGGCCGGGCATGTCCTCGTAAGACCAGGCGAATGTGTCCTTGTACTCCCTCAGGATTTGCACCAGTTCCTCTTCTTCATCAGGAGGGAGATTTGCCGAGATAATCACAATCATGGGATCTTCTTCTATTCCAAGGTTGACTTCCTTAGTAGATTCATCCACTGCCGTTGTAGGCTCATCGAACCTCCTTACTCCACTGGCATATTTTTTGGCAGCGTCATCTACTTCGCTATCCTCTTCATCGACTGGGTCCTCATCATTCATTATTTCGTAGACACCAAACCCGTCGTCTATGAACACCCCATCCTGCTCAAACACCTCTTCGAACACCAGTGCTTCTCTCGTGAACTCCTCTATCAATAGCAGCGCTTGACACCGCCGACTAGCTCTTGAAGATATCTCCGGGGAATAGCTTTTCCCCGCTGCTTCCTAGGACGGTGCTTGGAACTGGTGGATGGCGGGCTGACCTGACTCTCTATCCTAGGCCTATCTATCTTAACTCTAGACTCGCCTACCCTAGACTCTCCTAAACTAGACGACTCTACAGGACTGGGGGAGGACATGGTGTCCTCGAAGAGAATGGCTCCTAATGAAGGAGCAGAAGGGGGACCCTCAGTCGAGGGGTGCCCCTGATCAGCAGAGTGCAGGACGTATGTCGGCTCCTCGACCTCAACGTGCATTTGAAAGTGGACGTTTTTTTTTTTGGAGATCGGAGGAGAGCATGCAACAGGAGAGGGTGACCTCGTGGTCACCTGGATCAGCTTGAAGGGCGGAGAGGACAGCCGGTGGAAGCTGGGGTGTAAGGAGGCTGTGCGCCACCGTGAGGAGCTGAGGAGTCAGCTGGACCAGCAAAGGAGGAGAGGATGGGACCAGACTGGGAAGGAGGGAATCCAGGAGGGATGGGTGCATGGCTAGGCAGGTGCCTTTCCAGAGCTCGTCAATGGTTTTCCCCTCCTCGTAGGGGATGTCTGGCTCTCCTACGTCTGAGGCGTCGCTCATGAGCTGCCTTTTGGACGTGATAGCAACGGGTGGATCTAGCAATTCTTCTGCAGCTAGCGGCCAGGTTCTCTCCTCCTCCCAGAACAGTCGGCTGAAGGCGATGGTGATGTCTTCTATGTCGAACCATCTATACCACTCAGCCTCTGGGTCTCCGGTCTTCCTCCTCCTGGTCGGACGGAGGGCTTCTAGGGCTCTATAGGTCAACAACGGGGCCATGTGCCGAGAGAAGTTCCGGCCATGCACCTCGTGCTGTGAGAGTTCTGCCTCGACTACCACGGTGTTGTATCCAGGTTGGGTAGGCCCCCTGATAAAGTGACACCAGAGTGTCCAGGTGAGTGGATCTCGGTCGGCCTTAAGAGTGGATGTGCTGGATGACCATGGTTTGGATTTCTCCCTATACCCTAAGCCCCATCGGCTTTTCGTGACGATGTCGGGGATGGGTTTGACTATACCTTGTAGCTCTGCCCCTAGGCCCTTGCCTTCTTCATACCCCGACTTCATCATAATTTTCCACCCCTTTGTGCTTAGTGGCTCTTTTCTCTTGACCGCATTGACCCGGGCTAGGTTGACCTCTCGCTGGGACTGGAACGTGTAGCTCCAGGGGTAGTTGATGTCTAGCACTGAGACGATGGGTTTGTTGGCTGGCCACACAGCTGGGAGGTGGGTATCGTGGAGGGCATCTACGGAGTGGGTGGTGGCTATGCTCTTGACCTTGATGATTCTCCCTTGGAACGGGAACTTCAGGCATTGGTGCGTGGTAGATGGCACAGCTCCTAGTGACTCTAACCATGGGCGCCCTAAAATAGCCTTGAATATGGGATCGATATCTAGGACGTAGAAGTCCACTGTGACGGCGAGGGGTCCCAGTTCGGCTTGCACAGTTACCATGTCGTGGCAGGATCTTCTGGAATTGTCGTATGCGGCAATGGTGGTGGGCGTCGGCTTCAGCATACTTTCTGACAGGTCACAGGCTCTTAGCGTACTCAGCGGGCAGACGTTTATGGATGCTCCCGTGTCGACCAGTGCCGCTCCCACTGCTATATGGTTGATGACTAAAGTGACACAGAGGGGGAGCCTCCTGGCTTCTGGGGGTGCTAATTCGCTTTCTGCAAATGTGATTGCCAGCCCGCGAGTCACCATGGCCAGGGCACTAGGTAGCTTGTCTGCCATCATGTCTTCATTCACTACCACCTTCTGCATGAAATTCCTCAGGGCTTCCTGGTGCTCTTTAGACTTCTTTATCAACTCCAGATGGAGATCTTGGCTGGCACGTGGTCCAGGTGCTTGAGGATGTCATAGTGGGTTCCAGGCAGTGGCTCAATCAACCCCTCATCTTGTGCTTGTTGCTGAGCTTGCTGTTGCTGTGGCGGCTGTAGGACCTGCTGGGGGTTTGTGGAAGTGGTGGTGGTGGAGATAGGTGGGTACGGGCAGCGAAAAACTCGCCCGCTCCGTAGGGTGGTCGGATTGGTAGGTGGCTATCTAGCGGAGGATAATGTTGCGGCAGAGGGTTGGTCGGCCCAGGTGGTGGTAGGATGATGGGTGAGGGAGTGGATATGATAGGGGGTAGAGGGATGGAGACAGGTGGAGCGAAAGGTAAGATGATGGGTGGACTAGCGACTGGCGCATATGCTGAACTGGCGGGCAGTATGACGGCGTTGGCCATGGAAACTATAGGAGGGACTAATTGGGGAGCCACGTAGGCTGGTTGTGTTGTTTGGGATTGGATAGGATATTGGTTAATGGCCATCATCTGCTGAACGTCCAGCTCATCATCGTACGTCCAGTTTGCTTGTGGAGGGGGATGGTGGACGATGGGGTTTACCTGGGCAGGTTGCTGTGGTGGTGGTGGGTTCGAAGCTGGTGGATGGTTAGGTAAGGGGTTGTGGACGATCCCGAGGTTCTGCAGTGGCTGCTGATGTTGCTGCTGTTGTTGTTGTGGAGGGGGTGGTTGGCGCTGCTGCCTTTGCTGTTGTTGTTGTCTTTGCCTTTCTTTGATGTCTCCGATCACCTGCTGGAGGGCTGTCCAATCCATCCTTTTCTGCTCATGCAAGTCATACACCAAGTCCTTGAATGTGAAGCACTGATCGATGTTATGACCAGGCTGCCTGTGGAAGACACAGTATCGGGTTTGATCCACACTTGGGTTCAGAGGCCTCTCAGGAGGGAGCCTAATGGCGTCTGTGGAGAGCAAGGCCAAGAATATGTCGGAGAGTGTCTCCGACAATGGTGGATAGTGAGCTCTCCTAGGGCCCATGGGACGTCTTTGTTGAGAACCATCAGGAGGTGGTACTTGGTTGTATTGGCGCTGCTGCTGCCCTTGTGGCAGATTGGTAAGGTTCTGACCCTGGGCATTGTATTGGTGGTTTTGGCTCTGGCCGGGGTTCACTTGGACGCGCTTACTTGCTCGTTCACTTGGACACCTTCGGTGACAGGCCCCTGAGGCTTCCTTTGGAAACGAGACTTCTGGGGTTCAAACATGGAATGGATGGGAGAATCTTTGAGCTGGGTCTGGATGAACCGGGCCCGGCTGTAGAGCTGATGCATATTGGAGATGTCGTTCATCGCCAAAATGTTGCGGTAGGAAGGTGTGGTGTTGGCGATGATGATCTTCACCTTCTCCCCCTCTGGAAGGTACCCCGGAACTCTGGTGGCCATTTGCCTCCACCTATCGGCATATGCTGAGAAATCCTCATCCGGCTTCATCTTTTCAGCTATGAGATCCGTGAGGGAATATTCAGGCCCGACCCTATCTTGGAATTGTTCGAGGAACTTGGCCTTCACGACAGCGAAGTCCTCAGCGTCCTCAGGTAGCAGGGAGTAGAACCAATCAAGAGCATGCCCGTCTAGCGACCGACGGAAGAGATATGCCATGAGACGGCGGTCATGCTGGTAGGGAGCGGACTCATAGATGAAGTCCTTGATATGAGTGTAAGGATTACCTGAGCCGTTGTACTTGCGGTACTTTGGCAGCTCAGATGGAGAGGGGACCCATAGGCCATTGAAATTTGGCATATGCACATCGTGGTGCTGCCTAGGGTCGACTTGCTTACGGAGCTCTCGGAGCTCCTTCTTGATGGACGCCCACTCGAACATCATGTCCGGTGCGGCGGATGGCTGAGCGTAGATGGACGAGGCACGAGAGGTAGGCCTGGCGCGTGGCTCAGGACGATGAGGGGAGTAATATGGATGGTATGGTGGAGACCGCGGCCTCGACTCACGGGGAATATAGTGCTCAGACTCAAATGGCGTAAACCGGATGGTCCGCGGTCGGATGGGGGTGTTGTCGGCTCGTCCCATGGTGACGTGGGGGCCGGATGTAGCTGCTGCGGGGCGTGACGCGCCCGCTCTGGGTGATGGTGAGGAAGCGGCCTTTCCTTTGAGGGCCGTCATGAGGGTCTGGATCTGGGACTGATCAAGCTGAGGAATTAGGTGCAAGAGCTGAGCGGCTTGATCGTCCGACTGAGGAGGGTGGGTGTTCTGAGACGGGCTGCCCTCGTCACGATGGCGACCCTCAGAGGTATGGACGGTAGTGACCCAAGGCCGGGTCACCTCGTCAAAGAGATCATGGGGGAGGGACTCTTCGTAATCCTGGGAATTCTGGAGGGCAGTGTCGGGATTCTCACTATTGTAGATCGGGTTCAAGAAAGACTCCATGTTTGGAAAGTGGGTGGAGAGAGATGGGGAGAGCCTTTCCAGACTTGAGAGAGGCAACCTAACCTAGACAGACTCTCAGTTTCCTAAACAAGCAATCCTATGCAGATAAATGGAAAGAGAAAACGTCTCACCCAAAGCAAGCAGTTGGCAATGATGATGGTTACTTTTAATTGATTCGAATTTGCCTTTTAGTGATTTTAACTTTTAGCAAGTTCTCTCCAAATGAGGAAGGGTTTCCTAAATGGGAGAAGGCTTCCAACTTCGGGTAGGACTAGGGTTCTCTCTACCTTGTCAAATGAATCTAGACTCGATCCTAGGTGGCGACAGGTACAACCAGCCCGGCGACCGTGTGGGAATCCACGGTCAGCGGGGACTTACGGAGGCCCTCGAGCGAGTGCTCTAGTCGGACACAAGGAATATGTGGCCGAGAGAGCGAGCGTCGCTGAGGAGGAAACTTATACTACGAATATGGAAAGATGTATGCAAATCCTATGTGCACCGGAGTGCATGCAAAATTCTAACCTAGTACTAACAAAACAAGAATTAGGACTAACTGCTCTCAGAGAGGAAAGGCGACAAGGAAGATGTCGCTACCAAGATAGCGACAATCACCCTGTCGCGTTGCTTCTCGCAGTGGACAGAGGGCAATTAAGTCCTAATTATGCACAAAAAGTCAAACAACCCTATAAAATACAAGAGTGGCAATCTCTCAAGAGCATGGAAAAGAGCATGGCATGATAAAATCCGAATGGAGTATGTGAAAGCAAACCCAAATTTGCAAGGAAACACAATGAAACCAGAGTACTGACCTGATCGCGACGATGCCCCTGTCGCCTCCTTGAACGCGACGCAACCCTCGTCGCATTCCTCCCAGACTTCAGCAGACTTCAAATAATGGAAAAAAGTGTATGGGTACAGCGCGTACCTGATGGCGACGCTGCTGCTGTCGTTTTCTTTAACGCGACGATCAAAACGTCGTCTTTCTCACAGCACACTGCACACAACCGGACAAGACAGAGGCTTTGTACTAACCTGATTGCGACGTGCAGCGTGTCGCTACTCGGATCGCGACACCTTTGTTGTCGCCTTCTCACCCAGAACCGCAGAGCACTATGAAAACTCAGAGGGAAGAGAACTAAAGGAGAAAACTATGAGCACACACACCCGTTAGAAGGTAAGGACGGCAGGGAAAAGGTAAAGTAAGCGTGATGGGCAATAGAGGTCCCACCGTGATCGCCAAAAGGTGTAATCACGGTATTTGTATCCCCTTTTGAAATTGATTGTGAAAGTGTAGGGATTAAGAACTGACCGCGATCGCCACCAATGCAGTCGCCTCTTGATGTTCAGACGGAGGACTGACTACCTTGGAAAGGAAAGATGAAGAGGAAGGCGTACCTGATAATGCGACAAAGGAGGCGTCGCGATGCTTTGATGTGAACGCGACGTAGGCAACGGCTCCTTCTTGATCGCGACACAGCGGTCGTCGCCTTCTTCTCCAGTGGATAAAGACTTGGGTTCTTCGTCTTCCTGCTCCTCAGCCGGCCGAGGGGCAAGAGCCTCACCTTGCTCTGACCTCTAAACACCTGCCAAAGTGATTTAAACAAACAAAACACCCATTAGAACTCGTGTGTAGATGATCTATTCAATGAAAAGCACATGAACATGAACTATTATGGGGGAAACTCACAGGATTGGGGCTTTTAACCCCTGTGGGTGTTAAGAATAGGTGTGTGTGTCGTGATCTAATGTTAAACTAGAAAGAAAACGGAGCTATGCATGCATGAAATCAAAGAAATAAAGGGAAGAAGAATTGTGTAGCCGATGGGAAAATGCCCTGGAGGGCTCTTGCTGATCGTCTGGAGGGAAAACTCTCTTCGTGGAAGATGAAGCTCTCTTGCTCAGCGAACTAAAGAATCTGACCTTGCCCAAAAAGATGCAGAGACGAGGTACTTATGGGTGATTATTCCCAACTCAGGTCTGAGAGGAATAATGGGCAAGAGTCCAACTCTGGGTAAGTATGGCTATGCAAGGGCTATTGGAACTCGGAAATGAACATGTTAGGAAGGTCTGCTCCGAATTTGAGAGGATTTGGACTTGATTTGGACGTCCAAATGAAGCAATTACCATCAATAGCATGTGTTCAAATTGACTTCGGATTGAGTTTCCTGTTTAAGGCCCTGAACGTGACGGCCAAGGTGTCGCCTTCTGAATGTGACTGCTCTATATGTCGCCTTCCTCATATGGAAGGCTGACTTGAGTCATTTTGTGATTTTCTGAGGATTTAAAATGTGGAATTATGATCGCGACATAGGGGCTGTCGTTTTCAGGAAGGCGACCTAGGGCCTGTCGCCTTCTGGTCTTTTCTGCATTTTGGCATGTAATGCGTCCAATCAGCCATGCACAGCCTTCGGGATGAAATATTGGACTTATACTCGGAGAGCTTATAGTGAAAGAGATTGATTTGACCAGGAAGAGTCCTCCAGGGCGATGAACTAATGGGAATGATGTCATGATCAGAGAAAGTCAGCTTGACGATGATGAGCCAACGTGGAGCATTAATGATATGACAAGAGATTTTGCTCGACTTATGGGTCAGAAATAGGTGTCTACAATGGCAAGCTCTGTCAGTGCAAAATAGGCCCTCTAGAGATCATACAGAAGATGTCTGACAATGTCTACCGCCTGAAGTTACTCAATCATCTTTCTCACATCTAATGTATTCAACGTCAAGTATCTTGTGTGTTATGTGGGAGACTCGTTTGATAATTTGAACTCGAGGATGAGTTCTTTCTACCCTGGGGATGATGATGTGGCCCAGAAGGTGGTGGATTGGCTTCAGCAGCATGATTGTGCAAAGCCTGGGCATGGAAAATCTAGTTTAGTGAAGGTTTTTTTTATAATAAAATTCCAAGAATGGTCGAGGTTTTTTATTGATAATTATAGAAACTGACAACCAAAGGCATAGCCTAATACAAATCAAAATCAGAATAAAATCTATCTAAAACTCTATAGATGATCTATCCCATGAATAAGTTCGTCGAAGAACAGCCCGAGGACGTAAGCCCGGTCGTCTTGAACAACGCTCAATGTCTTCTTTATCCGATTCCATTTCAGATGTTTCTTGATCAAATCTAAAATGAGGCATGAAAATATTCTCAGCTTTAGCATGGTCAGCAACAGATGCAAGCTTCATCCTCAGATCTAGAGTTGGAGATTGAACTGGCATATTTATAACATCCAGCGGGCGCACAGGGCTAGGAGAGCGTTCTCGGGTGTTCGGTAAGCAGATCCTTACACCTCCTTTACGAGTTGGACGTGAGAAACGACCTCCAGAAGATGACCCAGTGGAAGGGGGGTTGGAGTTCACTACCATAGATGGGGACTGACGCACTACTTGTGCAAATGTCATGGGAGTAGTATCTTGAGCAGTAGAGGGATCCGCACTAGAGAGATTTTCCTTCATTTGTACATCATTCGCAACATGCAAATCGTGAAGTTTCCTAACTGCTTGGCAATTGTGATTATCCTCGTGGATAATTGTTGCCACCGTGGATGGGCCCCGAGATGGCCCATCATCTATAGTTGTACCGGCCATAAGAGAAAGCCCAACGACTTTTGCAATTCCAGGCAATTTTCCACTGTCCTTAGGTATTGGTACAGTAAGCGCCGACCTGCTAGCACCGCCCGCGTGGCAACAAGAAATCCGGGGCACAGCACTATTACCTTCCTCAGCAGTCACAACGATCCTGCATGGGCCAGCGGAAATGACCCCCTCAGCACCCGCGAGGATCCCGCATGGGCCAGCGGAGCAAGCTTCCTCAGCAACCGCTGGCACTTCCTCAGCAGCGGCGCGTATTCCACATGAAGCAGGCGCAAGGATCTCACGAGGGCAGCCGCGAGGGTCCCACGTGGGATCACGTCGGATTGCGAACTAATGTCACCCGATACATGGTCCGTTGAAAGCGGCTGCGGATTTCCATCAAAAGCAAGATTTTGGCCGAGAAATCTAGGCCAGTTTGACGACAATTGTGCACCATGTTGTAAAAGAGTCATAACTTTTTGTAGGAATATCAGAATGACTAGTCATTGGAAAGCTTGTCGAAAAATGCATGTCATGATCACCAGCTCTAATTGTGATGTCGAACCATCGGTGAAGTTTTAGGGCCAAATTTGATCGTCTACTCCTCGGTCAAGGCGGTCAAAGTTATTTTTAACATTTTAGGAAATATATTTTTCATATTTTAGGGAGGGTTAGAGAGAGATTTTAAAGAAGTCTCGGTTATACAATCTCCTCGCACTACAACAAAATTGATCTATAGAAACGGTTCACACTTACCGTTTTAACTTTCATAAGAGTAAATAGTTAACAAGTAGTAGTTAATAATTTTTTGGTGCCAAATCGCTAAACCCCTCCCTCAATTCCCTCACTCTTTTCCCAGTTCCCCTCACTCTTGCCCTCTCTACCTCTCTGTCCACCCACCTCCAGCACCTCCTCCTCCTCTACCTCCTCTCTCTATCCACCCCACGCTTTCATCAGCATCACCAGGTCGTTCGCAGCTTTTCTCGGTCCTGCCCCTCGCCCTCGCCCAAACCCTAGTGACGCTCACGACAGGCGTCTCGCCCTCGCCCCTACTGGCCGCCCCGCCCTCCCACCGATGCCACCCTTGCCCCATGGTGACTCGCCATCGCCCTCGCCCTGGACCATCGGAGTCTTGCCGCCGCCCTCGCCCCGGCGTCGCCCCCATGCCTCGCGCAGGTCGCGCCTGCAAGTCTGTAACTCTCTCTCTCTCTCTCTCTCGCCCCGACGCGGCTTCCCTTTCCCCCCTCTCTTTGTGTGGATCCCTACCCCCTCTCTCTCTCTCTGTTATCTCTCTCTCTCTCTCTCTCTCTCTCTCTCTCTCTCTCTCTCTCTCTCTCTCTCTCTCTCTCTCTCTCTCTCTCTAGTCGAGCTTTTTTTTTCTGAGAGAGCTGTTGGTTTTGCCATTTATAGGAGGTGGAGGTGGGAAATCTGTATGAGGAGGAGGACTGAGAACAAGGGAGAGATGAAGATCCAGTGCAACGTGTGAGAGAAGACGATCATATGCCGCATCGACGAGGCTGTGTTCTGCGTGCAGTGTGACCTGTAGGTCCACGCCGCCAATAAGCTCACCAGCAAGCACCAGAGGCTTCTACTTTAGCGCCTGAGCAACAAGCTTTCTCGCTACGACATCTTCCAAGACTAGACCCTTTCCTCTCTTTCCACATTTATGGTCGTGGACTATCCCCTCCTCCTGATCTTCTTCTTGCCTTTACTTCTTCCTTTTGCAGTTTGGCACAGTGTTGGCCGGTTGTGCATCCCAGCAGTGACTACTGAGCCCCGCATGCGAAGTGCACACTAGCTGTTTGACATATTGCCCAACTCACTTTGGCACAGTAGCCAGCCTCATACTCCAGTGGCTTCAGCCCACGTCCCAGCAACTTGTCCCACATCGCTTGATCACTTGGTAAGTTCTTCGATTTTGACCAACCCCGGCAAGGTGATCTCATTGTCTGAACTAAATGCATCCATCAACTAGTCGAGCTACCTACATACATATTTCGATGCATATTGTGGACTTACCATTTTTAGAAGCTAGATAATTGAAATTTTTTTGTTTGTTCATTGGTTCAGACATGGTGATTGATTCTAGTTTATATGTTACTCTTGGATGATAATATGATATAGCATGCAATGGCATATTTCAGGTTAAGCATAATTTTTTATACTAAATGATTTTGATAAGTATAATTTCATAGCAATACTTTGTTTTACATCAATCTTGATACATAAGAACAGAACAAAAAATCTTCCTTTTTCTCTTTTCCCACTCTCTAAGGTATGTATAGGTATCCTTAGTCCTAAATCTTCTATACCTATTTGGGACCCATTTCCTCTCATCACCACTGTCATTACCTGCTGTTGGAATCTGACAGATCAGTTGCATAATCAGAGGGGGGGATTTTCTGTAATTTTGTTCTGTTCCACTGGCTAGTTTCATTCAAAAAATCTGAGACCTTCATGGCAACAGAAGAAGGGGAATCAAAGACTACACACAATACACATGGGATACCTCTGCACCAACCCATTAACAACATAAAAAATGGCAACTCTCCATTTGATTTCACGCTCAAATAAATTTACATACAACATTTATAATCAAGAGTATATACAAGATTTACTTTCACTAAATATTTTACAGAAAAATCATAATACTAGATTGGGTCCTTTAACAGGCATGCAACCAAGAGGTCCAAGACCTCATCAAATTAGATACTCTCTTGTGAAAAATCCTGTTATTTCATATTAATGCTCAAGATTTCTAAGCAATAGTTCAAGATTATAGCAAGTAGTTCAAGCTAGAGTGAGGACTTCTTTCATATTAAAGAGAAGATCTTCATAATTCAACTTGAACAGTCATTACATAAAAATCACTTTAATAGATAAGCTAGAACACTTGAAATTTAGGAAAAGAAGGAAGAAGCAGGGAAGAGAATGAGGGTTCAAACCTGGAAATAGTTCTAGATACAGAATTTAAAGTATAATCAGGTTAAGCTAAGAAGAGCAATTAATATGAATAGATGATAGAAAATAGGAAAATAGTAGTTAACTGACAACTCTGAGTTTGGCAAAGTAGATATCCCCCAGAAACAATTGAGGAAATAAATTATATTGCCTTGAAAATTTCTGCTTGAGTCCAACCTATTGCTAAATTTATACTTGGCCTAATGCAAACATGCATATATGCTCTGCCATGCTCAAGCTAATCCATGAAACAATCATGACAAAGTGTGACAGACATTTTACACCCATTACACATGAGACACCTGTGCACCCACAATTGATATATGAATAGTCATTGCAGAAAAATCACTTTAATAGATAAGCCAGAACAGTTGAAATTTAGGAAAAGAAGGAAGAAGCAAGGAAAAGAATGACGGTTCAAACTTGAGTTGCTTTCATATACCTTTCCAAAATTTCCCTCATCCTCATGTACTTCATTGGATGACTGATATGGGCAATTAGTAGTCCCATTAGGATCTTGAGGAGTAGGTTCTAAATCTTCATCTCTATTAAAATAAAGAATGTATGACTAAGTGACAAAATTAAACGTAATGGAGAATTGATTCTTTAAATAGGAAGCTTTTAAAGCTCAGATGACATATACTTTTTTTATATAATGCCATATAGAACCATAGCAACCAGAGACTAATCAGGAAAGATATTTCTTGTATGCCTACTATAATGGAAATCAAAAGCTTGAACACTTTTTTATTATGGATATGCTGAAACGATGGAAATTGCAAAAAATACACACTACAAGGCTTAATGATGTTCTGCTAGAAATTATTTCTGCAAATCAGGAAGCTTTTACTAAAGGCCAAAATATCTTTGATTACATTGCTATGGCCCAGGAATTAATGTAGGAACTGTCTAGATCATCCAAAGGAAGTAATGTAGTCCTCAAGATTGACATGATGAAAGCATATGACCGCTTGCTTTTTTCTTCTCAATTGATGGTATTCTTCTTTAAATCTAATGTCTATGGTTTTTCCAAGATTTTCAGATTATTTCTTAGTTCTATGATTGCCTTTCTTCTGCTTTTTTTTATTCACAATCTCTCTACTTCTCTTTCTCTTATTCATTCTTATGGGAAACGTTTTTGCCACTTGGTTTCCAGATTGAATATATTGTTAATAATTCTTTATCTTGGAACTTCTCTAACATCTCCAAAGGCCCATATTGTCTCATTGTCTATTAAATTATGTCCTTTCGGTATGGGCAAAAAGTAGTTTCTCTTCAACTTGCTCTTCATATGTGCTATGTACAAAGCTATGTGGTCAATAGTTGGACTTACTAAAAACACTACGTGCATGCAATTCAAATGATGCCCAAGTCACATATGGTGTAGTGTAAAGTGAGTCTGTGTGCACATGTGCACTCTGTGCATTTATATGTATTTGTACACACATTATATGCCAAACCTATGGTTTAACCAACCATGATCATCAGGACATTGGATGGGTGGATTTCTTTGTTTTGTATTGACTAATGTTAACACAATCTCGCCTCCAACAATCTTCCGGGTGCCTTGGGAGGGGCTGCACATATGTATATAATATCCAAATGTTGCTAAACATGGTCTCTGAAAGATGAAATTCCATCTTGCTTTCATTGATGTTGCCCTTCCAGAAATCAGTCTGCATGATTCAGAACCTTCTTTTAAACCCATCTCCTTCTAAATGCCAAACAATCTTTCAGAATTTACGCTCCTTGAATACGAAACATATTCCTTCCTTTTTAGAAATATAGGCCTTATTTCCTTTTTACCCTATCTTAACTTGTGTCTTTTCTATATAGAGTCAGGGAAAGGAAGCATCATACTCCGTGATTTGATGAGGATGGCAGTTGCTCATGATTTTTGTTGGACAGAGAAGGAAATAGCTGATATGATTTATTTGATAGCAATAAAGATGGCCAGGTCAGATATCAAGCCACATTTCATGCAATTTCTCTATGAGGTCCAGCATGATAAGAATTATTTTCAAGTATATACATTTCTCCTACATAGTATCATAATTCTAGATGGTTTTACATATCCAGAAAGAAAGGAGAAATGAAATTAGCTTTAGATGGGCCAAAGTTTATGCAGATGCCTTTTCTATACCTGTCATTTGTTCTTGACACGGAGCTCCCCTGATACTATTGGTGGCTCACAAGCAGTCACAGACCCATGTGAGAGGACCACATTTTCTTTTCAGAAAATAGGAATGTGCCATAACATAGTTCCCAGAAGCAACCTACTCCTTGCAAAGATTTGCATTAGCTCTTTTAAAGCCTACAAGTTCCATGACACTCAGTGACGATCCAACCATCGCTGGTCACATTGATGGCATCACCTCTACCAGGTATCCATCCAAAACAAAACTTATGCTTATTGTATTCTGAACTGATCCTCTTCCAAATTTCTGATTTAGGTACTGATGTGAATTGCATATCCATGCTACCTTTTCTGAGGTATTTATAGATGTCCTTTAGCCAAACGACAAACGCCAATGATATCAATAAGAAGATTTTGAAATCACTTCCAAAAGAGTCTAAACATCTTTATTTGCAGGTGGGCATGTGGCACAGACTTATCAGGTTTCCGGGGTTCTACAAAAAACATATCTATTGAAGGAAGTCTAGAAAACATGACATAATTGGTGCCTTTTTGTGCAAGTTAATATGGTAGAGAGACAGATAATTTCCAATGATCACCAGATCATTATATTTGATCACTAGTACCGTCAAACTTTATTTTTTTTTCTTTTGATTTCAAACAGATGTCAATCAGAAGATAATGTGATAGCTATCAGTAAACTTCACTCCTCTTTTCTTCATGTCACAAAGGTAATCACTGGGAATGATTTCTCTTTTTCAATTGTCACTCTGTATGTCTCGACCTTTGGATTTTTCTTCACCCATGTCCTTTGAAAATAGTTCTTCACCGTTCTCCTTTCAGTCTCTCAATCAAAGTCAGTTGGCTGCATTTTGTTAATATGTGCCCCAAATGATGTGATGTAACTTGGCATGCAGAATATCTTTTTCCTCTTAGCTTTTAGTGCCTGAGATTAGCATGCTTGTGGGCATCTGGTAGAAATCACTTTTATAGGATGCTTGGTTGTTCTTATTAGATGCAATGCTGAATGGTGAGATCAAAGAAACACTGTTCAGCATGCACTGCATCTAGAAATGCAAAAGTGGAAGTGTGATTTACTTATTTAATGGTTGATTCATATATTTGAGTAAAGAAATGACTCCCTTGGGGATTAATGAAGGTTCAACAAGACAAAGATTCCATGTTCTTCAAATTTGAAATCACACTCCAGATTTCACTTTTAATCCTCAAAACAGTCCAAGGTTACTAATGATGTAATGAGATACATTTAAACGTATGATATGTGATCTTAGAAAGGTTGGAAGTACCCCCTCGCCAACCCTCTAACAAAACAGGAAAAGAGGTTCTCTAAAGTGCCTGGATCACATCACCTTATAGGTTTCCAGAAAGATATCCCTGTTAGTGCACCTGAAACCTCAACTGATAGCTGCTTAGATGCTGAACAGTGTTATGGAGAGGTTCCTGAAGGCCCAAAAGACAACACCATGCACTGCATCTAGAAATTCCCAGTGGCCAGTGGCCATCTTGTTGATAAATATAGAGGATGTGATTGTGGTCTTACAGGTTCTGAAGGAGGTTCCTTATAGGGAATGCCAGCAAGTTTCAGTGCTTACATGGCAATTGGATCTCTTGTTGTTATTCTTTAAAGTAGATAGTTCTCCAGACTTGCTAATTCTAGTAGTCTAATTTCCCTTACACGTATTTAGTTCTACAGTAAAAGGGTTCCGCCTTCATGAGTTTTCTCCAAGTGTCATCTCAGAACATTCCCAGTTGACTTCTTCAGTTTTTTTTTCCACAGAAATTTTCTCTTCTTTTTCTTAAGCTCCTTTGTTCTCAAGACTTTCTAGGCTCTAAGTGAGATCTTATGGCCTCTTGTTGCTAATCTCTTTTCCATAGCCAAAATAGCATTATCAAAGGATAACAACAAGCAAAAGTAATTAGATATTTTCTGACAGTAGGCACGTGGTTAGATGGCATTATTTCTCATCTCTGTTCTTACCAATAACATTCTTCTTTCTGTATTTAATTGCATATGGATGCAGCAGAAGTAATATGTCTTTTTCATGTTATGATCACACATTATTTCTAATGGTATTAGAGTTTCAGTATATGTCAGAAGGGTGGTGAGAGCATGTTTTGGACACTACAATGAAGGATCATCAAGGGCTCGGCCGCTGCACACCTTTCGGGAAGGAAATCAACGTGTTCAGTTGCTACATTGTCAGTTTTTTGAAACTCATTTTGAGATCAAATCAATTTTGTTGGCAATATATCAACTTGACCAAATGATTGATGAATAATATTTTTTGTACATACGACAAAATTTTTTGTGATTTTTTCTTATGCAATAGATCGAATCATGATTATCAGGTATTGTCTTTTCTTGTGGTTGATAAGTGATGCATGTATAGGTGGATCAATGATGGATGTATGATTGGATATAATACAGGCAAATCACATAAAATTATGTATTATCTTAAGATGTATTTTGTGAGACAGATGAAAATTGCTAGTAAAATTGATACATAAAATTATGTATTAATGCAGGCGAATCACATAAAATTGATAGCTATGAAATATTTATAGATATTGTTATTACAATAAAAAATTGCTACGGTTAAATTCTAACAGTTCAAAAGTGTAACAATTGTAAATAAAAAAAGAATGAATAATTATAGTTTTATATTACATTTATTTACGATTATTTTGTGTAAGTATAAATTTTACACTTACGGTTTAAAATCAATGGTAACACTTACAATTGAAAAACCGTAGCTAGATCTATAGCATCGGTTGCTGCGCTATCGCTTTATGACCATAAGTAATTTCGTAAGTATATGTCTTTACTTACGAAATTCCACGTAACACTTACGATTTTTTGTCGTAAGTACAGTTCAACTTTGTTGTAGTGTCGGAATCACCTCATATTTTAATTCATTTAGAATTTTAGATCTTTCCCTCTCTCTTTTTTTTTTGTAAAATCTCCTTTTCTGGCAATTTTTGCCTCCTTCATCTAGAGGCCAATTTTTGTAAAGAAGGGACAGCTTTGATGCAATAGAATTTTTGAAGTTTTGCCTCTTTCCACTTTCCTTGTGTGTTTGTTCTCTCCCTCTCCTTGAACTCTAGCAACTACGGCTGCATCAGAGACGGAGAAGAAAGGGGAGCATGAAGAGTCCAAGATTAATGGCGTAGCAGTGGCGGGGGACCGCACACCGGCGTCGGGGCTTGACGTGTGCATCCATCTTTTCTCCTGCAGGTTTCGCAAGAGGAAAGGCGTGACCCATTGCTCTGCTGAGTTCACAATCCCACAAGAAAGAGAATTTTAGTTCTTCCCCTGGTGATGTTACATGGTGAAGCGAGACCATTTGGTATTAGGATAGATTGAGACTAAATTGAAGATATCTTCAAAATTTTGAAATATTCTCACTCTATTATCAATCTATCTTGATACCAAACATGACCGAGTGTGCAAAGATTGACTTTATTGCTTTTTGGAAAAACAAGTGCATAGCGGACTTCGTTTTGGATTCTTAATTAATTTGATAAACGGCTGCTCTGTGGTTTGCTACATGAGAATATTAATTTGTTTAATTTTATCCGGTTGTAAGATAAGAAAAAAGATATCCAAAGTTTCTATAGCATTATAATAGTTGACAACGTTCTTACATAGCTCTGTTGAGGCCTGATATATATATATATATATATTGGTGTTTTCGCTAAGGAAAGAATGTCCACGTACATGCTGAGAAATAGCCAGGGTTGCTCTGCTGATTAACGGGCATGGGCATTGCTTGGGCCTTTACGTCTCTGTATTCCAATGACATCATACATTCAAGTGCTATATTAGGAAAGAAGTACATGAGAATTAACCGTATGCATCTATATTCAAAACCCACTATTACTAGTCTTTAGTGTGTACGTACAAGATCATCTCAGAGTTGGTCAAAGACTCACCTGAATTTCCTCACTCTTCTGTTGTGCATGCCTTTTTCTTTCTTCTTTTGCTTCTCGTTAGAGTGTATACTGCCTTTAATTTAACACGGTAGCTGACAACGATTAAGAAGTCTCCTTACCAGATAGGAGTCTAGCCTGGATCGGCAGGTTTCACACATAGATGGATCCAGGTCCAGAACCAGTACTAGAGCTAGCCGGTAATTATAGATATAGCCACATGGCGCCTGATCTGGTCCATCCCGACCCGACTCTCTGACATGTGGAGCGGACGATTATGACTGGTTGGCCCAAACTTGGGTTCCGATAATGAGAAAGAAGTGGAGAAAAAGTGCTTGACTCGGCATTTTTTCAACTTGTAAGACAGTCAATCCTCGAGATATGTTAGTCTTGACGATAGCTCTCCGACAATCATATTAGCGAGAGAGATTTTTAACCGAAACAAAAAGTTAGAAAGTTTTGAGTGGAGAGAGAGATAGAGCATTGAGTGCCTTTCGACGACACTTGTCACTTTTTATCTAGCTATTAGCCCTCTCTTGAAGGTGACCTTGGGAGGGAGGAAGTTGAAGCTCCCCATATGAGATAATTAGTTCCCCTTTGAGGAACTTCTACTTCTACATTCCTCAAATACTTAGCGGACTTAATTGGACAGCCTAAGGCCCTATCTATATGAGCTTTCATGGAGGAGAGGGAGATATCGGAAAAGAACTTAAAGAGGGAGATAGGTTGAACTCTCCTTCACGAAGGTGACTCCTATCCGGTAGGCCAGATGTGGAGGAACCAACTCCTCAATGTAACTCATCTTCTTCAATCAGCCCCCACATCCGATCACCCATGAACATTGTTGTTTCCACAACTATTTTGGGGAGATACGAGGTTACAATGTGGGGTCGTTGTTGCTACATCTTTATTAAAAGGTTTGAATTTATTATAAGTTTCTTTGTTGACAGTGTTGAGATGGCCGAGTTGGTCCAAGGCGCCAGATTAAGGTTCTGGTCCGAAAGGGCGTGGGTTCAAATCCCACTCTCAACATATACATTTGTGTTTTTTTTTCTCTCAATAATGTGAATATTTTTAATATAGTCTTCATTGGAATGGCACAATGTATTAATAGTATATTAACTAATGAGAGAGGCCCAAAGTAAATTAAAAATATAATAAAAAATACAACAAATCTTTCTCTTGATCCGAATTTAATATATTTAAACTGCGTGCGTTCGTGTTTGTATGGGTATAAACAGGGAAGCAAAAGGGAGAGGAAGGGCCTGGAGTGGCAGGGGCCGTAATTTGATGTCCAAGTCGGGTGCTAATCCGGAATAAGAGCGTCTTTTGTAATAAAATCTTTAGTTACAAGTGATCATCTTCAGGCTTCAGTTTTAACATAAGAAATATAAATTAGAAACTGTTATAATTAATTTTAGGAACTTATAAAAGTCAAGATTGCTTTAACAATTCTATTTTTACTCTAATATCAGAATATATAAATTGAAATTTTTTGGAACTGGAAGTTAAAAATGAGTTAAAAGTTGCATAAACAATTTTCAAAGACTATAATCATCTCTTCAAAATAATCCTGCCAGAGTTCAAAAAAGCTCAAAAGTAGTACTTCCAGCTAAAAGTGTTGCCAAACACAAAAGTGCTAAAGTAGGAAAACGACTGCTGCAAGATGAGACTTTCATCAATCAGACAGTCCAACGATGGTGAGAGCTTAAGACTTAGCTGAGAGAGACATCTTTAAGGTAGCATGTTTATGGAAGAATGTGGGGTCCGGAAAAATTAAGAAAAGAGTACTTCTTGGTGCAAACCCCAATGGGGGGTTTGCAACAAACTCTAAACCCCATTGGGGGTGGGCACAACCCCAGGGGTGTGCCCACCCCCAATGACATCACCCCACCCAATGGTGGGTGAGTTTGTTGCAAATCACCACAACAAGTGTTTCCCTTAAGAAAAAGTCTGATATGACCAATAAGGTGACATCTTACTGGGCTTCAAACTCAAGATACATAAGAGGGGATTTAAGAGGAAAGAGAATGGCTCAATTATTGGCAGTGGGACAACTGGCATGGGTGGTGACTGGTGAGGGAGGGGGTGTCTCAAGGGTGCCCCTTTCTGTAAACCCTAACTTATCTATCGCCGTTTCCGATCAGAGGGGAGAGGGTTTTTCGGCTCCAAACTAGAACCCCCTGCCCCCCACCTCAGTTGTTTCCCCTCTAGAGGGAGGACAACTTTTGGTTCTTCTACTTTGTTAGAAGCTTTTGTTACCTCCGTCAAGAGGTTGTTCTTTTTGTCGGAGGGTTTCTTTCTGTGAAAGTCGTTGGCTCCTCACCAATCGTTTGGAGGTCCAACTATGGCTCCGGTAAGGGTATTAGTACCTCAACCCGTGTTATGTTTAATTTTTCTTTATTATTGGTTTTCTGTTCAACCTTTGTCCGATGAGGTTTGGTGCGGCGATCGTCCGCGCGACGCTCCATATATCCACCTTCTTTAGTTGTCGGTGTATGTTTTCAAGATGAGAAACAATTTTGTAACATTATTTGGTAACATCACTATTAAAATTGTGCCACATCAGCAACTGAAGTAAAAAAGTTAAAAAACACTTCATAAATGATGAGATTGTGATATATTTTGATTGGTATATTATTTTAATGTGTTACCAAATAATATTATTAAATCATTTTCCTTTCAAGATCTCTTCCTTGCTCTCCCGTCGGTGTTTGTTGGAGGATCCCTTCTCCCCCGTTGAGCTCATCCTCGGCTATCGCAACGTGACAATGTCCGAGGATGCTTTCTTCCCCCGACGTGATGACGTCAATGAGGTCCGGCAGTTGTTCACGGCGCTTTGTGCGACAACCGACACTGAGTTTTCTCAGTCCGTGGGCTTTTTAGGGTTGCCTAATCTGTTTGGACCGACCTTGGGTACCTTTTCCATGGCTCGCAAATTTTCGCCATGCTTTGCTGTACGGGGATAAAGCTGTGCTGGTTGTAGGTTGAAGTGCCGTCGGTGTCCGATGCTCTCTACCTGGACATGTGACTGTATCCTCTCTGTACTTGTTTGTGTGAATGGACTGAAGCTAGTTTTCCTGCTCAAAAAATAACGTTTTACCGAACAGTCTAAACTGATCAAGTCGTACATCTGAACGCTTCAGATAGTACGGGCTTCGATAAAAGTCTTATCAAACAATCCCATGTCACATTATCGCATTTGTACGTTGGCAACCACACGACGTGGAGATGAGCATACGTAAAAACAAGTCCATCAAACGTTTCTACGATAAGTAGGTAACATCTAACATGAAGCTTGAATAAGTCTATCCAAATGGGAGCACCCGTCACGGTCAGTCCGACGTGCAATGGTCGGTCTATTAGTTCTGGATCTCACTCCAGCTGATCACAGCAAGGTTCATGAAGGATTCAAATATCTTCTTCTTCCGGAAAGGTATATATCTCACGAGTTGTCACACATCAAATATCTTCAAAATATCTATATAGTGAGATATTTAAGTGGCGTTTGATAACATTTATTAAAATTTTTAAATTTAATTTTTCATTTACTCTCTAAATTTAAAATTTAAAAGAATTTAATATATAAGATATAAATAAGAAGTGTTTGATAATTAACATAAATAATATCTGAAGTGTAGCATAATTAATTAAGATACTACATTATTATTGAGTAGATCTTGAGTTCAAAAACTAAAACCGCCATAAATATTTTTTTTGAAATTGTTTATAGATCGTCGTCGGAGCTAGCCACCGGTGACGGTCGCTCCGTCGTCGGTCGTTGATCTGAAAAAAAAAAAAAGTGATTCTTCTTAACTTAAAAATTAAGTAATTTTTAAACTTAAGTAATTAATTAAGATATAGTTTCAAATATTTTATCAAATAATTTGAAATCTTAAAAATTAAGTATTTCAAATTTTAGACTTTCAATAAGTGTTATCAAACAGACTACGTTTGGTATTTAAATATTCTATCGTCAATCTATCTAAATATTAACATATTGAAGATAATCTCACTCTATCTCCAATCTATTCAAATACCAAATATGAAGTCATCTCATTGTCAAAAAAACAAAAAACTAGAGTCATCTCTGTCAACGACCTTTTAGAGTTAACTGCAAGACTTTGGAATGGGATGGGCCACTTTTGCGATAAGAACGGACCAACAAGTTGCTAATGGTGCACATCCCTTGTCCCTCTAAGATATAGGGCAGGACCAACATATAGTACATTATATGTATTACCCCTTTAAGTACATGACTTGATAATTAGATATTTAAGGATGTTTTTCCGAGCCTTACAACATAAAGAAAAAGTTGCTTTGATGAGTTGAATGGGCAGATCATCCTTAAAAAAATATTTTTCTCTCGGTGACAAATATCTGATAGCCGCCGATTAATCTATTATTAATCTGTATATCGATTTATCTATATATCCGACGAGGGCAAAAAGTGTTTTACCCAAGTAAAAATGTAAAAATCTTAGAATTTTCGTGCACAACTTTATCATTTCTTATCTTATCCAGTTATCAAAGATGTCCGGCCATTTGGTGAGTTGAGATCTCTTTTGTGAATACATCGCGGAAATCCATGAATAAGTAAATAAAGGGATGTTTGAAAACAAATAAAAAACCTTCAATTTCACACGAAACGTTCGATCGATGGAGGACCTCTTTCACAAATTTTTGCACCCTTCCTCTCTCCGAGCATCTAAGTGCTGCGCCGAGGATCTCATCTAGATCTTCTCTCTTGGGTAAAACATAACATGATTTAATTAGCTAATTCCCATGTACGTAGCTAATTATAACAGACAATTAAATGCATATGCTGAAGAGAAAGGATGCTCCTTCCGAGGACATACATAGGATTAGGGGGGAAAAGCTTCCAGCACTAACCTAAGTATGGTAATGTCGTCAATTTTAAATATATTTTAAGAAGTTCATTGATCCATCTCTTGTGGCTCATTGTGACACACCGTGTCATTTTTTTTTATAGTAAAAAATTTTATTTTCGTGCCTAAATTTTTATTTGGGTATTCAAATCTTTCTCTTTTGATGCAATGAGCTGGATTGGACACCATTGGATGTCAAATAAATTTTAAAATTAAAAAAATAGACTCTAAAATAAAAAAAGGAGGTGACACAATATGACACATTAAATAAACTTTCTGAAATACATTTAAAGCTGAATTACTACGATGAGGCCAGTGAAATAGGCACTTGCCATGGGCGGAACATACACTAATTGGCCGTGGTTAGGTTTCTTCATATATTAGCTAGGGGAAATTGTCGTTCGTACTATATATATATATATATGACGGGAAACACATGAATCACACTTTGCCCATTGGATGGATTAGTTTAATTGCTTCAAATCTCAGTATTATTAATTATATCTTGGTCAGCCTCACTAATTAATCTCATATTTTTCTTCTTGTCTTTGTCAATATATATCTTCCTTGATCAGACTTGCCTGTAATTAAGGACGGGCCTCTGATACGGTAGTCTAAGAAGTGGGCTAATCATCCTGAGACCCTGATAAGCTGGTCAAAATAGGAAGGCCGGCAGGATGTGATTAGATTATTAATTAGATATGGATCTTCGATCCCACACTACGTACGTACTGCAAATTAAGATGGAGTTAGAAGGCCATCAACTTTCATTACAATATCATTATCCTTTTATATTTCCGACTGCTAGTTTGAAGACAATTTGTCTACAGATCTTGCTTGCCTATGTTATTTTCTGGTCATCACCATCATTAATGTTTAGCGATCGCATTGGATTGACGTGCCTTTATAAACTACAAGAGTATGCTGCAGCCGCAGAAGCTTAATTGATTCACTACAAGAAAAGGGACTATTAGGGACGGGGTATTGGCGACGGCTTTAAAAAACCGTCGCTAAAAAGAGTATTTGCGACGGCTATAAAAAAGCCGTCCCCAAAAATATAGTATTGGGGACGGCTCTAAAAAGCCGTCGCTAAAAAGAGTATTTGCGACGGCTATAAAAAAGCCGTCCCCAAAAATATAGTATTGGAGATGGCTGTAAAAAAGTTGTCTCTAAAAATATAGTATTGGCGACGGCTGTAAAAAAGTCGACCCCGAAAATATAGTATTGGGGACGGCTCTAAAAAGCCGTCGCTAAAAAGAGTATTTGCGACGGTTATAAAAAAGCCGTCCCCAAAAGTATAGTATTGGAGACGGCTGTAAGAAAAGTCGTCCCCAAAAGTATAGTATCGGGACGGCTCTAAAAAGCCGTCGCTAAAAATGTACATCATGTTACTTTATATATTTTGATGAACATAACAGTTTGTGTATGTAAGTGTCAATAGATTTTGTTTGCATGTTGATGTAAATATTTTTTTTATATCACAAAATGTATTTCATTTCATATTTTAAGTTATTTCATATTTTAAGTTCTTATTGTCGACTACTTAATTAACTATATATTATAAAATATTTATTTTTATTAATCATAATAAATATATAACATTTTTCTATATTTAACATGAATCATATAAATCATTAAATTTTTAAAATTTTTATTTAAGTATAAGCGACGGTCGCCAACAGTTGCTAATAATTCCTTTCTTGAAAAAAATTACTTAAAATTACTTATTGTGCTATTTCATGTGTAATTATCTCTAAAATATGATAATATCAGTTAAATGTTGAAGAAAAAAATAAAAGTTTTTATAAAAATTTATTTTTCACGCACATCATGTTATTCTTGATGCCAAATATTTTCATAAATGACCACTATATTTAATTTTTACATTGTGACGCCCCGAGTGCAACGAAAAAACTCAGGTGCACATAGATGCCATTTGATTAAGAGGAACAACTTGCAGGTGGAAGGAAAACATGATATTATATTTACATACAATAGCCTTATATCACACAGTCATAGTTCTTCTTCACTTGGTAGGTACCAAATAATTGTACAATAAGAGACAAAAAAGAAAAGTATAAAATGGTTCTTCATGTTCACTCCTCAGTCTCTTGCTCGCTTCTTTATCAGTGTCACTAGAACCTAGAAAAAATGTTGTAATAACATTATGAGTTAATTGCTCAATAGATAAATTTACATTGCCCGAGGTTTAAGTTATAAGACATTAAAATAGTGGTACATAAACTTGATGAATAAGTATACTGAAAAGAGAAAGACTTACTGCACTTCTAGGAAGTGCACAAGTGCAATCCACGTAGGATTGCAGCCCATGTGGCGTCCAACGTGGCGCCACATGGTTTTTGTTTTTTTTTTGAAATTTAGTCTTTCTATTTTAGAGTCCAACCTTTCTATTTTAGAGCCCAAAAATTTTATTTTGGAGCCTAACTTTCTATTTTGGAGCCTAAAAAATAGTTGAGTTCTAAAACAGAAGGCAAGTTAGGCTCCAAAATAGAAAGTTAGGCTCTAAAATAGAAGGGTTGGGCTCCAAAATAGAAGGGTTGGGCTCCAAAATAGAAAAGTTAAATTTCAAAAAAAAAACAAAAACCATGTGACGCCACGTTGGACGCCACATGGGCTGCAATCTTACGTGGATTGCACTTGTGCACTTTGTTTGATGGTGTATGTCCAGTGATATGTGATGTATGTGTGAAAGTTGGGCTCTAAATGACTGATGTTTGGAGTCACAATAGCAGTGATGGACTTCAAAATAAGCTGTTGGGCTCCAAACTGTGTAGCAGTTGGGCTCCAAATAGCTAATTTTGGGAAACTCCATGGTTTTTAATATTTCATGTTTTGGGATATGTACTTGTCTCTTGAAAAATTTTAAGTTCCAAGAATATCACTAATATTTTTAAGCAACTTGTTTATTAGAAACAAATCACGAAACAACAAAAAACAATGACGTTTCCCAAAACACGGTAGTTTGAAGCCCAACTGCTGCAATTTTCGAGTCCAAGTAGATATTTTGGAGTCCATCTAATGTGTTTTGACTCCAAACTTGAGTATTTTAGAGCCCAACTACTGAACATATATCACCATTAGATTTTAAGTTTTTTTTTTTTGGATTATGATGACCCTTCCACTTGGACATGTACTTGTCTCTTGTCAAATTTTAGGTTCAAAAAATGTGACTAATATTTTTTAACAACTTGTTTATTAGAAATAAATCACAAAATAACAAAAAATAATGATGTTTCCTAAAACTGGGTAGTTTAGAACTCAACTGCTGCACATGTTGGAGTCCAACAAGGACTTTTGGAGTTCATCTCAAGTGTTATGACTCCAAACAGAGCATTTTGGAGCCCAACTTCTGCATATACCTAAACATTGGATTTTAAGATTTTTTTTTTGTCGTGATGACCCTTTTTTTGGGACATTATTTGTTTATTGACAATTTTTAGTTTCCAAGAATGTGACAAATACTTTTTAACAACTTGTTTATTAGAAATAAATCACGAAATAATAAAAATTAATGATGTTTCCCAAAATTGGGTACTTTGGAGCCTAATTGTTGTACATGTTAGAGTCCAACAAGCACTTTTGGAGTCCATCTCAAGTGTTTTGACTCCAAAGCTAAGCATTTTGGAGCGCAACTTCTGCACATAGCTGGACATTAGATTTCAAGATTTTTTTTTGGATTATGATGACACTTCCTTTGGGACATGTACTTGTCTCTTCACAAATTTTAGGTTCAAAAAATGTGACTAATATTTTTTAACAACTTGTTTATTAGAAATAAATCACGAAATAATAAAAAATAATGATGTTTCCCAAAACTAGGTAGTTTGGAACGCAACTGCTGCACATGTTGGAGTCTAACAAGCGGTTTTGGAGTCCATCTCAAGTGTTTTGACTCCAAATCAAGCATTTTGGAGCCCAACTTCTCCACGTATCGGAACAGGGTTACGGTCTATGGCTGTCGACAACCATACTATAGTTGTCGACAACCCAATAAGAAACTTGCAGGCGGGCCATAGTATGGTTGTCGACAACTATAGTATGGTTGTCGACAGACGGTTGTAGGTTGTCGACAGCTATTATTGGGTTGTCGACAACTGTAACCCTGTTCCGGTATGTGCAGAAGTTGGGCTCCAAAATGCTCGGTTTGGAGTCAAAACACTTGAGATGGACTCCAAAAGTCCTTGTTGGACTCCAACGTGTGCAGCAGTTGGGTTCTAAACTACCCAATTTTAGGAAACATCATTATTTTTGTTATTTTGTGATTTATTTCTAATAAACAAGTTGTTAAAAAATATTAGTCACATTTTTTGAACCTAAAATTTGTCAAGAGACAAGTACATGTCCAAATGGAAGGGTCATCATAATAAAAAAAAATGTAAAATCTAATGGTGGTAAATGTTCAATAGTTGGGCTCTAAAATACTCAAGTTTGGAGTCAAAACACATTAGATGGACTCCAAAATATCTACTTGGACTCGAAAATTGTAGCAGTTGGGCTCCAAACTACTGTGTTTTGGGAAACGTCATTATTTTTGTTGTTTCGTGATTTGTTTCTAATAAACAAGTTGCTTAAAAATATTAGTGATATTCTTGGAACCTAAAATTTTTCAAGAGACAAGTACATACCCCAAAATATGAAATATTAAAAACCATGGAGTTTCCCAAAATTAGCTAATTTAGAGCCCAACTGCTACACAGTTTGGAGCCCAACAGCTTATTTTGAAGTCCATCACTGCTATTGTGACTCCAAACATCAGTCATTTAGAGCCCAACTTTCACACATACATCACATATCACTGGACATACACCATCAAACAAAAATGAAATGCCACATGTAGAACACTTTCTGGAGGGCCTTAACATTTCATTATCATATAAATGTGTACCTGTAATTACAAAAGTATTCTGTCGACAACCTCATTCCCAGACAAACTCAAATGAAAATGTAACAACATCATTCATACATTGTTTAATAACATTGACAAAAAATCACAAGCGAGTTGGAGCCGAAATTTGTTGAAATCAATGTCAGTGAAGTCCCAACATAATTTATGCTTCTTCGTTAGGCAGTCTACATACATCAAACAGTACATAGCGCAATTTATGCTCAAACTTAGTTGTTGAGGAGGTGGCATAAATAATTTTATTGTGATGAATTTGAAGATAAGTTCAGCTCCAAAATACTTAATGTGGGCTGCAAATGACTCATGTTATCCTACAAAATAGCATAGTTGTGCACCAAAATGTGAAACTTTCTTAACCCCAAATTAACAGCTCATGCCAAATATATTGAAAATTTATAGATATGTGAAGAATGTACAAAATTTTGGCTGAAAGTGCTCATAGTTCCTAAAACATAGCCACAAGAAGTACAAAACCCCGTAGGCATCCCAAATTAACGATCCATCTTCTAAAATAAAATTCAAAAAATCTTAATATGTGAAAAATGCACAAATTTGGAGCTGAAATTTAATTAACATGCTTATGCCATGTCAAAAAAAGGGGATCCAAACAATCCTATTAATGCACAAAATCTTAATACTAATAATATAATAATAATATCTCTAATCCCAAAAATCGCGCCAAGCTTCTCCCCCTCCACCCCCCCCCCCCCCCCCCCCCCCCCCCTTTTCCTTCCCGCCCAGCCCGCGAAAACAACCCCCTCCCCGCCAACACTATAGGCTTTTGTGGCAACTTTTTTCGGCGACTAAGTAAAATTGTCAAATCTTTTATAACAATGATAATTGTCGCCGTAAAAGAACTTTCGCCCCCCGCCCAAAACTTCCTACCCCCGCCCCCCTTTTCCCTCTTCTGACTTCCGAGCCCCTTTTCCACATTCCCTCTTCCACAGCGGCGGGGGACTGAGGACGAGATCTTTTGGAGCAGCAAGAGGCGGAGCGAGGACTCTTCCCCTTCCACAGTGGCGCTGGTAGCCGTGACGAGATCTCTTCCACAGCGGCACGGGGAGCAGGGGCTCAGCGGCGCGGGGGAGCAGCGAGAGACGCAGCGAGGGACTCTTGTTGGCGTGAGGGATTCGACGCCATTTGATGCATCGGCTCTTGTTGGCATCCCAGGAGTAGCATTGCCGCTGGGTTTTGAGCTCTGTTTCGATCGAAAGTTTGCTGGTTGTTGTCTCCGTACTCCGGGGGACTTTTCCCAGTCCTTGAAGTTGGGTTCTTGGCAGGTGCTCCAGTGGTTGGGTGAGGGGTTGGTGGTGTTACGAGTTGGGAGGGTGGGGAGGTATCCGTCAACAGTTGGTGGTGTTACGAGTTGGGAGGGTGGGGAGGTATCCGTCAACAGTTGGTGGCTTCGGGATACTTGCAGGTGGCATGCTTCGGCGGCATTGCGGAAGATTCTCAGCTGCATTTGGAATCTGTGCTGACTGAGGCATCTTGCTGCGCAGGTACCTCCTTCTGGAGAAGCCCGGGATTTCTGCAATCCGTCTGTTTCTGTATTTATGAGGATTTTGTATCTATCTTGCTGGAAGAAGGTTTAGATGATCTTCTGATCATAAGGCTGCTGAAGTTTGGTGGAAATTAGATATTCGTGTTTCTAGAGTCTACTGTGATCTGCTTGACTGACGGGTTGCTTCCTTCGATTTGCTCACACGGGCTTTTCCTATCTTTTGCTAGAAGAAATGGCATATGTGATAATAATGAAATTGATGAGGAAATTGTGGATGATGATTGATTACTCAAAGTAGGTCTTCTTGTTTGCTGGTTTTCCTGTGCTAGAAGGTTTGGAACAGAGCTATTTCAGTGGAGAACAATACTATGGACAGTGGATCCTTTAATGTTTACATGCTCTTTTTTCTTTTTTTCCTCATTCCATATTGAAGATATAAATCATTTGTTTTTGGACAGTGATATTTCCAATTCTTAGGACTTCATATATGTTTTTATTCTAATGGCAATTATGTGGGAAACATGTGGTTTCTATTCAATACAGGTGGTTGGCTATTGCCTTTGTCGCCTTGGATGCCTTGGCAATTATGGTCCTATGTCGGTTATTTATATAAGTGAAAATTGTTAATATTATTGCAACATTGCTTATTTGACTATAAAATGTGCATAATTCATTTTGTGCATTCATTATGTGGATTATCTCATCTGATATTATCAGTTCTCTATCTACTTTAAATCAAAGAGGTATCATGGAAATCTCTGCATATATACACATATATATGTGTGTATAGGAGAAATACCTTTGATTTACCAGGTAACAAGAAGATGCTCATAACCCTTTTTATTGCTAGTTGTCATTTGTCTTTACTTTGGTTTAGATCCTTGTGCTCTTCTAGTTTGCACATGGCTCTGTAAGGAGATATCGTTTATGATAATATGTCTATAGAGTTTATGATTCAGTTGAAAGGTTCATGAATGGAGGCTGCCTTAGTATTACTGTATGATCTTTTCTTAGTGAAACAATTTGTTAGATGGTAGTTTGTGGGTCTGTGGCTATGTCATAAAATTGGATCATCGAAATGGAAAGATTCTAGTAAGATAAAACAGAAATCTGATGTACTGCCCTCTTCCTTTATATATATATATATATATTTTACTATCTCAAACTTTGCGCTTCAATTTTTGTTACCCAAGAACCTTGAATAGGTAGTTAAACAGAGCTAAATGGCTCTGTCAGATCAGATGTATTATACCAGTCCATCTGACCATACCAAAGTGAACTCTCAACCCAGATCAAATCAAACTGATTCGTTTGGAGGTGTTTGGAGGTGTTTCACTTCCATTTTTCTGGACTTGCCATCTCCATGACATGGAACTTGGTAGATCCTCATTTCTCCGAAATAGAAGAAACATGTCAACAAGTATTTCAGATAATTTGATTCCATTTTATTTTGCAATTTGGTATTTTGCAGTATGCTGTTGCATCATCATTAGCCCAAGAAGAAGCAGAAACAGTAACCTTCTCGAGGTACATATTTGAGATTATTCTACTTATTGAGATAATGCATTTTCCTGAATTTTATCTCTATCTTCTACAGGGAGGGTCCTGGAGTCTCGTGGCCTTAAATGGGCTTTTGCTGGTAGAGGTATAATTGTAAAGGAAGGTTGTGACAGTGCATTTAAAGAAGTTTGTGACAGTGCATTTCTCTGTCTCTCTTAAAATATAGGAAACTGTCAAAGATAAATTAGAAGAGCTTGCTTCACAACCATGTGACTCTCACGCTTGGAGACATTACACTTGTTTCCAAAATCTTTCTACTGCTTGTTAGTTGGGGATTTTTGATAGTACTAAGTTATGATTGTGTATATGTTTCCAGAAAATTTGAGTTATGTTATATTAAAGTAGTAATTAAAGTACTGCAAACATTTTTCCGATTGTAGATTATACACATATTGATTTGTGTTTTGTTTCTCACAAGTTATTGGAAACATTTTTCAGGATGGTATTCTTACTTCTGGATATCTTTTCTTCACTTGGTTGTGAGCATAACATGGCAAATGGATTCATGCTGCCCAGTTTCTCCAACTTGATCTCCAGAACAAATCAACTTCTGTTTAGCAGTACTATATATCACTTTGTAAACACTTTGGAAACACTTTTGGTATAATTTTGGACAAATAGATGTTGTGGATGTATATTTGACATTAATATATTTTTTGTAAACTATGATGATAGGTTTTGTTTGGAACACGTGTGGAGATCGAGCTAGTTGCTTTCATTTTTTGAGGTAAGATCCAGCGAGCCTGGGTGGTGGCTCATTTTTATTTAATCCAGGGAGCCTGGGTGGTGGCTCATTTTTGTTTAATCCAGCGAGCCTGGGTGGTGGCTCATTTTTGTTTAATCCAGCGAGCCTGGGTGGTGGCTCATTTTTATTTAATCCAGCGAGCCTGGGTGGTGGCTCAACTTTTATATTATGTATGGATGCGTGAATATATTTTTTACAGGATGTGTGAATGTATTTTAATATATTTTTATAGGATGTGTGAATGTATTTTATGCATGGATGTGATTCATATCTGATATTTATTTTCTATTACTTCTTAATTCTACATTATTTTGAAATAGCTGGAGTTGTTAAGAGTTAGGCATGTGTTACCCACATCAGGGGTAATCTATCAGAAAAGAGCAAGAGTTAGGCATGAGTTTCAAACAAAAATAAAACAAGACAAAGATATCACTGTAGTAGGGATTCTGTAAATCATCATATCTTAATTCCAACAAAAATGCTCCAAGAATACCCAAACTTTCACATGGACATCACGATCTATTTTCTTAGATTCTTTTCTATTGTAGTAGCACACCTCCATGCAATCGCATACCTTCTACCACATATACTTATTCCGCTTCATATATATATATATATATATATATATATATATATATATATATAATCTTAATTTATTTAATATGTGCAATGTGTAACTATGAAAATTTCATCCTTTGTAAGGTCTTAATCTTTTGTTTTGAATGACATGCCAAGTGCAGTATGCATGCATATGGCTATATGTGTGAAGTAAAGTTGAAGTTAGTGTGGATGGATTCAGAAGAGAAGAACATTTATTTTTCTTGCACATCAAATAGTCCTCATCCACTGTTTTAAAGTATATTTGGAAATAAGAAGGGAATGACATGCCAACCTCCCTTGAAGGTAAGGTTTACAAGAATAGGAAGCGGCCTAATTACATGCAAACTCCTGCTGCACAATGGCAAGTGGCAACATGTCCCTCCCCTAACTTCAGACTATTTTGCTAAATTCAGAGAAACTAAGCTTGAAATTTAAGAAAGAAACCATGGAATCTTGTATAAACTGTTGCTGAGTGGATGCTGTAAGTGAAAGGTACATTAATAGGGCAATCAAAGAGGCCATCAGTATCACACCACAGTTTCATGTACCCTCTTGATGTGCAGCAGAGGCCACTGAACCCTTTATTCCAATAAGAATGCCAACCTTCAGATCCAAGGGAAAACTACCATAGCATCAACAGGTCCTTCATGTCACTTGGATGCAGATGAGCAAGGCTTCTATAAAAACTAACAAAAATACATGAATCTAAAACTTGGGGATCAAAGATTGCAGCACCACTCAAATGTAAGTTCAAAAGAAATTTTAATGTTGAACCTATATCTGATTGGTGTATATATAAAACAACACATTTAGTATACTGACATACCATGTCATCAAGCTTACTATAAGCACAAAGATAAAAGCTCTTATCATGGCATTTGAATCACCATGCCTCGGAAAATACAATCTGGCATGAATGCAGTTTCATGATACTACAGAGATTTCCATGTCAAATTTAAAGTATTGTGTGATTTTTCTATGCATAATATGATCAGGGATGCAAGACAGTTGTTTCTCATATTGGTTTTTGTGCTTTAGATGGGACTTGAAATGTTAGGTTAGTGTGATTTTTTAGTTCCTCATTGGTCTTTTGACTTTCATATTTTTGTTCTATTCATTAATTGTAAATTTTGCACAATCTTTGACTCCTTGTTTATCAGAATTTTGAACGTCTACTTGCCCCATCTGTGTTGACTGTATATTTATTCCGTGCGGGTTGCTACTACTTTGATATCAAACTATCATGAGGTGACTGCAAGATATCATTTTGCACTGTACTTTTTGAAATCAAATAGAGACATGTAGTGGTCCAAGTGATTCCCAATTTTGGTTTTAGAATCCTAATTGAGTTTTCTTTCTTATACACTTCACTTGTTTTAAGTATTAATCAAACACTCTTTATGTATTGTATGCAAATCAATTAAATAGATCATCAAAATGGATGTCCTCATGTCTATGAATGATGTACTTTCTAGCTCATTTACTTTTTCTATTTCTATTCTTTTTGCATCTTAGTTAATTTGATATTATTAATTGTTTCAAACACCATTTGACTTTTTTTGCATTTTTTTTTGCTATGTCAGTTGCTGAACGTGCTAAAGTTGAGAATATCTTTATGCTTGGGTTTACTTGTCATTCTGAGGCATTCGAAATGGATTCAGATGAAGAAGAAATGGAGAGATGCTCTCGTCGACCGAGTCTACGTCTTCGGGTTGTTTTATGGCGAACTCACTCCTGGGATAGATCATCTTTAAAGTTTTAGCTATCTCTTACTTGGATTCTTTTGTTGAGTTGGGCTACTGTCAATGTTTATCTTCTTTTCAATGTATAAATAATATCGGCCATCTTTGGCCTTTTTATTAAAAAATTTTTGTTGTACTTTAGTCATCTTTTCATAATGATTGTTTGTTTCTAGAAACGGAATTACGTCCATTGTTAGTTAACATCAAATTTTTTTGGGATTGATTTATTTTGTCGTTAATCTATCACAATTTTATGTGGTGGAAATTTTATTTTATTATTTTTTTAAATTTGAAAAATTATTGGGGACGGTTAATCAACCGTCCCTAATAATCTTATTGGGGACGGCTGATGAGTCGTCCCTAGTAAGATTATTGGAGACGGTTGGCCAGTCGTCTCTAATAATCTTATTGGGGATGGCTGACTAGCCGTCCCCAATAAGATTATTGGGGACGGTTGACCAGTCGTCCCCAATAAATTATTGGGGATGATTGCACAGTCATCCCTAATAAGATTATTGGGGACGACTCGTCAGCCGTCCCTAATAATCTTATTGGGGACGGCTTTTCTTCAGTCGTCGCTATTGTATTGGCGACGAGGTTATTGGGGACGGCTTTGCGACGGTTGGGAAGCCGTCCCCAATAGTTTTTTGGGACGGCTTAATGACCAATAACCCTTTTTCTTGTAGTGGTTTGTCGTGAATCGCCATGCATTCAAGCTGCATGCGGTTGATTGATGCAATCCTGGAGCGGCCTTCATGCGGCCTGCTGGTATAGCAGTCGCATGCATTCAAGCTGCGTGCGGTTGATTGATGCAATCCGGGAGCGTCCTGGAGCGGCCTTCCTGCGGCCTGCTGGTATAGCAGTCGCCGGCTACGACCGGCCCGGGGGGAGGTGGCAGTGGCGGATCCTCTTTAGAGTCAGTGGGGTCATGTGACCCCACTAATTTGGATGGGTGTTCTAAAGGGAAGTAGGAATACCTTTTATTATTTAGGTGTGCAAATGAAAGGTGACTCCACTGAGTTTAAGGGTGACCCCCCTAGACTCAAGTGACCCCACTGAACTAATTTTCAGGATCTGCCACTAGGAGGTGAGGTGCTCCCCCTCCCCCACCTTGCGGCGTGGCCCCTGTTCCGGCTTTTAGTTTCCCTTCTGATTATCCTTCCGTGGTCCCTCCTAAATCTTTCGCTCAAGCCCTTCTCTCCTCTCTAGCCCCTCCCAAGTTGGATCTCCCTGTTCATCCTCCTGCTTTCACAGATAGTGGTGAACCGGCTGTCTTCTTCTCTTTGGAGGAGATTCATGGTTCATGTGTACCGCTTGAGTTTGCTCTGGTGGCTCGCACTCCGCAAGGACGCGTGTCCAGCTTTTCAAGATATCAGGGCACATCTTTCGCAGCGATTCAACTTCAAGAAGGATTTCATGATTAGTGCTTTGGATTCAAGACACCTCCTCTTGAGGTTCTAGGCGCACGATGATTACCTTGCTATCCTGCTTCGTGAATCTTTATATGTCCAAGGTCGTTTATTTAAATTTTCCAAATAGACGATCGATTTCTCCCCTGCTGCGGATTCTCCTCTTGTCCCTATATGGATTGAGTTCCCAGGTATTCCTGCAAACTTTTATCAAGAATGTCATGTCCCGCCAATTTAGCAGCGGAATAAATCGGGGAGGCATGAACAACGAGTATGGTAATGTAAATTGCGCATACATTCGCATATATCAGAGCATCTAATGAACAATAATTGTAATAAAATATTCATTTTATTGATAATTCATCTAAACTATTACAACCACTAATTCAGAGCCAAACATAGGGCTCAATAACTTCATTACATTTGAAAAGAAATCTAAAACAAATATCTAACTAGACTCTAAGGTACTGGGGACAATCCATCGCTATGACTCCAGGTCGCTCATCACTCCAGTCCAATCTCGTTGTTGTGTGTAAAGTCATCACTTGACTTACCTGAAAACACAATAACGAAGGGTGAGCGATAACACTCAGTAGGACTTAATATCTCGTGTAAACAAGCATGCTTTAAGTGATTAATGTCTTGTAACGCAGGTTAACTAGAGAGAACGATCAAGTATAGTTTCAAGGAGTAATAGTACAAGATAACAAGTGAACGATAATTTATTTCTCAAGAGTATTGAAAAAATTATGATGACAATATAACGAGATATTGTGTAACAAGATAGTGTATAACAAGATAGCGTGTATCAAAATGACATGTAATAGGATAGCCTGTATCAAGGTGCCGTGTAACGAGATAGCTTGTATATCAAGATAGCGTGTAACGAGATTGCATGTAAAGAGATAGCGTGTAAAGAGATAACATGTAATGAGATAATGTGTATGGTTGCACCACGGTACACTAGTCGAGTATGGCAATAGTCACTTTGGGACAGTAGCCGTTTAACGATAGTATATTACGTCTGAACTCCTCAGACTAATGTTATAACAGTCAGTGCTAGCACAATAATAGCACCGAAATGGTACAGTACGTCTGAACTCCTCAGACTAATAGTATAACAGTTAGGTGTCTAGCCAATGTTGAGATAGTCAGAACCGGTGCAATGCAGAACACCGTCAATAGCCCCTGCAGGTATTTTCGGGTGGCTCTCTGCCCCCAGGACTAGATTGGAGCCCCTCGGACACTCTCTGTGCCCTGCACAATTATGCATTGAGTCAGTAGGGTCACCGGACCCATATTTTGGCGCTAGACAGTCATGTATAGTACAAGCAATGGGAGCCACAACAGCTCAAGAGTCTCAAGAGAGTACTAGATGAATAGATGAGATAGTAGAGTGAACGTGAATAGATGAGAGTACAAGGATAGTAGATGAGATAGGGGTATAAACGTAAAACAACGTTAAACCACGATAGTAACAGTTGCACAGCACCAGGTCGGGTACCGGCAGTCTGGTAGAAGTCACACCCACCCCACTAGCCGTGCTGTGTACACGAGCCAGGTGGTCCGGCATGATCACAAGATAAGAGAGATCTCACTAAGGTCGTTTGGATCGAACTGATCCCTAAGAGTGTAACAGGATTTAAAGGTACAACCAGCTCGTCGGCAATGGATGTGCGCCAAAGCCAAGAAGACTCACGGAGGCCTTGACAAGGAGTCTCTAGTCCAGTCGAGAGTATTTCCGATGGAGAGGTGGTCCAAGTCAAGAGAAAGTGTGTAGAAAACGGGTCCGTCGTGCCTCGAGTGCTCGAAGCCGAGGGAAAACGATAACGGTATTTAAAATGTGCGAGTAAAAACGGAAACAATTGTATTTAATAAAATAGGAAATTTAGTAATTTATTTCACTAAATTACCGAATACATTATTGCGTAATTCAATAAGGTCAAATGGCAATTAATAATGTTATGTGTGTGCAAGTGTAGAGAAATCTTGAGAATATGATAGATCGTGCAATTGACTTTTAAATAATATATTTCATGCGATTATTAACAAATATAAATAATCAATTGTTACTGTTCAAAATAGTGCATGATTAGGGTTAAACTTGAGTCATATAGCTTAATTGACAAGGGCATGAGAGTAATTTCATGTTCTGGTCGAAATCTTCAAATCGCGGCGGACCTACCCATCGCGATTCAAGTCGCCACGGGCGGCTCGGGCGCGATCCGCAGACCGGCCGGCCTAGCTCGGACCGGGAAGGGAACGCGGCGGCGAGGCCCGCCGTGTTCAAGACGCGACCTAGCGGCCGACCGCGACCCTCCTGTTATCGCGGCATATCGCGCGGCCACGATATCAGGGACGGTCCGGGTTTTTCCCTTTTTTTTTCAGGGTTGATACTGGATGACACAGGACTCTTCTAAATTCAATATAAAATCATATAATGACCCAAAAATCACGAATCTAGTTTCAAATGAAAGTAAACACATATATCTATCAGCATGCACGATTAATTTGAAATTAGACAAGATTTAACCATGCTTTGAACACGTTACATTCTGATGACCTAAACAGGCACAGTCAGGGTTCAATGAATTAATCAAAGACGAATACATAATGAAAAATTACGAAACAAGGGGCGTTCGAAAGCTAACATGAAGTAGTATTTTAGATAATTTTCTCATGGTATGGAATCAAGTATGCACGGAGTTTATAGGTAAACTTGAAGAGTCGGGTACAAGCAATAGACAGGGATTCAAAGATTTAATTCTCCCTCATGGGAGATCAAAATCGAGAAAGACTAGGGGCGTTTGAAAGATAATAAGATGCAGTATATACGAGAATTTTATCATGGCATGAGAGCAAGTACATGTTGGGAATTAGAGAAAACATAAGATTTCGGTTCATGGTAATAGCAGAGCTTCACGAATTAAATTCGCCCAAATGGATGAGCGAAATACAACCAGATGAGAGGGCTTTTGAAGAGGTACATGAAGGCTACCTAGGATAATTTTTACATGATTTTTGCTTGAGAGATTGCCTACTTTTTTCGTGGAGTAAGAAAGCCCTAGTTTGATGATGAAAATATGAAGAAGTCCGAATTCCAGCCCTTCTCCAAGATCCTCGTCCAAAAATCGCCTCCTCTTCGTCTCCCAATGCTCAGCCACGTTCTATGGGTTGCTAAGGTCGAATGGGGGATGTTTTGATGGCTTGTAGAGTTGTAAATCACCTAAAACTCTTTCCTCCTCATTTAATTACGAATTTCCATAATTATCACCTATTTTTCTTGCTATATCTATCTAATTGGGTAAGGGAGAGGCCTAATTTCGTGGCCAATGGGGTTAGGATGGGTTAGGGACTCTTATTTGAGATAAACATGACTTATTTAGTATTTATCTTAGCCTTTTACTATTTACTAATTAATTAGATACGAATTTCACTTAATTACATCTCCTCCCAAGATGGGCTTCATCCTATTAGGCCCAATTTATTTGGTTTGGACCATTTATTTAACCCACTACTAATTTAGCTTAATGGGTTATTCATTATTTTTTTTTATTTCATTCAATTTCTATTTATTCTCCCTTTATTCTAATTAAGTCTATTTATCACACTTATTCAAGTAATTTCAAATTCTTAATTCAATTCAATATTATTTATGTCAGTATTTCTAATCTTCTTCATTTGGGCTCTTACTCTTGGCCCAATAACTCGTGTGAGCTAAATTGTACATCCCACGTTCTTACTTTACTTATTAGATTTTTAATTATCCTTTTATTAGAGAATTTATTCATGGGCCAAGATTGTCTATTGGTCCAAATATCATAATGGGCTATCATCCCATATTATTTAAAGTCTACCCACATGTTTATTTTTATTTATAATCCACTTTGGGTCATAAAATAATGGGTTCTTTGACTTATTCCTTAATTACACTAATAAGTCGCATAATTTCTTAAACTTGATCTAAATAATTTTTCTGTGCCCAAATTTCATGATGGGTCATTAGAGAACATTATTTAAAGTATAACTATTATTTTTACGAAATTTTTATAGGGGTTTATACGCATGCAATAATGATGCGTACCTTTTTAACTAATTGAATTTATTAATTGATAAATTTTCAATTTATCCACAATTTTTAATTAATGAATTTTCCGGGGTACTACAAAGAATCTCTTCTTCGTTCAGTTGTTGGGAATGTCGAGACAGTTCTCAAAGTTGATAGTAGTTCCCTAAATATGTCCAACACCATGGAAGCTAGAGTTTGTGTTGAATGTGATGTCACCAAGCCTCATCCTAAACGAATTTGGATTGGATGGCCTGGTGGCGGTGGTTGGCAGCCAATATATTTTTGCAATTTGCCTCTATTCTGCTCTTCGTGCCAGCGCTTGGGTCATGCTGCTAGTACTTGTAAGATGAAGGTATCTGGTGCCTTGCCAGATGGTCCTCTAGCAGCGGTCCTCAATGGTCCTCCTCTGGTTTCACTATCTTCAACTCGTGTGGACGAAGGCCAACATGCTCCTAAATCCATCCTCCAATGGCGTCCTGTCCGACGTGATGTTGCTTCTGCAGTTGCCCCTATTGCCGCCATCGTCGACGGCGGCGATGCTGCTACGGGAGCTCCGCCGGAACCTGCTCCGGCTGGAGTTTCCCCATCCACAGCAGAGTTGCCCGTGGGGGCGTCCATTCCTGAGATGGAGCCAGAAATTCCGCTGTCAGCTCACAATCTACAGCCGCGTATTTCTCCTCCGGAAATCATGCTTGTGGAATTCCCTTCCAGGGACGTGTAGGCTGCGGTGGTGCCAGCTAGCATGCTGCAACCGCGCCAATCCGAGAATCCAGCCCTTACTCCAGAAATCAAGCATGTGGAATCCCCTTCCAGGAATGTGTTGGCCGTGGTGCCAGCTTTTGTTCCAGCGAATTTTGGTGTTCCAGGGTTTTCGCCACCAGACGATCAGGGAGGTGACGCTACTGTTATCACAAGGAAATCCACCCAGGAAATCCACGCTGCGATCTTGGAGAAGACACAATCTGCAGACTCTTCGCCATCCTCCTGCGACACCACAAATCGCGAGAAATCTGCAGCGGACGTGGGAGGCATCTCTGCGCCTTCTTCGACTCTCCCACGATTTGAGGGCGTGCTTGCCCCGGGAGAGTCGCCGGTCCCATGCATGGCCAGCTCGATGGCAAAGGTGGCAAGTGACCCAGCTGGCGAGGCGGATTTGGCAAGGGATCCTACTGGCGTTGCCAGCTTGATGGCGATCACAGCGCCACCTCTGCAGTTACCTGTCGCTGATGGGCCAATTGTAACGGTTGAAGCCCATGGGCCATCGCAGGGCCCATCCAAGATCGCTCACGTGGTTGCTTTAACCGGTGAGGCGGTCTGCAAAAAGTCTGGGTTGCAGGTTCAAGAAGATGTACAACTGGGAAATATTTTTTCTAGGCTGGTCTGTAACGTCGCGCATTTTTTGGATCCTCGTGGATTGTGTGTTTAGCGCTTGTGGTGGCCAATGTGAGGCCAATGTGGCTTGTGTGCCGTGTGTGTGTGTGTTTCTTGGGCTTACTGGGCCGACGTTTTGGGCCTGCAGTACCCTAGATTGCTTAGCCTGTCATCGCGACAGGAAGGTTTGTCGCGTTCTTAACGCGACAGAGGTGGCCGTCACGTTCATGTGGCCGCCTTGGTGCGTTGAGCGTCTGCATGTGCGCCACATGTAGCGCCCAGGGCAGCGGGCGTTGGGAAGGCGACGCTCAGGTCTGTCGTGACCTGGTCGCGACGCCACGATCCATCGGGTTCCGAACCGCTGCAGGTTTTTAAAGAACCCCAGCCAAGCAGAATGCACAAGGGTTCTGCTCGGCCAAGGGGAGGTGCTGTGGCGATTTCAGCTGGGATTTGGCGTCTTCGGCGTGTCCTCGCTGCAAGGAGTCCGGGAGAAGCAAGGGAAACGCCGGGAGATCACTGCATAGCACGTTCTTCGCGAAGGTAGGTGAACTCTTCCGGTTTTCAGGGTGTAAATCGCATGGGATAAGTGTAGTACCCCAGAAAATACATTAATTAAAAATTATGGATAAATTAAAATTTTATCAATTAATAAATTCAACCAGTTAAAAAAGTACATATTATTATCACATGCGTATAAACTCATATAAAAATTTCATAAAAATAATAGTTATACTTAAAATAATGTTCTCAAATGACCCATCATGAAATTTGGGCATATAAAAATCGTTTGGAGTTAGTTTAAGTATTTATACGACTTATTAGCATAATTAAGGAATAAGTCGAAAAACCTATTATTTTATGACCCAAAGTGGATTATAAATTAAAATAAATATGTGGGTAGACTTTAAATAATATGGGTCGATAGTCCATTATGATATATGGACCAACGGACAATTTTGGCCCATGAATTAATTCTCTAATAAAAGGATAATTAAAAATCTATTAAGTAAAGTAAGTACATGGATTGTCACTACAAGAAAAAAAACTGTTTAGCGACGGACAAGTTTCGTCGCTATTCCGTCGCTATTCCTCTGTCGCTAGAGACTCTAGCGGCGGAATAGCGACAAACTAGCGACAGAATCATGCGGCAACTATATATTGGACGCTAAATTAGCGACGGACGAATTCCGGTCGCTGCGCCGTCGCTAATAGTGCCGGCTTAGAGATCGAAATTTGTGGTCGCAAAATCTGTCGCTAATTTAGACAGCTTTCGACATCAGCGGCAACAAATATCCCGTCGCTAATCCGTCCCTAGATGAAAATTCTGTCACTAAAATGGGGACGGATCGAACTGTTTATCCCTCGCTATTCCGCCGCAAATAAATAAAAAAATTATAATAATAATTTTTAATATATATATATATTATTTTTTACACCTATATACATTTTCATATGACAATTAACTATAAAATAAATAACACAATCACCATTCAAATATAATAAAATCACATAAGTAATTAAGTAAAATTTAAACATTTCATATTAATTCAAATATCTTCTAAACATTTACCAACAAGTCACAAAAGTGTTTACATAGATAATGAAAAAATAAGTAAAAATTTCAAATGATGAGACTCCTAATCGTCTACAAGATGAGTCTCTAGGTCGTCACCATCTGCATCGTTGCTAGCATGTTCTCTAACGACCTGCATGCAAAAAATAATTATTAGACATGTATGAATATGAAGAAGAAATAAGATATTATTTCACAATAACAAATTATAAACTTAAACCTAAATACTCCTATCAAAATCTAACTGACGTTACTGACCTTATATCGTGACGGGGACGGGGACGGCGACGAGCAGGGGGGTGGAGGCTAGGGGGCGACGGAAAGAGACTTACCGGTGAGGGGGGCGACCACGGCACTCGACGAGGGGGCGACGGTGACGGGAGGAGACGATGATGGGGCGACGACGACGAGACGATGGAGCGACGACAACGGGGCGCTCGGTGACGGGGACGGGGTGCTCGGCGACGGGGTGATGACGATGACGTGCTCCGCGACGGGGCAACGATGACGGGCGAGGGCTTGCTCGACGATGGGGCAACGGCGGCCGCGTAGAATTATATATTGTTAGCGACGGAATAGCGACAACTAAATTTCTGTCGCTATTCCGTTGCCAAATAGCGACAGATATGGCGACGAACATTGTGCCGCCGTTAATCGACCGCCGAATTTCTATTTAGCGACAGAAACAGGGTTGTCGCTAAGTTGTCGCTACTTAGCGACAGCGGCTAATAATCGTCCGTCGCTAAATTCCGTCGCTATACAGCTTTTTTCTTGTAGTATGTACAATTTAGCTCACACGAGTTATTGGGCCAAGGATAAGAGCCCAACTGATGAAGATTAAAAGTATTGGCATGAATAATATTTAATCAATTAAAAATATGAAGTTACTTGAATAAGTGTGATAAATATATTTAAATAAGAACAAATGGTGAATAATTGAAATTAAATCAATACCCATTAAGTTAAATTGGCAATGCGTTTTATTAATGGACCTAACATGAATTGTTGGACCCAAATGAGAAGAGCCCATCTTGGGATGGGAAGTAATTAAGTTAAATTCGTACCTAAAAATAGTAATAAATAGAAAATGGTTAAGATAATGACTATTTTAACTCTTACAGCTTATCTTAAAAAGAGTTCACATCTCATCCTAACACATTAGCCACGAAATTATATCTCTCTCCAAGTCAACTAAGTGATAAATGCTAGAATAAGGGGAGATAAATGTAGAAATTCAGAGTTAATTATTAAATAAATTAAAAAGGGATAAGATAAAGACTAAAGTAACTTATAAATGTCCTTACAAGAGTCCTAAACCTACCAAACCCTCTACCCACGAAATTAGACCTCTTACCCATCCTATTAGGTAGATAATGGCTAGAAAATAGGTAGATAATTGCTAATTTAGAAGTTGGAGGAGAGGAGAAGAGTTTTAGGTAATTAAGGACTCTATTAAGCATCAAAACACTTCAAATTCGTCCCTACCAACCCATAGCTCGTTGCTGGAACCTTGGAGGACGAAGAGAAGAGCTGAAGAACGAAGGAGCAAGAAGGGAGAAGCTTGGAGAGGAAGGATTTCATCTCGTTCTTCATCAAAACCCTAGGATTTTCTTATCAGCAAGAAAAGGTAGGCAATCTCTCAAGCTAAAATCGTGTAAAAATTATCCTAGGTAGAATTCATGATTCTCTTCAAAAGCCCTCTGGTCTCGTTGCATTTCTCTCATCCATTTAGACGAATTTATTGCTTGAATCTCTGTTGTTATCATGAACCTGAAATCTCATGTTTTCTCTAATCCCCCACACGTGCTTGTTCCCATGCTATGAGAAAATTCTCATTGATACTACAGTGCATTAGCTTTCAAACGCCCCTAGTTTCGTTCTATTTTAATCTCCCATGAGGGAGAATTAATTCTTTGAATCCCTATCAGATCCATGCACCCGACCCTTCTTGTTGGTTTGTGAACCTTGTTCATGCTTAACTTCATACCATGATAAAATTATCATAAATACTAAATCTTATTAGCTTTTGAACGCCCCTGGTTTCGGAATTTTTCATCATGTATCCATCTCTAATTAATTCGTTGAACCTTGACTGCACCTGGTTAGGTCATTGAAATGTAACTTGATCACAGCATATTTAAACCTTGTCTATTTTCAAATTAATCATGTTGATATATCTATATGTCTACTTTCGTTTAAAACTGGTTTCGTGATTTTTGGAGCACCGTACGATTTTATATTAAATTTAGAATGACCCTGTGTCAAGAAGGGTCCACTCAGAGAAAAAGGGTAAAAAGGTCGGACATCCCTGATATCGCGGCGGCGCGACCCGCCGCGATATCGGGAGGTCGCAGCCGGCGAAGGCGACGCGTTCAGAAATGCGGGGGCCTGTGCCGCCGCGATTGCAGCGCAAACCACTGTCGCGCCCGGGCCGGCGACCGCGACAGGAATCACGTCCGTGACCCCCGCCGCGATTTAAGCTTTTCTGCCATAACTTAAAATTGCGCTTATATCCTTGCTTTATATGTCATTTAACCCTTGTACAAGATAAACCATGTACTGTTAAGCTTAATAAATGGCCTGAATATTTTTATTTAATAGTATTTAAATAATTCTTATTAATTTAAAAGTCGTGAGCACAACTTATTCTATTCTCATGATTTCATTACACTTGCACACTAAATATTATTTATTGCCATTTGACCCTATTAAATTACTCAATAATGTATCTGGTAATTAAGTGAAATTAATTATCTAATTTTCCCTATTATTTAAATGACACATGTCTTCGCTTTATTCGTGTGGTTGTACATCGTTACCGTTTTCCCTCGGCCTTCGAGCACTCGAGGCACGACGGACTCGTTTTCTACACACTTTCTCTTGACTTGGACCACCTCTCCATTGGAAATACTCTCGACTGGACCAGGGACTCCTTATCAAGGCCTCTGTAAGTCTTCTTGGCTTTGGCGCACATCCATTGCCAACGAGCTGGTTGTACCTTTAAATCTCGTTACACTCTTAGGGATCAGTACGATCCATACGGCCTTAGTGAGTTCTCTCTTATCTTGTGATCATGCCAAACCACCTGGCTCGTATACACAGCACGGCTAGTGGGGCGGATGTGACTTCTACCAGACTGCCGGTACCTGACCTGGTGCTGTGCAACAGTTACTATCGTGGTTTATCGTTGTTTTACGATTATACCCTTATCTCATCTACTATCCTTGTGCTCTCATCTTTTCACGTTCACTCTACTATCTCGTCTATTCATCAAGTACTCTCTTGAGACTCGTTGAGCTGTTGTGGCTTCTATCGTTGTACTATACATAACTGTCTAGCGCCATAATATGGGTCCGGTGACCCTACTGACTTGAATGCCTACTGAGCAGGGCACGGAGAGTGTCCGAGGGGATCCAATCTAGTCCTGGGGGCAGAGAGCCACCCGAAAATACCTGCAGGGGCTATTGACGGTGTTCTGCATTGCACCGGTTCTGACTATCTCTACATTGGCTAGACATCTAACTGTTATACAGTAGTCTGAGGAGTTCAGACATACTGTACTATCGTGAAACGGCTACTGTCCCAAAGTGACTATTATCGTACTCGACTAGTGCACCGTGGTGCAACCATACACGTTATCTCATTACATGTTATCTCTTTACACGCTATCTCTTTACATGCAATCTCGTTACACTCTATCTGGATATACAAGCTATCTCGTTACACACCACCTTGATACAAGCTATCCTATTACATGTCATTTTGATACACGCTATCTTGTTATACACTATTTTGTTACACGCTATCCCGTTATGTTGTCATCCTAATTTTGCAATACTGTTGAGAAATGTATTATCGTTCACTTGTTATCTTGTACTATTACTCTCTTGACTATACATGATCGTTCTCTCTAGTTAACCTACGTTACAAGACATTAATCACTTAAAGCATGCTTGTTTACACGAGATATTAAGTCCTACAGAGCGTTATCGCTCACCCTTCGTTATTTGTTATTGTGTTTTCAGATAAGTCGAATGATGACCTTACTCACAACAACGGGATTGGACTGGAGTGATGAGCATCTTGGAGTCATAGCGATGGATTGTCCCCAGTACCCTAGAGTTAGTTTAGTTAGGTTCTTAGTTATCATTTCCAAATGTAATGAAGTCATTGAGCCCTATGTTTTGGCTCTGAATTAGTGGTTGTAATAGTTTAGATGAATTATCAATAAAATGATGAGTTTTATTGCAATTATTGTTCATTAGTTGCTCTGATATTTGCGAATGTATGCACAATTTACGTTATCATACTCGTTGTTCATGCCTCCCCGATTTATTCCGCTGCTAAATTGGCAGGGAATGACAATAAGGGTTCTAATCAGTTTAATGCGTTTCTAACAATAGATAGCATGCTTAGGTATTCACAAAAGCATGAAAACGAAGAATTAAGCGTGGTTTGTAATGTGGAAATGGGCTGTCATGGAGAGAGCCCGGATTAGGGTTCCCGCCTGGTAAGGCGACGGGTCCCTATGTCGCGTCCTGAACGCGACACAGCGATGTGTCGCGTTAAGGATCAAGAGGCGACAGGTACGTAGGTCGCGTTCTGGATATGAAGGCGACATGTCGTGGCGACGCCTTCTGAAGTCGACCCATTGGGCTGTCGCGACTTGGCCCGAGAGGCCCTGTTTGTGTATGGTTTACATATGTGATTATCCGATTATCGTTATCGGTACACTCAGTGTTAGTGAGCAGTGCATTGGCACTTGTGGCACTCTGGGAAGCGCGTGGTTTTCGAGGCTAGCTCACAGGTTACGTAGCTAGCTAGTAGTTTTCCTGTGGACATAATGTTCACGCGAGGCAGGTGGTGTTCACGTGTTGTGGACCGTCAGTACACGAGGTTTTTGTGAGGTTTCACGTGGTTTGTGCGGTGTGCACGTGGTTTCTGTGTGCGTGTCAGGTAGTAGACGCCTACCGTGGTTACCTCTCCAGTTGGGTGCCCCAGGTTCTTTGTGAGCCAAGCTATTAGCTCGGGGCTTTGTCCCGGTACTTGTGTTGTACCGTCGAGGTCTGTGTCGTCTGATCTGGACACCATCACTCCTTAGTTTGAGTTGTACGTCCGGCTGACGGAAAGACGACAGTGGGACAGTGACTCTTGAGTTTGTTTTTAGTACCTTGTAGCGCGCTCTTAGTTGGGGGTACGGACACCAGTTGTCGACACTGGTCCCTGACTAGTCCTTTTCCAGTGCCTCACTCTAGCGAGCCCAGGCCAGGGTCTCTAGAGGTGCCAGGCATGGGCCTACGACCGTGTGGTCCGCAGGTGGTGGTGTTTAGTTGGTCTCCACAGTTGCTTGTCTTTTTCACGTGGAGTGGCAGCTGGACCTTTCGTCCGTGGCTGCAAGACTGAGAGGTAGACCTGTGTTAGTTTGTCCGAGTCTGTTGCTGGTGTCGCGAACCAGTCTACGTGGCTCGAGTGTGGCGGTCTCTACCGTAGCTCATACACGTGTTGGAGTTTTGCCGTTTATTTATTACAGTTGTTTTACGCAGTCGGCTAGCGGTGAGTTTGTTTATAGCTTTAATATCCTATTTAGTTGTGCTATAAATTGCTAGCATAGTTTACTGCTTTCGGTACTTGTGTTTGGTTTGTTCGGTGTTGGGGGAGTTCCCTACTGAGCCAGTGACTAGCAAGGCTCACCCCTACTCCCCATAGGCGAGGGCGAGGAGGTGTTTTCTCTACCGTCGTCCAGTTCAGAGCCGCGACGTAGCGGTGTTGGCCCAACGCCTCCAGTAGTGTAGCTTTTCTTTCTTCAGTTGTACCTGTTGTACCTCGGGGTATGCCCCAGGCTTGTGTACTTTCCTTTATTTCTTTTGAAATTGGCTATGTAAAACCTTGTATATTATAAATGCAATGGTGTGTTCCTTTATGTTTTCACGGACTAGTGTGTGGTATCCCTTACGAGGCTTCGGCCCGTTCGCGGGAGACGGACTCGAGTCAGGCACATTACTGTTTTAACGGGCTTGGATGAGGTGTTCCGTCACAGTTGGTATCAGAGCAAGGTCCGTGTAAATATAAAGGAATTAAGAAGTTACATAGCCATATCTTCTTCTAGATACACTGCTAGTAGCTGGCTTAGGTTTTGTAATGACTCGTTGTTTTGCCTATGGTTGGCTTGTTGTGTGTGTAGCTAGTTGTAATGGCCGATAGAAGAGACTGGTGTGGTGGAGGAGATGACCCTGAGGAATCGACTCAGCGGATGATAGAAAGGATTTGGGAAAGCCTGATCACCGAAATCCGGATGAGGATGGATCAGCAGGCACCGGTACCACCAGTGACCGGAGAGGCAGTACCTGTGGCCCCAGTTCCACCACCGCCAGGGGTGGAGGTACCTTTTGTGGCACCAGTACCACCATCACCACCCGTGATTGCGGCAGAAGAGCCAGTGGTGCAAGTTGAAAGATTTTTGAGGTTGCAGCCGCCTACCTATTCTGGTGGGCCGAATCCAGATACAGCGGAGCACTGGATTCATGAGATTGAGAGGGTCTTTATGACCATGAGGTGTCCGGTAGCGGACAGAGTTGTGTTGGCTACTTTTCAGCTGAGGGGATTTGCGCAGGAGTGGTGGCGTCTGAAGATGCAGACCACCTTTGCAGGCAGAATAGAGGGTGGTATTACCTGGCCTGAGTTTCTTGAAGTGTTTAATGATACCTTCTTTTCTCTTCAAGTACAGCAGGCAAAAAACGAGCAGTTCAGGACCTTGCAGCAAGGTGGGATTTCGGTTCTGGAATATCAGATGTGGTTCATGGCACTGAGCAGGTATGCACCCTATGTTGTCACGGATAATGCTATGATGGTTGAATATTTTATCCATTGTTTGAGGCTTGAATTGCAGACTGCAGTAATACCATTAATGTGTAGAACAGTTGAAGAAGCAGCTCAGAGAGCAGCCACTCTTGAGAGAGTAGTTCGGACTCGTCAGGTGGGCGAGTCAGGTTCGGGTAGTTTCCGGCTACCCCAGCAGTCAGCGGGTGTGAGTAAGGGCAAAGCATCAGCAGGACCTTCCTCATCATGTTTTGGTAAGTGGGGCCAAAAATTAAAGCAGGCATTTAAAGGTAAAGGAAGAGGATGGGGAGGTCGTCAGCAAATTCAGCAGGGGCGTGGTAAGCCGGAGGTGGAAGAATCGCAGCAAAGTACCGTCAGGCAGCCTATCCTTCCACCAAGCTATAGGTGTTTTAATTGCAATCAGCCGGGGCATTTGATCCGTAATTGTCTCTATCCGAGGGAATATGGTTATGCTAGAGGTGTTCAGCAGCCGCAGCAATCTCAGCAGCCACCGGTAGGTCGTGGCAGAGGAGCACCTCAGGAGAGAGGTAGGGGTCGGGTTATGGCTATCACCCGTGCCCAGGCGGAGGCATCGAATATGATAGAAGGTACTATCCCCATTTATGAATATTCAGCAAAAGTTTTATTTGATTCAGGTGTCTCGCATTCATTTATTTCTAAAGAATTCCTGAATAGTATGGTTCATCCTTTAGAAGAAAAATCATGTGAGTTAGTAGTGGAGGTTCCCTCTGGTGAGTTTATGCTCACCTCATGTTATATAGATGAGGCTCCAGTTGTGTTTGAAGGGAACCAGATGCCATGTCGGTTATATGCTTTACAGTTGACTGATTATGATATTATCTTGGGAATGGACTGGCTTGAGGCCTATGGAGCTATGCTAGATTGCAGAAAGAAAAGGATCAGGTTTTGTCACCCCAATGGTTCTGTATTTGAATATCAAGGTATGCCTTTCTGTACCTCTAAGTTTATAACACTACAAGAAAAATCGAAAATAGAGACCGAAATATTCGGTCTCTATTCGGTCCCTAAACAGCTCAGAGACCGAATAGGGACCGAATAGTGACCGAATTTGTCGGTCAAAAATTTCTGGTCACAAATCTGTGACCGACTAAATTCGGTCACTAAATAGGGACCGAATAGGGACTGAATAAGATCGGTCCCTATTTAGGGACCGAACGTATTCGGTCCCAGTTCGGTCCCTAAAATAGAGACCGAATAGGGACCGAATATTCGGTCCCCATTTAGGGACTGAACTGAGCCAGTCCCTATTCGGTCCCTATTTTAGAGACCGAATAGGGACTGAACTGAGTTGGTCCCAATTCAGTCCCTACAAATAGAGACTGAATTGGGACCGAATCATTTCGGTCACTATTAGGGACCGAAATAATTCGGTCCCTATTCGGCCCCTATTTTAGGGACCGAATTAGGACTGAATAAATTCGGTCCCTATTTAGGGACCGAATATTCAGTCCCTATTCGGTCCCTAACATAGGGACCGAATTATTTCGGTCCCTAATCGGTCTCTATTTTTAAATATTTTTTTTAAAATATATACATTTTTAAGAAAATAACCTGCTTAATAAAAATAAATAATATCCACAACAATAATAATTGTCCACAATAAAAATGTCTACAACACAAAAATAATAAAAATATCCACAATAAAACAATAATAAAATGTCGACAACATCAACAATAATAAAAATATCCACAACACAAGAATAATAAAATGTCCACAACATCAGAATAATAAAATGTCCACAATAAGAATAAAAATATCCACAACATCACAATAATATAATGCCAACAACAATAATAAAAATGTCTACAACAATAATGATAATGAAATGAAAATCATGATGCCTCGTCTTCGTCTTCATCCTCGTGTCCTCCCACTCCACCCGATGAAGGAACCTACAATACATATATAACAATAATAAGTTAAAATTAAATACTATTATAAGCAATAACTTATTTTAGAAGCATAAATTAAATAAAACTATAAGCAATGGAGGTGAATTAGATGAGTATTTCTAATTTTGGACCATGAAACCGAAGTTCTTCATTTTTTAACTAAACTAACTTGGTTAAGACGACTTGGCGCGTCGCGATCAAACCGGGAGTCCGAATTGAACTATGTCAGTTTCCACAAGTCACACTCATCGGCCCGACCGTGCTGGAACAAACCGGAGGCCAATCGGAAGAGTATTTCTAACATTGGACCCTCAAACCGAAGTTTTTCATTTTTTAAGTAAACTAACTTGGTTAAAACGACTTGGAGCGTCGAGGTCAAATCGGGAGTCCGAATTAAACTCCGTCAGTTTCCACAAGTCACACACATCGGCCCGACCATGCTGGAACAAACCGGAGGCCAATCGGATGAGTATTTCTAATTTTGGTCCCTCAAATCGAAGTTTTTCATTTTTTAACTAAACTAACTTGGTTAAGACGACTTGGAGCGTCGAGGTCAAACCGGGAGTCCGAATTGAACTCCGTCAGTTTTCACAAGTCACACTCATCGACCCGACCGTGCTGGAACAAACCGGAGGTCAATTGGAAGAGTATTTCTAATTTTGGTCCCTCAAATCGAAGTATTTCATTTTTTAACTAAACTAACTTGGTTAAGACGACTTGGCGCGTCGCGGTCAAACCGGGAGTCCGAATTAAACTCTGTCAGTTTCCACAAGTCACACTCATCGACCCGACCGTGCTGGAACAAACCGGAGGCCAATTGGAAGAGTATTTCTAATTTTGGTTCCTCAAATCGAAGTATTTCATTTTTTAACTAAACTAACTTGGTTAAGACGACTTGGAGCGTCGAGCTCAAACCGGGAGTCCGAATTGAACTCCGTCAGTTTCCACAAGTCACACTCATCGACCCGACCGTGCTGGAACAAACCGGAGGGCAATCGGATGAGTATTTATAATTTTGGACCCTGAAACCGAAGTTCTTCATTTTTTAACTAAACTAACTTGGTTAAGACGACTTGGCGCGTCGCGGTCAAACCGGGAGTCCGTATTGAACTATGTCAGTTTCCACAAGTCACACTCATCGGCCCGACCGTGCTGGAACAAACCGGAGGCAATTCGGATGAGTATTTCTAATTTTGGTCCCTCAAATAAAAGTTTTTCATTTTTTAACTAAACTAACTTCGTTAAGACGACTTGGAGCGTCGAGGTCAAACCGGGAGTCCGAATTGAACTCCGTCAGTTTCCACAAGTCACACTCATCGACCCGACCGTGCTGGAACAAACCGGAGGCCAATTGGAAGAGTATTTCTAATTTTGGTCCCTCAAATCGAAGTATTTCATTTTTTAACTAAACTAACTTGGTTAAGACGACTTGGCGCGTCGTGGTCAAACCGGGAGTCCGAATTGAACTATGTCAGTTTCCACAAGTCACACTCATTGGCCCGACCGTGCTGGAACAAACCGGAGGCCAATTGGAAGAGTATTTCTAATTTTGGTCCCTTAAATCGAAGTATTTAATTTTTTAACTAAACTAACTTGGTTAAGACGACTTGGAGCGTCGAGGTCAAACCGGGAGTCCGAATTAAACTCCGTCAGTTTTCACAAGTCACACTCATCGGCCCGACCGTGCTGGAACAAACCGGAGGCCAATCGGAAGAGTATTTCTAATTTTTGTCCCTCAAATCGAAGTATTTCATTTTTTAACTAAACTAACTTGGTTAAGACGAATTGGAGCGTCGAGGTCAAACCGGGAGTCCGAATTGAACTCCGTCAGTTTCCACAAGTCACACTCATCGACCCGACCGTGCTGGAACAAACCGGAGGGCAATTGGATGAGTATTTCTAATTTTGGTCCCTCAAACCGAAGTTTTTCATTTTTTTAACTAAACTAACTTGGTTAAGACGACTTGGAGCGTCGAGGTCAAACCGGGAGTCCGAATTGAACTCCGTCAGTTTCCACAAGTCACACTCATCGACCCGACCGTGCTGGAACAAACCGGAGGCCAATTGGAAGAGTATTTCTAATTTTGGTCCCTCAAATCGAAGTATTTAATTTTTTAACTAAACTAACTTGGTTAAGACGACTTGGAGCGTCGAGGTCAAACCGGGAGTCCGAATTGAACTCCGTCAGTTTCCACAAGTCACACTCATCGACCCGACCGTGCTGGAACAAACCGGAGGCCAATCGAATGAGTATTTCTAATTTTGGTCCCTCAAATCGAAGTTTTTCATTTTTTAACTAAACTAACTTGGTTAAGACGACTTGGAGCGTCGAGCTCAAACCGGGAGTCCGAATTGAACTCCGTCAGTTTCCACAAGTCACACTCATCGACCCGACCGTGCTGGAACAAACTGGAGGCCAATTGGAAGAGTATTTCTAATTTTTGTCCCTAAAATCGATGTATTTTATTTTTTAACTAAACTAACTTGGTTAAGACGACTTGGCGCGTCGCGGTCAAACCGGGAGTCCGAATTAAACTATGTCAGTTTCCACAAGTCACACTCATCGGCCCGACCGTGCTGGAACAAACCGGAGGTCAATCGGATGAGTATTTCTAATTTTGGTCCCTCAAATCGAAGTTTTTCATTTTTTAACTAAACTAACTTGGTTAAGACGACTTGGAGCGTTGAGGTCAAACCGGGAGTCCGAATTGAACTCCATCAGTTTCCACAAGTCACACTCATCGGCCCGACCGTGCTGGAACAAACCGGAGGCCAATCGGATGAGTATTTCTAATTTTGGTCCCTCAAATCGAAGTTTTTCATTTTTTAACTAAACTAACTTGGTTAAGACGACTTGGAGCGTTGAGGTCAAACCGGGAGTCCGAATTGAACTCTGTCAGTTTCCACAAGTCACACTCATCGACCCGACCATGCTGGAACAAACTGAAGGCCAATTGGAAGAGTATTTCTAATTTTGGACCCTCAAATCGAAGTATTTCATTTTTTAACTAAACTAACTTGGTTAAGACGACTTGGCGCGTCGCGGTCAAACCGGGAGTCCGAATTGAACTCCGTCAGTTTCCACAAGTCACACTCATCGACCTGACCGTGCTGGAACAAACCGGAGGCCAATTGGAAGAGTATTTCTAATTTTGGTCCCTCAAATCAAAGTATTTCATTTTTTAACTAAACTAACTTGGTTAAGACGACTTGGAGCGTCGAGGTCAAACCGGGAGTCCGAATTGAACTCCGTCAGTTTCCACAAGTCACACTCATCGACCCGACCGTGCTGGAACAAACCGGAGGCCAATTGGAAGAGTATTTCTAATTTTGGTCCCTCAAATTGAAGTATTTCATTTTTTAACTAAACTAACTTGGTTAAGACGACTTGGAGCGTCGAGGTCAAACCGGGAGTCCGAATTGAACTCCGTCAGTTTCCACAAGTCACATTCATCGGCCCGACCGTGCTGGAACAAACGGAGGCCAATCGGATGAGTATTTCTAATTTTGGTCCCTCAAATCGAAGTATTTCATTTTTTAACTAAACTAACTTGGTTAAGACGACTTGGAGCGTCGAGGTCAAACCGGGAGTCCTAATTGAACTCCGTCAGTTTCCACAAGTCACACTCATCGACCCGACCGTGCTGGAACAAACCGGAGGCCAATTGGAAGAGTATTTCTAATTTTGGTCCCTCAAATCGAAGTATTTCATTTTTTAACTAAACTAACTTGGTTAAGACGACTTGGAGCGTCGAGGTCAAACCGGGAGTCCGAATTTAACTCCGTCAGTTTTCACAAGTCACACTCATCCGTCCGACCGTGCTGGAACAAACCGGAGGGAAATCGGATGAGTATTTTTAATTTTGGACCCACAAACCTAATTTTTTCATTTGTTAACTAAAGTAACTTGCTTAATGTAAGTTTGAGGCGTCGACCTCAAACCGGGAGTACGAATTGATCGACGGCGGTTTCCACAAGTCACACTCATCACTCCGACCGTTCTGAAAAATATCGGAGGCCAATAGGATGAGTATTTCTAATTTTGAACCCCCAAACCTACCTAAGTTCTTCCTTTTTAACTAACCTAACTCGCTTAACAAGAAATTGTGCGTCGATCAACCCAAATTAAAGTTAAACTAAGTTAACTAACTTAACTGTTAAAATTAAACCTCTGAAATAAAATAAATTTACTCACATGAGGGGCGTGTGTTGATGTCGATGGTGCTGCCTGTGGAGGAGGTGCTGCCTGTGGAGGAGGAATGTTGATCTGGGAGAAGGCTGGGAGATAACCTGGGAGAGGGACTGGGAGAGCTGGGCCTGTAGTGAGTCGGTCACCTGCATCTGCATCTGGGCCAACGAGTCTCCATCGAATCCGTCAGACGAGACTCTAAGCCCGATATCCTACTGTCAATGAAGCCCATCAGCTGTCCTAGAAAGTACCTGGAGTACCAACTCCTGCGTGGAATGCACTGGTCTGTGACCCTGAGCTGGATCCTCCAGATAACACCCGGCTCGTGTCGATGCTGTGCCCAAAACCATACACATGGCCTTTCTTTGGGGCCCCAGATGCCGCAACCCATACCTCAGGATCTAACGGCGGCTGCTCGTCCTCCCCGACGTACTTCTCTATCATTTGTTGGATGTATGACTCCTGCAAGAAACCAGAAAAAAACGATAGTAGTTAATATTCATATTAATGTGAAAAATTAAATAGTGAATATCTTCTAAATACTTACTGCAACCACTCGGGCTCTATCGCTAATGTATACATCCGTTCCTTTTTTCTTGTGTGTTCTATCGAACACCTCGGAAAATGTGGCTGCCTTTTTAGCTCCTTCTCCTATTTCACAGAAAAAACTGACATAAATGAGTACCTTTATAAATAAAAGAGACCAGAAATGGACAAATTACTTACCAATCTGGACTGATGGGTCGCAAAAGAGACAGACCCACCAGTATGCATGTTTGCTTCTGGATTCGTAGCCCGATTAACTTTCATTATTGAGGATGTTTGTTGCCATCTCTCTGCAGCCCAGATGTTGCAAAGAGTTTCCCAATATTCTCCCCTCATCCAACTGGGCGCCCGCTCCCTCCAAAGAGTCGGGTCTGCACTCTGAGAAAGTTTCTCTGCATTTTTTCTCGCGTTATACATCAAATGCTTGAAATTTGATCTTGCGGTCATCGTCCATACAAATCGAGACCGCGCCTCGTCCGTACGACTCGTGAATCGATGCTGGCTCTATATACATAAGAGTTAGTGAACTGCATGTATGAATACGATAAGAATTAAATTACAATACGAAATTACATACCATGAACATCTGATACAAGTGCTCCTGGACCTCCATCGGAAAATCATTGAATCTATGAATTGGCCCAGGAAAATGTGCTTGTAACGTTCTTGTGATGAATTGAGATGCTTGAGTAGGCTCTATTTTATCACTGCAATGATGTAACTGCATAATGTCAATTTCTGAACTAAATTCACTTCATTGCCCGTAAGAAATACATATATGTTGATTACGTACCCATTAATCCAGACCTCCCGCAGAGTGCTCTCATAAAAACTACCTCTGCCCTCCTGCAGACTACCAGCATCCTCTGGCACCGAACCTGGAAAATAATGATGAACAACATGAGTAATGTACAAAAATACTAAATAATGACTACAGAAATACCCTAACAGTTAAATATACAAATCTACTGGTGCATCTGGAGAATGTGTAGAGTGACCTGAGCATGTGACATTTTAATGGCATCAGAATTAATGCATACATTAAAGTATAACTTTACATATACATACCAGCTACTACAGGAGGAGACTCGGAGGATGCACCAACAGCTGTAACTAGAATAGAACGCATAAGTAATGAGGAAGATGAATGCACAATAAAAGTACATTTGTAAATATACATACCTGCAGGCACGGTAGGAGCAGAAGAACTAGAAACTGTAGCAATTCTAATAACATTAATAATATATATAAATAATTACTACAAAAATACTTGGAAATTGAAATATACATACCTGCAGGCACGCTAGGAGATGCAGAAGAAGGACCAGCAACTGTAACAATTCTAATAACATTAATAATATGTGTAAATAATGACTAAAAAAATACTTGAAAATTGAAATATACAAACCTAGTCCGCTAGGTAGAGGAGGTGTCCGCTCACTCGAAGGAGAAGCAGAAACTGTAACAATTTTAATGGCATTAACACTACACAAGTACACATAAATAATATACAGAGAAAAATACACAGCTGATGACTATATTAGAAAAATATACATACCAGATGCGGGGAACAAAGCCCTCCCACGAATGCCCCTCCTAGAACTGCTACCAGATCTTCCTCCTCGCACCATATCTTCATAGAGAACATAAAATCATAATGTTTACTAGTCAATTGCTTATATTGAAAGTGAGATGCTTTAAATATACTCTACAAGTGTGAAAAAATTCTACCATAGTTTAATTGATATCCATTTCCTCCTCAGATGATGACGATATGTCTAATTCAACCCTTCTTCATCATCATCTTCACATTCATCACTGGTATATTCCTCTTCCTCACCAGAACTTTCATATTCAATATCTGTACGACGAGCACTACTGTCTTTCATCTCACGTGGATCGACTTCTTCGACCTCATTTCCATGAGACAAGGACATTGGTGCTTCGGATTCGTCTTCTCCAATATGAGTTGTCAACTCTACATCTTCAACAAAGTCTTCTTGAAAGAATTCTGCGTTGATCTCTTCAGCTGTCTGATCAGTCATGTCCAATTCATAATCAGAGAATAGTCTTGACTTAACTCTGCAAACTACCCACCAATCATTTCGTTCTTTGTTTGTACATGAAGGATAGCTTGTATAATACACTTGCTGGGCTTGTGTGGCTAAGATGAATGGCTCATAAGTATTCAATTTTGACTTATGCTTAAGCTCGACAATCCCATGTGTTGTGTCATTTCGAATGGAATTCGGATCAAACCAATGACACTTGAACAAGAATATATGATTGTCTTGTCCTAGATATTGCAATTGTAGGATCTCCTCTACAATACCATAGTAGTCATACTCACTTTCATTGTATGTACTTCCTTTTACACATACGCCACTGTTCATGGTAGATTTATTCTGCCCATAGTCTTTCGTATGAAACCTATACCCATTGACAATAAATCCAGGATAATTCTGTGCAATTTTGGATGGGCCGTAGGCTACCTGACGAACTCTTTCATCAGTAATTAAACCTTCTTGCACCTACGTGTAGAAAAGGCTAGTTATAAAGTGAAATAAATTTTGTTGAATACTCTTTGACGGTGTACACTTATGCGTTGTCTTAGCCATAAGGCCAATGACTTCTCTCGTTCTTTTTCAACCTCAAAATCAGTGAGTTGTGGATTTCTTTGTATTAATTCTGAATCAAATTGTCTGCAATTTGAATAGCAGATCACATTGAATAGGTAGACTAAAGGCAAAAAACTTACATATAAATTTAAATTGTGAGATTAATACTTACTCAACATAACATTCTAGCTCAAAACAATTTAAAAGAATATATATCTCTGCGGCATATAACTCTCTGTCATCCAGCATTCGAGTTGAAGAACGTCCGAAGGCACGTCCAGGATGAGTAAATATTGAGAGTCGATTTGAACCGACAGATTCCCCCCCCCATCATCATTACGTGGAGGTTGTGTCCGACGAGTTTGAATGTCTGCTTCAAAGTACATTGCACAAAAGTTAGAGATTTCCTCCATAATGTATGCCTCAGCAATAGAACCCTCCACTTTTGCTTTATTTCGGACTTTCATTTTAAGGTCATGCATACACCTACATCCACAATGTAAGAGACAATTAGAAAAGCTATCACTTACGTAAGGTGCAATCGTACGAAGGAAATAGTTCATATTTGCATATACCTCTCAAATGGATACATCTATCTATATTGTACTGGCCCTCCGACCTTTGCTTCATAAGGTAGATGTACGAGTAAATGCTCCATTGAATCGAAGAAACCAGGTGGAAATATTTCTCCAACTTGCATACAGTGGTGACCACATTCTGTTCGATAGTTTGCACATCCTGAAGCCTGAGTTTGATGCAGATAGAATCGTGAAAAATCGACTCAACTCAGATAACGCTCCCCATAGCTGCTTCGGCAAGATGTCACGAAATGCAATAGGTAGCAACCTTTGCATGAATACATGGCAGTCGTGACTCTTCATTCCATATATCTTTCCCTCACTGACGTTGACAGAACGAGCAATATTTGACACATAACCGTCAGGAAATCTCAGTTGTTTCAGCCACTGACAGACTTGCTTTACTTGTCCTCCTCCAAGCACATAAACTGCTTTTGGTTTACTTGATTTCCCATTTACTTCAACAATTTCTAACTCTGGACGTTTACAGAGCATGGACAAGTCCAAGCGTGCATTCACATTGTCCTTTGTTTTACCTTTGATATCCATAACTGTGTTGAATACATTATCAAAGACATTTTTCTCGATATGCATCACGTCTAGATTGTGCCGCACAAGAAGAGTCGACCAATAAGGTAGCTCCCAGAAAATGCTTTTCTTCACCCAGTTGTGCTCCTTCCCAAAACTGAAAGGTGTCGGGTACTGCCCATCTGTTGTGTGATATTTGGCAAATTTTCAACATGTGCTGCCATATCATGACCGGACAACCTCTCGAATATAACTTCATCTTGTTCCTTTCTGTTCTTTAGGAATGCATCTTTTTGTCTTCTAAAAGGGTGATCAGCTGGTAAAAACTGACGATGGCAATCAAACCAGCAGGACTTCCCACCATGTTTAAGTACAAACGATTTGGTATTATCCATACAATACGGACATGCTAGCCTCCCATGTGTGCTCCAACCAGATAGCATTCCATATGTAGGAAAATCACTTATAGTCCACATCAATGCCGCCATCATGGTGAAATTTTGCTTTCTAGATGCATCATAAGTATTGACCCCCTCAGTCCATAATAATTTCAATTCATCAATCAACGGTCTTAGATAGATCTCTATATTTTTTGTAGGACTTTTCGGACCAGGAATCAATAAGGACAGGAACAAATTCTCTCGCTTCATGCACATGCTCGGAGGAAGGTTGTATGGTGTCACGAACACTGGCCAGCTGGAGTAGGAAGCCACTGAACCTCCAAATGGATTAAATCCGTCAGTGCATAAACCAAGCCTCACATTACGTGACTCCCTTGAGAAGATAGGATAAACATGGTTGAAATGAATCCAAGTTTCGCCATCTGCAGGATGAGTCATAATATCCATGTCCCGATGTATAGGGGTGTCAATTGGGCCGGGCCGGCCCGGAGGCCCAGAAGCCCGGCCCGGTTTTAACCGGGCTTGGGCCGAAAAAATGAGCCCGTTACAAATTTTTGGCCCGGCCCGGCCTGGTCGGCCCGCCGGCCGGAAAAATAAATATAATTTATATTAAATATAAAATTTATATTTAGAAAGAGAATTATATGTATTTTTTCTACAATAAATCTACTAAAAAATATAAACTTTTACAAGTTAAATGTTAATATAGATATAAATAAAATATATATTATTTTTTTATAGATATATATAATAGATGTATTAAAATTATATATTATATAAATAAAAAATAATACTTTTTATTTTCCGGGCCGGGCCGGCTTTTCGGCTTTTCTGGGCCGGGCCGGGCCCGGGCCGATTTTTATAAAACCGGGCCTGGGCCGGGCCCGGGCCGACTTTTATAAAATCAGGCCTGGGCCGGCCTAACAAGGCCCAGTCCAGGCCCGGCCCATTGACACCCCTACCGACGTACTCTTTCTGCATGCCACCTCATATGTCCAGCTGTCTTTGAAGACATATACATCCGCTGCAGCCTGGGTGTAAGGGGGAAATATCTCAATGACGCATAAGGTATATCCTTCCCCTAGAATTGACCCCTCTTTTAGGTTTAAATCTATCATGACGGCAAATGAACAGGATACCATATCTGCATTCTCTTTGTCATACAACATACAATGATTAGGACATGCATCTATTTTCACATATCCAAATCCTAAATCATTCACCATCTTCTTGGCACGATAAAAATTTGGAGGCAGCTTTTCATCTGGAGGTAACATGCTCTTGATGATGAGGAGGAGACGATCAAAGCAATTCTCAGAAATATGAAATTCAGATTTCAAGTTCAACAACTGTGACACCGCTGACAACCGAGTGTGCTTTTGACAACCATCCCACAATGGCTCATCAGCATCCTTAAGTAACTGATAGAATCTTTCGGCTCCCTTATTCGGCATGTCTTCAGCGTATACAGGATCCACATGTACACTGAATGCCGGACCAGCAGCATCTACAACCATATCCACGTACGTACTTGTGCCTTCCACATTACTAGGCTCGTGCGACCAGAAGTCCTCACCATGACATGTCCAATTCATATAACCTTCAACAAACCCTTTTCTGTATAAATGGCGTTGAACTTCCCATGGGGAATTCCACTTCAAATTTTTACAAATCATACAAGGACATCGGATGCCACCTTGCCTGTCTACTTCTGCATTTGGATTCCCCAATGCAAACTGAACAAAATTCTCAACTCCGACCCTAAACTCCTGGGACACCACATGATCAACTATTCTGCGATACATCCATGAACGGTCTGAAGCCATTGATGTCCTACGCCCAAACAATATCAATAGACAAATAACTTTAAAATTCTAAATCACACATCCTTCGACGCAACCGAAATGAATAGGAAGGATTTATTATTTAGATTATCACTTTTTACCCATCTGTGAATATTTGATCGCACTCAGATGACCATTTACTATGTGATTGTATTATTTTCTGAAAATTTCGGCAGCATCTCCCCACACCTCTCTGATATACCAAAAATATTTATTGATTAAGATATTTTCATAAACACTTACTAATAAGTGGTTAAGAAAATATTCTAAATCAATAAAGGTATATCAGAGAGGAGTGAGTAGACACACCCGAAATTTTCAACAAATAATACAAGCACATAGTAAATGACCACCTAACTGCGATCAAACATTCACAGACTGTCCAAAACGGGACAATTCAGGACTTTGAGTTAGATATACACGTTCTCATCTTTGAAAATAAGACTTGTGCACATCAATCCCAAAGTCTTGAACGGGAGGTTCATTGACACGGGCTTAACACGCTCTCGTGAAGTGTGTGCAGTGTTAAAAAGAAAATAAAAACTAAAGCATGCATATAAACAAGTGCAATAATAACCCACATAAATATTAAAAGAAAATAAAAACAATATCATACATATAAACAAGTGCAATAATAAACTAAATTCACACACACATATAAATGAATTGCATTAAAGTAAGAAGTACAATACAGATAAACAAGTGCAATATGACACATTGAAGATGTAAAACTAAACCATTTGAACAACAAAACAGACTGAAATGATGACTCATTGAATGCCTTCATCATACTTGACATCAAACCCTGTGTTACTAACAGTGGCAAACACAAAACGCATGGAAAAGCATGTCTTCACATATTCAGATCAGGTTTTCTGAAATCCAAAAGGTTCAGGGATGGGGTATGGGGTTTGAATTAATTCAATAGACTAGAAGTTATGGTAGAGAAGTAAAAAGAGCATTTCAATGGAAGGCACTGTCAAAGCTTGATGGAATGCCAGTAGATGGTACGAAGAGCATAGATTTTGGAAAATTACCATTATACACCTATATTTATCTAACATAATTTTATGCCTTCTTGGACAAGTAAACAATTGCAAACTCAGGTTTTCTAGGAAGCTTCAGATGATAGGGCACTCCTCTTGCAACTGGTACAGATGACAACAGGGATCTGCATGGGGCTTGTATTGGTGGACAATTCATGCATAGTTGTACATCTCACAATACCCCCCCCCCCACACTGGAGAACTATTAAGTACATTCCATTTCAACCAGCAATGACTTACTGATGCTTAGTTGACTCTAGGGATTTGGGAAATATAAGAAGTGTTCCTGAAAAGAAATACAACCAAATAATTCACTTTCTTGCTTGCTTCCACACTATGGGGATTTGCATTACATCTTATAACTCACTCAACCTAATTCAAAGAACGGTCCATTCCTCGGATAACCCATGCTTATTTATTTCTCTGGTTAAATGCCAATCAAAGTGGTGCTAAGGCATTTGCACAAGAATTTAATGCTTTGACAGCGCGAACACTCTTTTGATATAACAAGTGGATCACATGAAGGTATATATCCAAACAATAAAAACTTGTTTAATCTCCAAGTTGTTTTTATGTTATATATAGGATACTAAAAAACACAGGAGCAAGATAAAGATTTTGGCATGGATTCAATCAGTAGCCTTGGAAACTTTCCTCCTCTCAAAACGAGACTCCTAGTGGGATACATTACAGTGTCTGGCATAATAGCCGTGTTAGCATGTAGCCTCAATCTCATATTCTCTTGTACACTCGTATGGAACCAGCGACAACAAATTAAGATTATACGATTTAATATTCAAATCAAGTTGGCCAAACCATTCAACCAATGCGAACTAGAATTTCTGTGGCATGGCCCAGACCGTGCCGTGCCGCACCTGTTCGCACGGTCGGCTGAAACAAGTAGACGACAACCGTAGATGTTTCTCAGACATTTTCCTCAAAACTCACCACTCCTTCTGTAGCAGTGGGTGTGCCCCACCCCCACTGCCCCCTCCCCACCCCACCCCATTGCCGGAGCCCCACCCCACTGCCCCCTCCCCACCCCAACAACCCCCACCCCATCGCCGGAGCCCCACCCCCACTGCCCCCTCCCCACCCCAACCGCCCACCCCATCGCCGGAGCCCCACCCCCACTGCCCCCTCCCCCCCCCAACCGCCCCACCCCCACCCCATCGCCGGAGCCCTACCGCCCTGCCCCCTCCCCACCCCCAACCGCCCCACCCCCATGAATCCCCCAACCCTCCCCTCACCAACCTCCCCCTCCCCCCAGCGACCACCACCCTCTCCTCACCAGCCTCCCAATCCACAGAGAGAGAGCGAGAGAGAGAGAGAGAGAGAACCTGCGCGCGGAGCTTGTACCGGCTGACAGTAGCGGCGTCGGCGCTAATCGCCGGCGGAGGTTGCGGCAGCGATGGCGCAGGAACAGCAGATCGGCGGCGACGGCGAGGGCGTCGAACCAGCAGATCGAGAGGGGAGAGAGAGGCTGCGAGGGGGGGGGGGATTCTTCGCGTGAGGGGAGAGAGGGACTGGGCGGGGGGGGTTCTTCGCGGGAGGGGAGAGAGAGGCTGGGTGGGGGGTTTTCGCGGAGGAGGGTGGGGGGGTTTCACGGAGGGGAGAGAGAGGTTGGGCGGGGAGGGGGGTGGTTTCACGGAGGGGAGAGAGAGGTTGGGCGGGGAGGGGGGTGGTTTCACGGAGGGGAGAGAGAGGCTGGGCGGGCAAAGGGGGTGTTTTCGCGGGGTGGGTGGGAAACATATGTAGACGGATTCCTGAAAACCGTCTACAAATGGAGTATACGTAGACGGCTACATGGAGCCGTCTACATTACTTATGTAGACGTCTTATTGCAACCGTCTACGTATCCTCGATATGTAGACGGTTTTTATAAATCCGTCTACATATGAATGATACATAGACGAACTTATGTAGACGGTGTAAATAGTCGTCTACGTATCTCTGGTATGTAGACGGTGTCATTTAGCCGTCTGCATATCCCGTATACATAGATGACTCAAATAGCCGTCTACAAATGTTACTCTTTATAGACGGCTACGAATTACAGCCGTCTACATATCCTACATTTTTTGTAGTGAGAGCTAGGCCGCTTCGTCGGTTCTTATCGCCAAAAAATAGAACATATTGATCAACCATGTGTAGCAAATCTATATTATATATTAGAAGTGACACTTTGAACTTTCGTCCGGTTCATCTTAAGTCCGGTTCTCCATGTTCTTAAGTCTGGTTCTCCATGTTAAGCCCATTCGGTTCTCCATCTTATGCCCGCTTGTCACTATTTCTGTCATGTTCAATTCATACCCTTAATTTGTAACGCCAGAATTAATTCCTACAATTATAAACAGTAGAAGAAAACCGTAGAACAGCATAAGGAAACGTTCATTACGCTAACTGGAAATTTACGTACAAATACAGAGTTAAAAGAAAGAAATGGATGCTATGTATGCACTGTTAACGCCGAGCGAAACGTATGCTATACATATCTCTACACTGTTAAGCGGCGTTAACTCTCTGTTTTTATTATATGGAATTGAAGTCGGAGAGTTACGAAAAACGTAAAATTTGAATTGTAGAATTTGGGGGTTGTTGTTATGGATTTGATTGCTTTTGTAATGATGAAAAAGATGAAAAGGGTTGGAGTTATAAGTTGTCCTTTCTACTACAATGGCAACAGATAGCCACGAAGAGAGAGAGAGAGTGGACTGGAGAAGCGCAGGATGTAGTCAAACTTTAATAGTGAAAAGACAACTTGAGCTCCACTGCTCCTCGTCCTTACCCGTCAACAGGGGTACATGCACTCTATTGCCATTTGCCATAGCCTTCTTTCTATAATTTCTGTAGTATTTTTTTAATTTATTTTCTTACATCAGAATAAACGATGTGAGATTTCTGATGTTTATATATGATAAGATTTTTTATTACGTAGTGGGCAATGGTGCACTATATGATAAGATTTTTGTTGTCTCTCCTGTGTCTTTGATCAACATATAATATGGAGAACGTAGTGGGAAATTGAGATATCACAAGTTCTAATGTATCAGAACATTAATGCATCATCGGATAAGGTTTACAATTGCACTCCTCGATCATCAGAGGCACAATTAGATAGATCGAACAATGATCAATCCAACACCACTCTATATGTTTCTGTTTATTTTTTGGACGTATATAATAAACAAATTTGCCAAAGTTAAATGTTAAAAGAAATGACCGGGTATTTTTTTACGTTGATGAGGATATTTTTGTGATAATTAAATTTCAATTCAGTTTTTTAACTTTTACACAATAAATAAATGTGATCATTTACATATTTTTCATAAAAAAGATTGAATTTTAGATGCTTCATAATTTTCTATGTGATCTTACTTTAAAATTTACTTCAAAGTATAAATATTATATTTGCTCTAAAATCATTATTTAGCTTATATTATCAAATAAATTCTAATTGATCTATTTTTTTATTTAAAAGATATATTTTTTATTTATTTTCAAATATATAAAATTTTATTTTTTATTTTTAAAATTATTTTAATAATTATTATACTATATCAACAGATATATACACACGCGTAGCGTGTTTTTTTAACTAGTATGTCACTGTGAGGATGTTAGACATGTATTGTCAAGTAAATGGTAAAATCAGAAATAAGAAAAGTCAAGTAAACAAATTTATACAGGTGAGTTCTCAGGAAGTGAGAATTTCTCATGTATTGAACAATTATATATTGAGTTTCAAATACTCACATGTACACTATCTGAAACCAAATATCTAGAAATTTTTAACATGTATTTTAGGTGCAATGCCACACCAGACCATTCACACTCCCATGGGCACAAGTACTTTTGGGTGCTCCTCCCAGGACCAGGTCAGGGCCCTTTTATTGGCTCATTCTAGCATTGTAAGTTCATGAGAGATCTAGAGATCCCAAGTTCTAGACATTACAAGTGAATTTTCAAGGACATGAGACAAGCAAATCGAGTTAGAGAAAGAATACCAAATATAGAGACCGAATACTTTCGGTCCCTATTCAGTCCCTGAATAGGGACCGAATAGGGACTGAATTATTCGGTCCCAAATATAGAGACCGAATAATTTCGGTCCCTATTCGGTCCCAAAATAGGGACCGAAAATTCCGGTCTCTAAATCGGTCTCTATATGCGCTTTTTCTTGTAGTGTAATTTCTGCAATTAGAGCTAGAAGGTTGATTAATGCGGAGTGTGTGGCTTACTTAGCTTCTGTAAGTTTGGTAGAAACCAGTAAGTCAATTGAGGCAGTTCCCGTGGTTAGGGAATTTGCGAATGTTTTTCCTGATGAGTTGCCTGGTTTAGCTCCACACAGAGAGGTGGACTTTACTGTTGAGTTGTTGCCGGGTACCATGCCGATTTCTAAAGCACCCTACCGGATGGCACCGGCAAAGCTCAAAGAGTTGAAGAAGCAATTGAAAGAATTGCTAGAAAAATGGTTTATTAGGCCGAGTCACTCCCCATGGGGAGCATCAGTGTTATTTGTGAAAAAGAAGGATGGAAGCTTTCGAATGTGTATTGACTATAGAAAGTTGAATGATGTGACCATTAAGAATAAGTACCCGTTGCCAAGAATAGATGATTTGTTTGACCAGTTGCAGTCAGCCAAGGTATTTTCTAAAATTGACTTGAGGTCAGGGTACCATCAATTGAGAATCAGAGAGGAGGATATAGATAAAACAGCTTTCAGGACTAGATATGGTCACTATGAGTTTGTGGTTATGCCGTTTGGGCTAATCAATGCTCCTGCAGCTTTCATGAATCTGATGAACAGAATTGTTCATCTGTACTTGGACCAATTCATTGTGATCTTTATAGATGATATTCTGATTTATTCAGCTTCTGAAGAGGAGCATGCTGCTCATTTGAGGTTTACTCTTCAGTTATTAAAAGATAACCAGTTATTTGCTAAATTTAGTAAGTGTGAGTTCTGGTTGAAGGAAATTCAGTTTTTGGGTCATGTCATCTCGGCAGATGGAGTGGCAGTTGATCCAAGTAAGGTAGAAGCTGTAATGAAGTGGGAAGTGCCTAAGACAATTACAGAGATTAGAAGCTTCTTGGGGCTGGCAGGCTATTATAGGCGCTTCATACAAGATTTTTCTAAGATCACGGCACCCATGACTAGACTGACTAGGAAGGGTGTGCCATTTGTGTGGTCCGGGGAGTGTCAGAGAAGTTTTATGGAATTAAAGAAAAGGCTTACTACAGCACCGATATTGACACTACTGGAAGGAAATGGTGGATTTGTTGTGTATACAGATGCATCCAGAAGAGGGCTGGGCGCAGTGTTAATGCAGCATAGCAAAGTGATAGCCTATGCGTCCAGGTAATTGAAGCCAGCAGAAGAAAATTATCCCACCCATGATTTAGAATTGGCAGCAGTTGTGTTTGCTTTGAAAATGTGGAGGCATTATTTGTATGGCGAAAAATTTAAAATTTTTACAGATCATAAAAGTTTAAAGTATATCTTCTCTCAGAAAGATTTAAATCTTCGCCAGCGTAGATGGGTGGAATATTTGAAGGATTATGATTTTAGTTTGGCTTACCATCCGGGTAAGGACAATGTTGTTGCTGATGCCTTAAGCAGGAAGGCTTATGTAAGTCATATGATGATTAAAGAATGGAAGTTGTATGAGGAGATAGCAGAAAACTCCTTGTACGTGCCAAGTAGTCAGCGACGGACAGTACTAGCCAGTAGTACTGTAGAACCGTCTTTGTATTGGCAGATTGTTGAAGCTCAGAAAGCAGATGTAAATTTAGCCAAAATTGTGAAAATGGAAGGAGTTACCCTTGACGATAATTGTGTGGTTAGGCTCAGAGGTAGGTTATTTGTACCAGTAGAAAGAGAGGTGAAGCAGAGAGTGTTAGAAGAGGCTCATAAATCCCGGTACACTATTCATCCAGGCAGTACCAAGATGTACCAGGATCTGAGAAAGCATTTCTGGTGGCCTCATATGAAAAAGGAAATAGCTGAATATGTTTCAAGATGTGTTGTATGTCAGCAAATTAAGGCAGAGCATCAGAAGCCTGGAGGTCTATTGCAACCGTTACCCATTCCGCAATGGAAGTGGGATGATATTGCTATGGACTTCGTGGCAGGCCTACCGACAACAGCATCAAGTCATAATGGAATATGGGTGTTTGTGGATAGACTGACTAAAGTGTGCAGATTAGTGCCAGTAAGTATGTCTTGGCCAGTGGATAAATTAGCAAAAGTGTATGCTGATAGAATTATTCCACTTCATAGTGTTCCGAAGTCAATTGTATCTGATAGAGATCCCAGGTTTACTTCAGGTTTTTGGAGGAGCTTGCAAAGAGTTGTAGGCACTGAGTTGAGGTATAGCTCAGCTTGCCACCACAGACGGATGGTCAAACAGAGAGGACTATCCAGACAATTGAAGATATGTTGCGAGCTTGTTGTTTAGTTGGGGTGGTAGCTGGGAGCATCATTTGGGTATGGTAGAGTTTGCTTATAATAATAGTTACCATACCAACCTTGGAATGGCACCGTATGAAGCTTTATATGGAAGACCATGCAGAACTCCTTTAAATTGGCATGAAGTGGGAGAGAGGCAGTTAGTGGGCCCTGAGTTAGTTCAGCAAACTACAGAGTTGGTAAAGTTTATTAAGGAAAAATTGCAAATAGCTCAAAGCAGGCAGAAAAGTTATGCTGATAATCGGAGAAGGCCACTTCAATTTGAAGTTAGAGATTATGTTTTTCTGAAAATTTCTCCTAGCAAAGGTATTGTGAGGTTCAGTTAGAAAGGAAAGCTGAGTCCGAGATATGTAGGTCCCTTCCAGGTGTTGGAGAGAATTGGGGAGACAGCGTATAGACTGGATTTGTCAGCAGATTTTGCAGATGTTCATGATATATTTCATGTCTCCATGTTAAAGAAGTGTATTGAGGACCCAGCGCAGATAATCAGTTACCAAGGAAGTGATTTGAGACCAGACATGTCCATGCCAGAATATCCTGTACAAATTACTGATCGCAAGATGAAAAAGCTACGAAATAAAGAAATTGAGTTAGTTAAAGTCAGATGGGAGAATAGGTTGGGTGGTGAGGATACTTGGGAGTTAGCCGATGAAATGGCTAAAAGATATCCTTACTTGTTTGAGTAATGTTTTAAATATTTTTAGATGATAGTATTTGTAAATGTATGTGTACATTGTATGTGAAATTATGTTATGAATTTCGAGGACGAAATTTCTTTTTAGATGATAGTAATGTAACGTCGCACATTTTTTGGATCCTCGTGGATTGTGTGTTTAGCGTTTGTGGTGGCCAATGTGGCTTGTGTTCTGTGTGTGTGTGTGTTTCTGGGGCTTACTGGGCCGACGTTTTGGGCCTGCAATACCCTAGATTGCTCAGCTTGTCATCGCGACAGGAAGGTCTGTCGCGTTCTTAACGCGACAGAGGTGGCCGTCGCGTTCATGTGGCCGCCTTGGTGCATTGAGCGTCTGCATGTGCGCCACATGTAGCGCCCAGGGCAGCAGGCGTTGGGAAGGCGACGCTCAGGTCCGTCGCGACCTGGTCACGACGCCACGATCCGTCGCGTTCCGAACCGCTGCAGGTTTTTAAAGAACCCCAGCCAAGCAGAACGCACATAGGTTCTGCTCGGCCAGGGGGAGGTGCTGTGGCGATTTCAGCTGGGATTTGGCATCTTCGGCGTGTCCTCGCTGCAAGGAGTCTGGGAGAAGCAAGGGAAACGCCGGGAGATCGCTGCATAGCGCGTTCTTCGCGAAGGTAGGTGAACTCTTTCGGTTTTCAGGGTGTAAATCGCATGGGATAAGGGTTCTAATCAGTTTAATGCGTTTCTAACAATAGATAGCATGCTTAGGTATTCACAAAAGCATGAAAACGAAGAATTAAGGGTGGTTTGTAATGTGGAAATGGGCTGTCATGGAGAGAGCCTGGATTAGGGTTCCAGCCTGGTAAGGTGACGGGTCCCTATGTCGCGTCCTGAACGCGACACAGCAATGTGTCGCGTTAAGGATCAAGAGGCGACAGGTACGTAGGTCGCGTTCTGGATATGAAGGCGACATGTCGTGGCGACGCCTTCTGAAGGCGACCCATTGGGCTGTCCCGACTTGGCCCGAGAGGCCCTGTTTGTGCATGGTTTACATATGTGATTATCCGATTATCGTTATCTGTACGCTCAGTGTTAGTGAGCAGTGCATTGGCACTTGTGGCGCTCTGGGAAGCGCATGGTTTTCGAGGCTAGCTCACAGGTTACGTAGCTAGCTAGTAGTTTCCCTGTGGACATAGTGTTCACGCGAGGTAGGTGGTGTTCACGTGTTGTGGACCGTCAGTACACGAGGTTTTTGTGAGGTTTCACGTGGTTTGTGCGGTGCGCACGTGGTTTCTGTGTGCGTGTCAGGTAGTAGACGCCTACCGTGGTTACCTCTCCAGTTGGGTGCCCCAGGTTCTTTGTGAGCCAGGCTGTTAGCTTGGGGCTTTGTCCTGGTACTTGTGTTGTACCGTCGAGGTCTGTGTCGTCTGACCTGGACACCCTCACTCCTTAGTTTGAGTTGTACGTCCGGCTGAGGGAAAGACGACAGTGGGACAGTGACTCTTGAGTTTGTTTTTAGTCACTTGTAGTGCACTCTTAGTTGGGGGTACGGACACAAGTTGTCGACACTGGTCCCTGACTAGTCCTTTTCCAGTGCCTCACTCTAGTGAGCCCAGGCCAGGGTCTCTAGAGGTGCCAGGCATGGGCCTGCGACCGTGTGGTCCGCAGGTGGTGGTGTTTAGTTGGTCTCCACAGTTGCTTGTCTTTTTCACGTGGAGCGGCAGCTGGACCTTTCGTCCGTGGCTGTGAGACTGAGAGGTAGACCTGTGTTAGTTTGTCTGAGTCTGTTGCTGGTGTCGCGAACCAGTCTACGTGGCTCGAGTGTGGTGGTCTCTACCGTAGCTCGTACACGTGTTGGAGTTTGGCCGTTTATTTATTACAGGTGTTTTACGCAGTCGGCTAGCGGTGAGTTTGTTTAAAGTTTTAATATCCTATTTAGTTGTGCTATAAATTGCTAGCATAGTTTACTGCTTTCGGTACTTGTGTTTGGTTTGCTCGGTGTTGGGGGAGTTCCCTACCGATCCAGTGACTAGCGAGGCTCACCCCTACTTCCCATAGACGAGGGCGAGGAGGTGTTTTCTCTACCGTCGTCCAGTTCAGAGCCGCGACGTAGCGGTGTTGGCCCAGCGCCTCCAGCAGTGTAGCTTTTCTTTCTTCAGTTGTACCTGTTGTACCTCGGGGTATGCCCCAGGCTTGTGTACTTTTCTTTATTTCTTTTGAAATTGGCTATGTAAAACCTTGTATATTATAAATGCAATGGTGTATTCTTTTATGTTTTCACAGACTAGTGTGTGGTATCCCTTACGAGGCTTCGGTCCGTTCGCGGGAGACTGACTCGGGTCAGGCACATTACTGGTTTAACGGGCTTGGACAAGGCATTCTGTCACATGGTCGATGTTGTGAATCCGGTTACTGCCCAGATAAACACTCCCATGACATTTACTCAAGTGGTGCGTCAGTCCCCAGCTACCCAGAGGAAGGCTACTGTTGGTGTTTCCTCAAACTTCCCTTCCAGTGGGTCATCTTCTGGTCGACGAATATCTCGTCCTTCTCGCAAAGGAGGTGTTAGGATTTGTCTCGAGCATCCGAGAACGATCTCCTAGCCCACCATGCCCGTCTGATGTCATTAATATGACAGTTCAATCTCCAACTTTAGATATGCGGATGAAGACTTTGGCCGTTGTTGACCTTGCTAAAGCGGAAAATATTTTCATGTCTGGCTTTCTGTTTGATCAAGAGATATCTGAAATGGAATCAGATGAAGAAAATATGGAACGTTGTTCTCGACAACCAGACTTACGTCCTCGGACTGTCCTTCGCCGAACTCACTCATGGGATAGATCTTCCATGGAGTTTTAGCTAGATTGGTTTTATTTTGTTGATTTTCTGTACTCAGCTTCCCTCCTGTTGCTACAATCCCCTCTTATTAATAAAATTCGGCCTCCTTTGGCCATTTAATTAAAAAAAAAAAAAGCTGCATGCGGTCGCCCTCTCCATTATTGTTGGGAATCCGCATCCATGCATGTATCCCTCCTGGCATCTTCTTCTGCTGGATTAGCCGCTGCATGTCGCATGGGGAAGATGGAAGTTTCTTGGTGAGTCCATGTCCAGCTAGCTACATGCATGCACTCTTGCCGAGAAGAATCTTGTAGTATTTGATATTTGTATTTATATTTGTATTTCTTATTTTTTATTGGATGAATATATTATACTCTTAATACATTGACTAATAAAAAAGTCTAAGTATAAGTGTAAATTTCAAGTATAATAAATTTTTCTGTCTAAAAAATGGATGGACTCTCTCCTCTCTCCTCTCTCTCTCTCTCTCTCTCTCTCTCTCTCTCTCTCTCTCTCTCTCTCTCTCTCTCTCTCTCTCTCTCTCTCTCTCTCTCTCGCATTTAACCTCGGTAGAGTGACCTACAAAAAAGACATTTCAAACAGAAAAAATAAGAAAACTACAGAAAGAGCGCCTTTTGTCATGTAATGGCCAGGTCCAACCTACACTGTGGGACACAGATGGCACAAACGTACGTCGGCACAACTCTTTGGCGCGCAGGGTCCGGACCCTACGCGACGTTCTTCGAAGCTTCAAAGAGCCCATGTGGTATTTGGGTTGCCCAAGAGTTGGAGACAAGAGAGAAGTCAAGTGACACTTTCTATTTTCATTCTGGTGGAGCCTACATCCACTCTTGTGAGAGGAAACACAACTTTAAGTGTCGAAGATGTTACCTCTTTCAAAAAATATTCTCTCTATTTTTAAAATTTTATCTTTTTTTTTTCTTAGACAAAGGCTCTCTTGACTTGAGATTAAGAGACAGGCTTTGTTTTGTAAGCACTCTTGGGAGTAAAAGTTAGACGTTATTTTATAAGTACATACTTCATCTTCATAATATTTAATATGAGATTAAATCTCTTCTATATATAGTTCTCTTCTTTAACGAGGATAAAGATAGGTAGTAGGGACACATATTTTTTTTACAAATGATGTCATTGAAGATGCCTGAAATTTTAATATATTTATCTCCTGTTCAAAATTTTGTCATTTTTTTAAACAAAAATTATGTTTAAGATTAAGAGATGAATTTTACTTTATAACCACACACTTTAACTTCACAATCTTTCACGTGAGATTAAATCTTTACTTTACAGGTGCTATGTTTGCTCACATTCTTATTTGCTACTAGACTAATAAAATCGAGAGACCATGACTAAGGACATTCTTATAGTAAATAAGGTCGAATGATTGGTTGAATCGTTTGCTTGCGACCATCATATATATATCTAGTCATTAAGGTTGAGTATTATTTAGGTTGAAGTGATACTGCTGACATCAATGACATGTTTTATTCCCATTTAATTAGCAGGAAACCTGTTCGATGTTATCCATTAGCAAAAATTAATGAAAAAAACCATCCAAATTTTGCCAGATGAAAATAAGATATCCAAATTAATTTTTGTGAACCAAGGCATAAAACCAAAACCCATTATTATGATAAATAAAATATTTCTTATATGAGAATAATTTAATATATTTGAGTTGTGTATTTTTCACTTATATTTCTTCCTTCTTATTAGAGAGGTATATTATGTCTTCTTTTTATTGACCAATAAAATAAAAAATATATAAATAAAAAATACACAACTCAAGTGCATTAAATTTTGCTCTCTTATATTCTCAATCTTAAACTTATTAAGGCGTGGTAGGCGTTGGGTCCACCCATTTTAGTGTTTATTCACACAAATTTATTAAAGCCCCAATCAAGTGGTGTACTTCCCTTACACTAGAAGCCAACAAACTTTTCAGACGAATGACCCATTGCTGCCAGTGCCATCAGATTTCCATCAGACGGCCTAGGTCCCGCTCCCAAAGCAAAAGATTGCGAACATAGAGAGCAAAACCTTGCCGCGCGCCAACTTTCGAATGAAAAGCGTGTCATCCAACCTGTCCCCAGCTGCTTCCAGCCTGGCACCCCGAGTCACTAGACGACAAAGATCCCCCACACGTGTCCCCCTCCCCGCACCTTCCCGTTATAAGCCCAAGCCTTCTTCCCAGATCCCACACCTCTCTCTCTCTCTCTCTCACTCTCTCTCTCACCGGCGTCACCGCCCCATCTCCACTGTGGGGAGCTCGCCGCCAACGACGACGATGGGCGTGCGCGACGCTTCGGCGGCGATGTCGGCGTCGTCGACCACGAAGGTGATAATGCCGGACGGCGAGCTCCGGGAGTTCGCCGGGGTCGTCACGGCGGGCCAGGTCCTCTGGAAGGAAGCCCCCGGGAACTTCGTCTGCGACGCCGACGACATGGAGTTCGACGACTACGTGGCCAGCGTCGGAGCTGACGAGGCGCTCCGGTCGGGGGGGCTCTACTTCGTCCTGCCCCGGTCCATGCTGAAGCGCCGCTTGCAGCCCCAGGAGATGGCGGCGCTCGCCGTCAAGGCCAGCGCCGCCCTCGCGAAGGCCGGGGCCGCATTGGGAGGTGGAACGAGAGAAGAGGAAGTGGCCGGCGCCCGGCGGGTGGTGCCGGTAGGGGGCTTCTCTGTGGGGTCCGGGGTGGCGCAGAAGAGAGGGAAGAGGAACAGCAGGGCCTGTAGTTTTGGGGCCAAGTTGGGTGCTATTCCGGAATAGGGCATGCAACACAAGTCCCCTGTTCAGCAGTAAGATGCTTCGCGACGGCCAAAGCACACGATGTTATGTAAAACATTGGGATCTCATGATGGATCTCGGACGGTGCACGATGGTCAAGCGTCGAAGGGTTTTGAGAAGGTTCAGGTTAGGTTATTTTGTACCCTCGGCCTAGGCCGTGAACAGTCCACCATGCAGACATGTCAATATCAGAACTATGATATACTTATCTCATATAGTAGACAGGGAACAGGCATCATATGGGATCTTTGAACAACCCTTTTCACCTTTTGTTGGCATGCAATGGGCATTAAATGGGAGCCAGTGCTATTGGTTGCCACACTACGTGGATTATATATGTACGACGTTTCTCCGGGCCATGCAATATTGCTAGCGACAGCAACAGGACCTTCTGTACGATCTGGGTAGTGATCAAACTTTCGTTGTCATTATTTTTTTCTCTTGCAGTATTATGATTCGGACATCTAAACGGCACTCTTGGGTTAAGTCTTAGGAAGATGATAAAGATTTTGGGACTCTAACGGTGAAACTTAATTGTCATATTAGAGATTGGAAACAAGCAAATGTTAGAATAACAGTTAGATGTATGATTTGTTTGTGCTAGAAAAGAAAACTTCAAATTAACATGTTCCCAAAGTATCATACGTACAAATGTCATACCTCTTGGCATTTAACTCTCAAATCAGATCTTTTATCTATAACAGAGTGGATCTACAATTTCGAAGAGTTGGTGGGAATTCTGAGTTCAATATTCTAAAGGAGGGGCAAGGGTTTCAGGGGCGTTTGGCCACTGAACTATATAAACAATATAATAATAATATATCAAAAAAAAAGAAACTCTCAACCCGGCATCGACCATGTTAGATAGCGAGACAAACGACAGTGTTTATATATCTTGACACATTTGCATGACTAATAAAATAGTTCTGTCATGTGATAACACTAATTAATCTACTGATTAAGTGCGTGCTTGTTTCTTCGGGAATGCGAGTACAATGACCTCTGATAATGTTAAATTTTTTTATTCTAAATTGGAGAATAACATATATCTTAAACCTCAATAAGTCTAGTACTAAGAGAATTTATTTTACAGAAAAACTTTTGACGCGTTGATCAGATAAGTGTGTTCTGGACATAATATTTACTGATATTATGGCTAGGGAGAGTTTAACTCGTGTTTAATCATCGAGGGCCATAAAATCAGAGTTTAAAAAGAAATTAAAATATACATAAACTCATTATCTACTAAATTTAAATTTAAATCTTTCTGCGCTCTACATAAACACTTGAACGGCACTAATATGACTATATGTGTTAAGTTTTTTAATTAAGAATGTATATAATCTCTATCATATATAGAGGCCGGAAGCTTCCTCGATAAATAAGGTGATGCGAGCTCAGGTGGAACTAAGTTGGCTGGACCCTACACGGACGCGGGGACCCAATGGCATCATTAAGAACAGGTGACCAAGTGGGTCCCACAGAAGGGTTTCCAACTACTGCCAAGGCCAACCAAAGGTACGCCAAATGTGAGACCGCCACGTCATCTTTGTCATCTCGATTATCACAAGTTTTTAGTGCACGTTAAAATGTGCATTAAAATAAGAGAAAGACTTATTACACTTTTATATTGCACTTAAGTACAATATAATTAGGCACACGAATCCATGTGACATCTAATAATTAGATTGTCACTTTATCACTCCTCATGTGAAGGGTGTCACATGAATTATTGTCTAGTCATATTACATTTAAATTAAGTGCAATATGCAAATACAATAAATCTTTCTCTTAAAATAAATATACCTATAAAATTGTATCATATAAATAGAGGGTTTAAAAAAAGTGACGGGAGAAGAGATATTAAAAACTTCTTTCTACACGACACAACTCTAATATATGTTCTCAACTTAATGTATATTTTAATAAGAAAAATTATCAATCAATTCTTTTTTAATATTTAGTTTTAGATTTTTTTATTTACATATTCATAATCACAAAGATAAGTATATAATTATATATTTTTTAAAAGAATCAAGAACCTAAAAGAAGTCGATCGATAATTATCCCTTTTAATATATACTAATATTTCTCCGCCATTACAAGCCACAAGGTTCGAGCCGTCAATCCGTCCGTCTCAACGCGCCGTCCCCGCAAGCCGGCAAGCGCAGCGGGAAAGGGAACGCGGTTTGGTGGGATCATACCTATTCGTGTTTTAAATATGACATCTCGTCTTAGGAAAATTAAATTACTTCATCAATTAAATTACAAAGTTTGATCGCAAGCAGGTTCGGTTGATCCAAACAAGAGATGGAGGTCTACTTAAGCGGGCCTTTGTGAGATCAACCTGGGCTAGCTAGCTAGGTGTTTGGAGCAACCAAAAGCTTTCTTTTGGTTATAATTGATCATCATATTAAGCTTCTATAGTTATAAGGAGTTGTTGTATGGACTCAAATCTGGTTTACATGTTGATGCTAAATCATCTGATAAGAAGATTGACGTGACAATTTATAAAAATATATATATATATTGATATGGCAAATAAACTTCCATAATTAGTATACATATAATTATGGGTGGATAAAGATCGATTCGATCCGATTCATCTCATTTTTTAAGTGAACTGAAAAAAAAATGATGATTTTAGGATGGTATTGAATTTCGCGATCTCCTCTTGAGAGGAAGAAAATTATCTATTGAGCAGCATTTTTATTGTGATATAATTTATTATCAAATATATTTAATATATATTCTATTTAATTAAACAATGAAAAATTGAATGAATTGCGAGATTCTTTAACTCGAACCGAACCAACTGAATCGATCAATTCAGTTCAATTTTTTCAAGTTGAACTATTTAATAAACACAATAGGATTTGACATCAGGTGCATAAGAATCTGGTCGTGTCTCTCTCCTTTATCTTATATCTTCCTATCTTATTTACGTGCACTAAACAAAAATAGGTAAATTTGTCATTTCAATATTATTTATTGAACATTTGATGTGTGCAGTAAATATTATTATTCTGATAATTATTTTCTTCTCCGAATATTTAACCTTGGAAGGGCAACTTTTTCCTAAATAAATAATGATATTTTCCATCAATCCATCGACTTTTGGGAGACCCCTAGTCAACCAATCCAAGGTTCTTAATTATTATTATGAGACTTCGCTGTCCATAACAGTGTGTGGCACTGTTGTGGGGGGTAGGTCAGCCCTCGAAGTCGGTATGTAGCTGGCCTGGTGGAGGAAAACCCTAAAATTCACACATGGATCGATGGACCCAGAACTGGTTAGTGTCCTTTGAGGAAAGTTGCAGCCCACTAACCAGTCCCAATCCAACTCCCGTGGCTAGCTGTGGTCCTCTATATCTACCGTGTTCACTCTCATGTTGCCATATCATAGACGAAATATTTTTTTTTATTTTTAAAATACATACTTGAGTTACCAATATGGTAGTTGTCTTTTGTGGACAGCAGATAAGATTCTTAGGGCAGCAAATTTTGCTGGGCCACCTCATTATTACGCGTGAACAAACACACTCCGACCATCGTCAGATAATTGGGCCGTTTTGTGATGGTGACGGATAGGACGTGAGCTGGCCCACGCTTGTTCATGTAGTCGGAGGCCCACGGTTGAACAAAGAACTGGGGACCATCGTCGGATATTTGGGCTGCTATTGTGATGTTGACAGATCGATCGTGGGCGGGTCCAGTGGTCCACGTAGCCAGAGACCCATGAATAAGCGGCTTAGGATCATCGTCAGATATTTGGGCCGCTTTTGTGATGGTGACGGATCGGTCGTGGGCTGGTCCACTCTAGTTCAAGGAAGTGAGAGCCCACTAACCCATGGTAGGTTGCGGATGTCACACTGGATTGGTAAACACGATGTTACGGACAACTTTTTCGAGAGAAATGCCAGAGTACCGATATGTGGGGTTACCGGACAGCTGACGTGGAATCGAAACAGTTTTATAATATCATTTGATAACACATTAAAGTAACATCATCATTAAAATTGTGTCACATCAGTAATTGAAATAAAAAAGTTATAAACATCTCATAAATGATGAGATTGTAGTGTATTTTAATTAGTGTGTTACCAAATAATGTTACTAAATTATTTTTCTAGATCCAAGCATATGCCCTATAGCATAGCGCCATGTCAGCTATGGAGTATCTGTCCAAGGTAACAATTAACATTTGGAAAAATTAATTGGAAGTGTCGACACATAAAGGAACTTATTTTCAAATCCCTGTCAAAAAAAAAAGAGCATCCAAAAGTCTTTATTTTTGGTGAAATTTATTTTCTAATTTTTCATCAATATTTTCTTTCAGAGAAATTTTTAAATTTATCATTTTATCTTCTCCACTCAATTTTATTTTCTTCCTTCTCCTCTCTTTTTATATATTGTTTTAAATTTAAAAATAAATATGGTAGTAAAATATATGGTTTAAAGTAAATCAATATAATTTAAATAAAATAATATATGGCTTCAAACATAAGAGAACATTTGAACATATGTAGTATTAAAGTAAAAGAATACATGTCTTAACGTAAAAGTTTATTTGTTTTGAAGTACATTGTTCACATGTCTTAAAGTAAAAGAATATCTTATGACATTTAAACATTTATTTTAAAATCAATTAACATTTACCTTAAGTCATTGCTTAAATACTTACTTTGAATGGGTTGGCGGCCAATGACAGTTGTCGATGCTGTGACGACAGTCGGCGAATGGGTATTGGCCAGCGGCGGATGGTTGTCAACGACGACTAGCAATGGCCAACAATCAATAGTTGATTGTTGGTCTGCAGTAGCTAATGGCTAACATTGGTTGACGATCGATAGCGGCTAACGAGGGTAGGTAGTTTGTCAACGATAGTAGTGGTCGATGGTGGCAACGGGTGACTAGTGACTAATGGTAGCTAGTGAGCGGTTAGTCGATGGCGACAGCGGATCGGCAAAAGGTGGTAGGTTGGCAGCCATCGACTAGCAATCAGTGGTGGCGGCGACAGTCGATCGTCGACTTAAAGTAAAGTAATATTAATTAATTTTAAAGTAAATGTTAATTAATTTTAAAGTAAATGCTAATTTATTTTGAAGTAATGTTAAAATAGAGTATGATTTAAGGTAAATATTAATTGGTTATAAAGTAATGTTAAGTAAAGTAATAATTACTGAAGACGTCTAAACTTTTATTTATAATACATAAACTTTTACTTTAAAATATGTGAATATTTATTTTAAAATATATATTATTTTAAAGAAATAAAAACTATTTAAATGATGTAGTATTGTTCTTTAAATCATATATATAGTTACTTTAAATCATATATATATATATATATTCATTTTAAAACATATATTATTTTACTTTAAAAATTAGTTTAAAGAAGAAAGAGAGAAGGAAAACTCTTGGTGCAAATCGGGGTTTGCAAATGCCGTTTGTCAATTTGCAAACTCCCAATAACCTTCAGCCATTTGGCAGCTGAGTTGGCCCCCTCGGTCCCCGTCATCATCCCCGGTTTGCACCAAGAGAGAGAAGGTTGGATATGACATAAGGAGCCGTCGTTTTCCCTTCCTACCCCTGTGCAAGTCACAGTTCCCCGCGCGAACACCACAGTTCCCCGCGCGAACTCAATTCTTCCCCTGTGCCATTCGGCGCGCACCCCTTGCAAACTCCATCGCCATTGTTGCAGTTCCCCGCGCGAACACCACAGTTCCCCGCGCGAACTCCATTCTTCCCCTGTGCGATTCGGCGCTCTTGTGCTCTTCCCCTGTGCGATTCGGCGCTCTTCCCGTGTTCCCACTTCGCCGACCATGGGCGTCGCTTCTTCCCCGTGCGATTGGAAGGCCGTGGGCGTCGCTTCTCCCCCGTGCGACTGGAAGGCCGTGCGAAACTGCACCGCCATTGCTGCTTCCCTGTGCGATTGGAAGATCATCAACGTCGGGAAAATCTTCGCGGTCGGCACCAAACAGTAACCCGTGCAGTGTCGGTCCTCCAGCACTGACCTAGGTCGTGGACTTGTTCAACTGTTATTCCCCCCAACTTCCACCCCCGTCGTCGCCTTAGCGCCAACTGGAAGGCCACCTTCCCACTCATTATTCTCCACCCAAGTATACGACCACCATCGGAGGTGTTAACCCCTATTGCTGTTAGGGGACTAATGGAGTCTAAGGCTGTTAGTATTATGTCCCCATCTTCCCCCCCCCCCCCATGTGAGAACATTCCAATAGATTCTAAGGCTGATAGCATTGTGTCCCCATCTTCCCCTCCATGTGAGAACATTCTAAGCCCACCGGCATCGACCTTGCCACCTGCTTCAGTACCTCGACCAAAACGAAGGTCAAAACATTGTCGCAGAATTGAATTTAACCTGTTGGAAGCTGAGCAAGGATGCGAATTGGAAGCATCCAGAAAAAAGAGGGCTTGTGTGAGGTCAATAGAAAAATCATGTGAGAATTCAGTGGATCTATTTATATACATATCTTTAGCACATATATTTGACATATATATATATATATATATATATATATATATATATATATATATATCTCTCTCTCTCTCTCTCTCTCTCTCTCTCTCTCTTCAGCACACACAATGTAGACCCTTAGCATACAATATTTTGTAGCTTAATTGAGTTATTTATCTTTTGCCAGGAAAGAAAAGAGCAAAGAAAAGGCCAGTGCACCCACTCATTAGCCGATGTTCAATGAATAGCTACTGCAGTGATAGAGACTCTTTGGAATTTCGGCCATGTCATATAGAATTAATGAGGAGAACCACTTTTTTCCCGTATGTCAATAATGTTCCAAGACGGGCATTCAACATTAGTTTTGTAGAACAGATAATTCTTGGATGGGAAGGGGAAGATATATTCAAGTTTGGGAGGACAATTATTCCTTTCACAGCCGATGATGTCGCGTTGATACTTGGAGTTCCTTCTGTCGGGCTAGATGTGCCCATTAACGGTCCAGTGCAAAAATCTGTTCTACATAGTCATTTTTCAAATACTGAAAAGTTTGATAGAGAAGGTATCAAAAAATTGATTCGTGGAATAATAAAGTCCAATGAGACGGATGACGTGGCCAATACTGTGCGGCTTTGGATTCTTCTTCTTTTGAGCACCTTTCTTGCGCCAAGGACCAACTTTACATGTCCTCCCCAAATGCTTCATTGCTTAGATGATCTAAATAGAGTTAAGGACTTTGCATGGGCTGCTGGTTTTCAGAAACTGATTCTAAACAAGATGGGCGATGCCCATGAAGCAGCCATGAACAATATATGTGGTGTGAAGACGCTTGCCAAGCGAAATTATAAATCAGATTTGGAGGGCAAGCGCTTTATATATGGTTGTTCTGCAGCCTTGTGTGTAAGTTAAACTTTTTTTGTCAATGTATTTTAATATTATGTTGAGATGACTCCTAACAATTCTTGTGCATAGGTTTGGTTGTTGGAACACACAAGGCTGCAAACACCGATCAATAAAATAGTTTTCCCCCGCATCCTGCGGTGGGAAGGTCCAAAAAAGCGGAAAGTCCAACATATGGCCAAAAATCTTACATCTGACCAAGTATGATCCCCTTTCATTGTATTGCTTTTATAGTTTTATTTAATGCTCAATGTTTATGTAATGTGACTTTGGTTGATATTTTGTAGATTTTGGTTGATTCCTCACTCTGAAGAGGAATGGTTGCTTAGTGGGCTAGAGAGCTCCAATAATGGTTGAAGGGGGGAGGAGGAGGAGGAGGAGGAGAGGCGGGAGAAGAAGAAAGAGGAGGATAGGAAGGAGAGTGAGGAGACAGGGGAGATGTCTCCATCTAAGTGGAGTACAGTCATGTCAGAAATGCGTAATGAGCTAAGAGGTGTAGTGTGTAGGATTGAGGAAAGAGATATGCAAACGAGGAGGGAGCTAGAAGAATTTGGAACAAAGCTTGACTCCCTTTTCAAGCAATTAAAGAGCTACATGGCTGAAAGGAAGTCCTCCACTACTGCACCTCAAAATGAAGGCAAAGGCATGACAAATATGGGCCAAACTGAAGAAGGAAGAGACTCATCAACCTCCCCGGCCCCCATGGATGTTGATGAATTAGAGAAAGTGGTACAGATGGTTGTGAATGTGGGAACTCTCAATAGGGAGGAGGAGAAGGAAGAATATGAGGTTCTTGCTGTGGAGGAGGAGGAGAACCCTGAACCTACCATTTCAATAAAACATGGCCAGGTAATTCACTATTTTTGTAATATACTTGTTTAGAAGCTACCATTCCAGTTAATATAATTCATAGAACCTAATACAATTTCTGGAACCAATTCTTGTTGTAGCAACTCCTTGAGTCTAGGAGAGATTTTTCTGGAAATGATTTATTGCCTGAGGAGCAAAAACAAATTGTCCACTCGTTTCTTTCCCAAACTATTGATTGGTAAGCTTCACTAATTGTATATTATTGAAGTGTATGGTGAAAAATATTACTTAAACAACTTTTGTTTGTTGAATAGGACAAAAGTCATGAACAACAGGTGGGATGGCTATGTGACTCGACAACATGTTCATGACATTCTTTTTGGAAAAGTCATTGTTGATGATGTAAGTTCTTATATTTAATGTAATATCATCTATTCAATTTGAGGTATTTAGACTCACCATTACTTGCATTTGAATTTCAAGCAATTGATATTGGTTACCAATTCCTCATTGAGAAGATGGAGAATTCACCTAATCAGTATCATACATGCACGTACACGCCTGCCCTGTTAGTGCACAGCTTTCAAAGCAGGAAGGCTAAAATTATGGAGAGGGTAAAAATGATGGAAAGCTCCCTACCTAACATTGCAAGTAAAGCAAATATTGACAAAGTGGATCTCTTATTCTTTGTGTTATATACAAGCAACCACTGGCACCTATTAGTGATCGATGTGAAGAAGAAGAGAGCCACTTCATATAATTCAATCAAAGGGAGTTCAAAGTACATGGCTGCGGCAAGAAGATGGGTAAGTACCGAATACTTTGAACTACTCCATATTCAAATACTTTCAACTTCTCCATATGTTGGTCCATAGGAAAAATATGCTAACATGTGTATGTGTTTGTAGGTTACTCTGCTGGATGCATTTTTTAAATTTTGTGGCATTATAGATGACCCATTAGAGCTCGTATATGATGATCAGTGCCCAGACCAGTCGTATGATAGTGCAGACTGTGCGCTATTTGTGATAAAGTTCATGGAAACCATCTCCAGAAAGGGTGAAATAGAGTGGACGTTCAGTCAGGCAGACATGAAATATATGAGGGCTCAATTTGCAATAGAAATATTGACACATGCAAGTGCTAAAAGCTTGACAATGTAAATCTTTTTTTTTATTCGACAATGTAAATAATCTGTGTGTATTTGACAATGTAAATCTTCTTGGTGTATATGACAGTTTGTATGTAAATCTTCTTGGTGTATATGATAGTGTTGGCTTACCACCCTAACGACCTAAGTGTGATTGATATACAAAACGTACGTATTGTTGTAGAAGTCATTGGTGGACAAGTTGTAGTTGGGAATTTCAGCGACCCTTTTTTAAGTTGAAATATCATAACTTTGTTAACAAAAATTGGAACACAAGTAGTTTTGTACACATAATGCCAAGGTATATGACTTACCACCCTAATGAGCTATGTGTCATCGATATACAAACGTACATCCTAATATGCAGCACCTGCTGCTCACGTTAATGAACTTAACTGGCGTGTGTCGACAGATGCCTAGCGGCTGTCGACAGCTACTGCAGCAATTCTCCCATCCAGAACTGAATTCCTGAACCATAGGCTGGGTTGTCGACAGGCTCATCCTGTCTGTCGACACTGTCTGAAGCACATCTACCTTCCAGAACTGAATTCCTGAAGCTTACGCTGTGCTGTCGACAGGCGCATCATGGGTGTCGACAGCAGGTAGAAAGAAACATGAATTTAGACATACAAGAACATATGCTAGTCTTACACCCACATATGCATGTCTTACACAAACTTTTAAGGGTATATATTGATGTAAATGGATATATGTTGGAGTAAATGGGCATATGTTGGTGTTAAACTTGCAAAGGTTGGTGTTAGACAGGCATATGTGGGTGTAAGGCTAGCATATGTTCTTGTAAAACTGGTATATGTTGGTGTAAACGTGTATATATTGGTGTAAATGGATATATGTTGGTGTAAATGGGCATATGTTGGTGTAACACTAGCAATAATTGGTGTTAGACAGACATATGTGGGTGTAAGGCTAGCATATGTTCTTGTAAAACTGGTATATGTTGGTGTAAACGTGTATATGCTGGTGTAAATTGATATATGTTTGTGTAAATGGGCATATGTTGGTGTAAAACTAGCAATAATTGGTGTTAGACAGGCATATGTGGGTGCAAGGCTAGCATATGTTCTTGTAAAACTGGTATATGTTGGTGTAAACGTCTATATGTTGGTGTAAATTGATATATGTTGGTGTAAATGGGCATATGTTGGTGTAAAAGTTGGCACCATTTTCTTGTTGCAAATTAACCATTGGTTGTCGATAGATGTACATCGCCTGTCGACAACATACTGTTGGTTGTCGACAGGCGCATGCTGGCTGTCGACAGCCAATGCTTTCTTTGGTTTTTTCAGAACTTTGTCCACCAAGGATTTGTACATCGATACGTACATTTGTATATCGATCACAGTTTACATCAGTTTGACACTAGCATATGCCAACAAATTCCTGCTTTACACCAACATATCGATGTATACGCCAAGAGATGCTACTGAAAGTTTAGCATGTTGTTTACACCAACATATGCCAATATCTCCCTTTTCGACATCATTCACAAAAAATAGAAAGTGCAAGATATCATAGTAGATAGTCTACAGCATTGTAAAAGTTGTCAAGCACAGCCTAGAGCATTACAGTGCAAAATATGAAACGTTTACATGTTAGTCCAACATTCCATTCCCAATTTCCTTTTAAAAAAAGCATCCTATACATTTCTACGGATTGTCCCCCCAGTTGTAGTGGGACGACATGGACCTTGAGCACCAAAAGACGAAATGGTGAAGTTTTGAGCTTGAGGATCTGGAGGATTGTAGAAATTCTTAATATGTTGAAAATCATCATGAAGTCTCGTCATGCCAGTTTCTATGCTATCCAAATGCCTTTGTAACTGACCATGACTATCCTCAATGGCATTCAGCCTTGTGTCCACATGCTGCTTGAACTGGAGCAGTTGATCAGCAAGGAATTGTTTCAAATCCTCAGCTACTGGAACTTGAGATGCATGCTGAAAGTCTGGATGAATGGGTAAATGTGGTACATCCTCATCACCACCAGACATGTCCATGTGTTCTTGAGGTTGCTCCTCTTTACTGTCCTCTTCCTCCTCTTCAGCTTCTTGCTCCTCTTCAGCTTCTTGCCCTTTCAGAGTCCGTGTGACTTTCCCGTCAATCAATTTGTATCCCATCCTTTGGGCTGTGGTTTCATCGTATGCACTTCTTGACTTGAGCTCTTCTTTCTCACCCGCAGTAAGTGGAATCCCAACATAGGAGATGATAGAAATGATTGGACAAGCATAAGGCATTGATCTTTTGGGATTACTGTAGCATTTTTTGATGAGGTCAAACATAAGCATTGGCAAATTGATTTGTTCACCCAGAAGTAAGTAGTACTAAAGATTTTTTTGGAGTTCTGTTACAAGTTCTCTACTCCCATCCTTTGGAGCAATGACGGTAATGATGATGTGATGAATCATCCGATGGAGGGGTGGAAATGTGTTTGCATTGAGCTTAGCAATTTTTTTGGTGGAGTCATAGGGCTGCTGAGTGATGACGGTGTGGTACTCAGAAGGATTTAGATGGGTGGCAAGAATATGAACCCCCCTGTTGGGTATTTGCAAGGCACGGCTGAAAAGATTGGGGGTGAGTTGAAAGGTAATACCCTTGACTGTGGTGTAGTAAGCCTGCTGATCTGACATCCCCATGTTGTTGAAGAACTCAGTGACAGCCTTTGGGGAATATGTCTTATGTTCCCTCAAAAAAGGAATCCAACCTTGGTTTTAGAAGAGGGGTTTCAAGCCATCAAACATGTCTTCAAGGGAGGGAAAATCAACGTATCTCGGCTGCATGATCTTCTTGAACACCCCACGAACCCTAAGTAGATTCAGGTCCAGTGGGACGTTGAGCTCTGGGTTGCGGTTTGCCCGATGCTTGCTTCATTGCTCTGCCGGAGCCCTAGAACTGTCGCCGGCTTCTTCCGATGATCTTCGTTGACGTGTCCGAACCATCTTCTGGCGTGTAGACGTGAAGATTGAGCGGAAATCGCAGTGGAGCAGATGGATGAGAAGGGCGCAGAGACAAGAGCGATAGCAGCAGAGGGGGAGGATGGAGATGATGCAGTTGTCCACAGACGAAGGTGGTTTAGGGTTAGAATAGAAATAGGCAATGTTTGGAGGAAGGTGATCGGGTGAAGGGTCGTGAGAGGTCTTTAGGGTTATTTAAAACCTTTATTAATTGGAAACGACAAAGCAAAATCGGCCAGAAACTAAACCGGTTCAAGTTCTGGAGACAGCATGTTGGCTGCCGACAGGTGCAATACATCTATCAACAGCCGTCCTGTTTTGCCGTGCCATTGTTGCAAACTGTCATGTGTTGGTGCAAACTTGTATATATTATTGTAAACTGAAATATATTGGTGAAAACTGGCATATATTGGTGTAGACAACATGTTCGTATAAAATTGGCTAGGTGCTAAATAACAATAATTGGTGTTTAGACCAACATATGTAGGTGTAAATTGTCATATATTGGTGTAAAGTGCCATATATTGGTGTGAACAACAAAACAATTACTTTATACCAACCATAAGGACCTAAGTGTGATCGATATACAAACGAACGTATCGATGTACAAGTCCTTCATAGACTTGTTGTAGTTGGTAACTTCACTTATATTTTTTGAAGTTCACATTTTATAATTTGGTTTAAAAAAAATTAAACAAAACAATTACTTTATACCAATAATGTGAAGGGCTGTGTTACCACCCTAAGGACCTAAGTGTGATCGATATACAAATGAACGTATCGATGTACAAGTCCTTCGTAGACTTGTTATAGTTGGTAACTTCACTTATATTTTTTGAAGTTCACATTTTATAATTTGGTTTTTAAAAAAATTTAAACAAAACAATTATTTTATACCAATAATGTGAAGGGCTGTGTTACCACTCTAAGGACCTAAGTGTGATCGATATACAAACGAACGTATCGATGTACAAGTCCTTCGTAGACTTGTTGTAGTTGGTAACTTCACTTATATTTTTTGAAGTTCACATTTTATAATTTGGTTTTAAAAAAAAATTAAAAAAAATAATTACTTTATACCAATAATGTGAAGGGCTGTGTTACCACCCTAAGGACCTAAGTGTGATCGATATACAAACGAACGTATCGATGTACAAGTCCTTCGTAGACTTGTTGTAGTTGGTAACTTCACTTATATTTTTTGAAGTTCACATTTTATAATTTGGTTTCAAAAAAAAATTAAACAAAACAATTACTTTATACCAATAATGTGAAGGGCTGTGTTACCACCCTAAGGACCTAAGTGTGATCGATATACAAACGAACGTTTGCTACTCTTACACCCACATATAAGCCTGTCTAACACAAACTCGGGGTTTACACCAACATATGACCATTTACAACAATATATATCCATTTACACCAACATATACCAATTTACACCAACATATACCAGTTTTACAAGAACATATGCTACTCTTACACCCACATATAAGCCTGTCTAACACAAACTCCAAGGGGTTTACACCAACATATGACCATTTACAACAAATATATCCATTTACACCACATATACCAATTTACACCAACATATACCAGTTTTACAAGAACATATGCTACTCTTACACCCACATATAAGCCTGTCTAACACAAACTCTAAGGGGTTTACACCAACATATGACCATTTACACTAATATATATCCATTTACACCAACATATACCCGTTTACACCAACATATACCAGTTTTACAAGAACATATGCTAAGTCTTACACCCACATATGCCTGTGTTACACCAACCGTTGCTAGTTTTACACCAACATATGCCCATGTACACCAACATATATGCATTTACACCAACATATACATGTTTACACCAAGATGAAACTTTCATTGGTTTTGCCAGATCTAGATGGCACAAAGAAAGCATCGACTGTCGACAACCAGCATGTGCCTGTCGACAACCAACACTATGCTTAAGAATTTTAGTTCTAGATGGCAGTTCTGCTGCAGAGGCTGTCGACAGCCAATGGTCATCTGTCGACAGCGATGGTCAATGTTCAGAATAATTTCAACTTCTCCATTCTATAATTCATTTACATGAAAATGGATATGTTGGGTCAACCATACCATATGTACTTTTCACTAACATATGTTTGTACAAATGTCACCTCCCCATTTACATCAAAATGGTATATGTTGGGTTCAACCATACCATATGTACTTTTCATTAACATATGTTTGTACAAATGTCACCTCCCCATTTACATCAAAATGGTATATGTTGGGTTCAACATACCATATGTACTTTTCACTAACATATGTTTGTACAAATGTCACCTCCCCATTTACATCAAAATGGTATATGTTGGGTTCAACCATACCACATGCCAGTTTTATACTAACATATGTTTGTACAAATTTCACCTTCCTCCATCATTCATTTACATCAAAATAGTTGTAGTTGGTGCAACCATACATATCCTCATTTGCAAGCTATCAAAAAAGGAACCACATTGGCTGCATTGGTGCTTGCATTGGTGCCTGCATGGTGCCTGGTGGTGCCTGCATTGGTGCCTGCATTGGTGTCTGCATTGGTATCTGCATTGCGGTCTGTTGCTGCTGCCTGCACTGTTGTTGGTTGAAACATTAGGTGCAATTGTTGATGCAAGGGTGGCTGCAAGGGTGTATGCATGAGTGGCTGCATTGCTGGCTCCAAGGGTGGCTGCATACTTTCTTTTTCATTTATGTTCTTCTTTCTCCTCTTCTCAACAGAACTTTGAATTCTCTTCTCCTTTGGTCATCCTTTCCTCGATGCTCGAGGAGGATCACAAACTCGAATCTCTTCCCTAGGTTGCTCAGCTATATTTGCATCAACAACTCCTAACATTCTTTTAATTAGCATAGGCATTACCTCCCTTGCCACATTAAATGCAGCATTTGAAGATGCGCCAATCTTAGCAATTTTCACTGTTTGATGAAGTAGGTAGCTGTAACGAGAACTTTCATCAAGACAATTGTTGCCATCCATATGTATTCACCAAAACTATGTCTGTACCGCATCTCTTTTGTCCATCATTTTAAAATATATCTCTGTGGAATAACTTATACCAACAAGCTGAAAAGCAATTAATGCATGTCTACATAAATATCCCTAAATTCAAAACACCGGCAACCACATATAACCACCCCAGTTTTATCACATGTCACTGTAAATTCTTTCTCAAACATCCTTTCGACTCCTTTAACTTTAATCTTATCAATAGATTTCACTCTTAGGCTCAGGCCATTTTCATTAGCATCTAATATTGTAGGTTGACATGAAGTCATCTCAAGAACCTCTTTCTGAAATTTTTGAAAGATGCCCCTTGTGTAAATTTCAGCAGCTTGCCTCTCAAATGTACTTGAATTTTCAAGAATGCTATAGTCTCTAATGTCTTAACATCAGCCTCTTCTTCCGCATCCATCTTTTCTCAAGTGCGGTCCTATATTGAAGTATGAACTCTGCAAGTGTTGTCTTAGATTGAACAAATTCATCAAAGAAATGGTTAATGCTCTCACTTCTTTGTGACGATGACATACCTACACGTAAAACAATATATTGTGAGAACAACAATTGGTCCAAACTTATGTCTATCACATATGGTAAAAAGTATGCATAATTTTCAGATGGAACTACAGCAAAAAAGTGATCATTTACATACACAGGAACCCATTTTTGACGGCACTGGTATATATTCTGCAGTCACTCATTTTCTCTGCATTCCACATATCCATCATCTCATCCCACTTTTCTACAAATTCATGAGTTGTTACACAATCATAGATGCATTTATCAAATTCTCCCATAAATTCAGGATACTTTTTACAAATATGGCCTATCTTTTCAGGTATCTTCTTCAATATATGCCACAAGCAAAATCGATGCCTAGTATTGGGAAACACTTCAGCTATAGCCATTTCTATAGCCTTATATTGATCCGTAATAATTCCCTTTGGTGAAACTCCACCATTTGCTTCTAACCAACTCTGAAATACTCATGTAAATGTTTCAATCTTCTCATTACATAGCAGTGCACACCCAAGTAAGATAGACTGTCCATGGTGATTCACGCCAACAAAAGGAGCAAATGGCATTTCATATCTGTTCGTTAGATAAGTGGTATCAAATGTGACCACATCAGAGAAATAGCTACATGCTGTGCGTGATCTACCATCAATCCAAAAAATATTTGACAACTGGTCATGCTCATTCAAGTCAAATAAATAAAAGAATGTTGGATCCTTGCATTTCATTTCAATAAAATGACGAAGCATTCTTTGTGCATCACCCTCTCTCAATTTAGATTGCCGTTCTCTATTCAAAAAATTTCGACAATCTTTCTCCGTAAATGATAAACTCTGTATACTACCCTTCCTTTTTGTCGTGTAAGACATGACTTTTGTAGTGGATATGCCTACACTACGCATGTTCAAGATTTCAGCCTTCTCCGGGGTAGTTATCCGTCGATGCGATCTTAAATAAGCAGCTGCAACTGTGTTCAGCTCATGATTATGCTCAAGTAAAACATCAGAGAATACAAATTCTCCACTATCTTTGTCTAATTTCACTTTTATTGATGTTGTGCAACCAATTTTTGCAGTCTTTATGATTTTGTGAATTGGCCTTCCTCCTTGCTTTTCTATTTCTCCAACAAACAAAATGAGCAAAAACACAAACTTTTTCACTAAATTTGCTGCTAAATGTACTAATGCCAAAACCCATGTGCCTTGCATATGTGTTGTAGTATTTTTTGGCATCGTTTATGGACTCAAATTTCATGTCATTGCATGGTGCTAAAGACCTCCCAATCACATTATTCTCTGTAGTCTTCGATGGAGTCTTCAATGCATCTATTCCACTTTTATCTTGTTCACCTGTAACATAAGACAATTGATGTCAGACAAACATATGTCTATTCATACAAACAAATATCTCTGAACAAACATATCTCAATTTACACCAAAAAATATCAGTTTGCACCAACAAATGTTATACTGGACCAACATATATACATTTACATTTACATATGCTTTGTGAAGCAGCATATGTCACTTTAAACCATCATTTATTATTTAACAATCATATATCAGTTTGGTCTAATATGTAACAGGAACCAACATATCTAAGTTAAAACCAACATATGTCTATGGGAACCAATATGTTCACTTTAAGCTATCAAATATCACTGGACAAACATATTTCACTCTCCTCTAATTTATTTCAGTTTGCACTAACAAATGCTACAATAGACCAGCATATACGGTTACACCGACATATGGCTATATAACCAACATATGTCAGTTCTATGACCAATATGTACTACTTTACATAGACATATGTCAGATGTTGGCGCATTAAATACATACCTTCTTCCACAAACTTTGAAGAGGACACAAAATCCAATCCACTCATCACCGCTCCTACTTCCCCGCACGTTGGAAAGAAGAAGGTGAACAGAGTGAGAATGCCAGAGCTGCCAGTTGAGGGCCACGGCTATGTGTGTGTGTGTGTGTGTGTGTGTGGGGGGGGGGGGGGGGGGGGGGGGGTGGGGAGGTTGCCTTCTGATCGAAGAGCAAGGGACACTGCCGGAGGGAGCACGCGAAGGAGCCTTGGACACCGCCGGAGGGAGCGCGCGTTTGCACCAAGTCCTTCTCCAAAAGCAGGAAGAGGAGGAAGGGAAACTCTTGGTGCACACTGCCGGCGGGAGCGCGTTGCACACTGCCGCTCGTTGGAGCCTTGGACACTGCCGGTCTGAGGGAGGGCGCGTTGAAGCAGAGCCTTGGAGGGAAGTCTAAGTGCAGGTACACTGCAGGAGGGAGCGCGCGATGGAGCCTTGGAAAACGCCGGTGGGAGCGCGCGTTGCACTCTGCCGGAGGAACGCCCGTCGAAGTGCAGGGACGCTACCAGAGGAAGAAAACGTATCCCGCCAACTCCTTCTCGTGGGGAGAACGCCTTTCGATCGTGCAGGCCACTGTCCGATCGTGCAGGCCACTGCCGGAGGATGGGAGCAAGACAACGTAGAACGAAGTGGGAGATGGGAGCAAGACAACGGAGATGGCGCGCGCGGGAAAAAAAGGGCAAAGTTGTCATATCAATCACTGGAGAAGACTTGTTGGCGTAGTCGGGCCATTTGGCAGCTGACATGGAAGTGCTCCACGTGGGGCTATGTGAATGGGTTTGTATATTGACATGTCACTGGTTTGCAACGACTTGGTTTGCACCAAGTCGTTCTCAAGAGAGAAAAGACATCTCATGAGAGATAACAGTAAAATAGAAATTTAAAAAGGTGATTAAGAGAGAGAGAGAGAGGGGTCAAAAGATGTTTTAAAAATATTATTAAATACTGTTCCAAAAAATAAGAACCACAAAATAAGTTAAAACACCCTCGGCCAAAAAGAAAATTGTTTCTGGTGTTATTATGTGATAAGTAATTTGTAACTACTAGCTCGCTAAAGATTGTTGTAATAAGTTCCGGACTGATTTGCCAATATTTCCTATATGGTAGCGTTAAGATGCAGAACAAAAACTGTTGCAGGTCACGTTATGAGCTTGAAGTATGAAATTTTAGTATTCTCTCGCCAAAAAGATATTCTCCTATTTGAATTTTTGTCTTTGTTTTAGAAAAAGATCTTCTCGAGAGAAGAGAAATGTAATATTTATTTTCACTATTCATTACTAAAAAAAAACTATACTTCTACACAGTCCACTTTAATGAGAATAAAAATGTGAATATCTTATTACGACAAAAGGGTCTATCAAATAGCGCCAATAAATCTGTGTAAATTTCAACATACCTCTTAAGAGATATTATATCCGTTTGAAGTTTTGTTTTTTTAAAAAAAAATAACTTCTTAGAAGTAGAGGCATATATCTTACTTATAAATAAATATATATATATAATATTATTTTATTGTGAGATTAATTATATCTTTACAATATTTTTTTACTTACTCTTCGCATTATTAAAAAAATTTCACGGCCACAAGTTAGTTTCTTTCAAGGCGTTAAATAGTAAAGTTTATTAAATTTAGATCATACAAGTTATATCATATAAGTATACCTATATTTTAGTCGTGAATTTAATGTGTACCCACTCTTTGTACTCCTCCTTATATTAAGCTAATTTTAGACTCTATCAAATAAATTATAAAAACTTTAGATGCACAACTTACGTCAAATTATGTCATAATATCATGTTAAATTTTGTTGAATTGGATTTTTCAACATAAGACTTGCATGATTGAAGAGCAAGTACTATATTTTTAGTCCTAAGGGTAAACTATTCTTTAGTTGATTTCAGTGGTCTTTGAAAAAGTAAAGTAGTGAAGCCACCTTTACAAGGAATCATATTTTTAGTCACTGTCTAAGCTGACATGATACCAACTAAAACCTGAAGCCCAATATTCTTGAATTTGGGAGTATCCCAATTTAAGTGCCCCTGTTCTGATGAGTGATGTGGTATGTAGTTTGGTGATCTTAATTTGTTGTGCTTTTTCTCTCTATTTCCTCTCATCGTCTAGAACAAGACCGTTTGGTCACCGAGTTCCACTTAAATATGCCAAAGAGCAAGTGTTACTGCACACTTTCGGAGGTGATGTGCAAATACACCTCGCCGTGACAGCGTCATGTCATCACGATGTGGTACCGAACAAGCATTCGTTACCTAGTGTGTGCGCACATCACCCTGTACGCGGTGTGCGTCAAGATTTACTAAACATGCCAACTAGTAGGCTATAATTAATTGTTACATATTGTACCTACTCTCCTTTTCAAAGCTTCGGTTCAAATTTCACCTCTTGAGCATGTATAAAAATACAGTATCCATCTAGAAAGAAATTAGCACTGTTTCTGTGCCATATATATTATTCTTTTTTTTTCTGTTTAACTTAATAATTTAAACACACTGGCCGGATCGGTAGGGGGAAACAAGAGACCCCCACCGCAATATTAATTATATATTATATAACAAGACATTAATATATATGGCACTAGTCAAAAGCAGATATAACACACGATTCCTTCCAACCAAGCTTGATCCCTCTACGTGAAGATTGCAGAGAGACCGCGCGAGACTCTCGTCTATGCAGAAGGGAGGGGCTTCATCTCTTCTTGGATGGCTGCGACGAGCTGGTTGTAAGCTTCTGCCCATGCGTTCTTCATCTCCGGGCACCACAAGTCCGGGACCGCCTCCTTTATTGTGTCCAGCAGTGCAAACCTGACCACCTGTGGGAAGCACAAGACACCCCCACAAACGAATGAGCTCATCACAGCTAATTAGCAAAGTTGCCCAAGTTTAATTATCTATTTTTTAAAAAAAGAAAAAAAATAACAACGGTGCCAAGAGATATTAGAGAAACGGGGTTCTCACAACACAATAATACCCATGTTTTCCATTTTCTTAATTACCTTCCTTTGCCAATCCAAACACCCAGAAATCCCGAGGAAATAGTTTGAACAAATACTTGAGAGAATCCGGTGCGTCACATCATACACAGAATGCCATCCAAGTGAAAGAAATTAACCGGTGTTCTTGCACCATCCATTCAAACCAACCTCGAAATGCTCATTGACGACGCCATACTTGAGGTGGGTAGCGCCGAGCTTCTTCAGGGTCGTCTCCCTCACCGTCACTTTGCCGGCCTTCCTGAGCTGCGCTGCCGACTCGCATGTCTGCATTTAAACAGTAAAGAGCTTACTTAATTAGATCCATCTGGACATGAACTATATATTTATATACTTGGTCTGATCACAAGCATTTGTCTGCAGTAATGGAGGAATCAGGGAGAGCCTGCAGGCTAATAATTAATTACCATCACAAAGACGGACATGGCGTGGGTCTTGAGCTTGGGGTTCTTCTCCAGTGGGACTTGGGGGTCCCTCAGGAACGAGAACATGCGAGACGCCGACGGTGCAATCTCAAATACCCTGCGCACACCAAGATTAAACCAAGTTCTCAACGAAGAACTAGAATAGATCTTACATGTACGTGAACAGCGCATACACACACTCAGAGAGAGAGAGAAGAAGAGAGAGAGGATACATGAAGAACAAACACAGAGCTTGGAAACATTCTTATATGAAGACTCTCCCGAGGAATAAGAAAGGAAAAGAAAGACACCTGAGGAAGAACTTGAGACCCAGCTCGGCGGCGTTCTTCTTCATGACGCTCCAGGACTTCATCACCAGCGCCTCCTGCTCCTCGGTGAACTCCGCGGCCGTCGCCCCGCTGCTGCACTTCTGTGGAGGAGCCATTAGTTCTCTCCCAACTCCTCTTCTTCACGTACCTCTCTCTCCACCTCTCCTCTCAACTTCCACTCTGTTGTTGTTGCTGCTGCTGCGGTTGTGGGTGGTTCGGTGTTTAAATAGGCTGCAGGCGCGGGAGGAGGGTTGAGGCGGTACGGTAGGAGCTAATTAAGCAATATTGGCAATAAAATAATAAGAACAAGTGTAACGTGGGACGGAAGAAAACGGGTCAAAATAGTGTCTCAAAGGAGGAGCAGGATGGCCCTTGGGAGCCGGGAGGGGTGTTTGAAGAGGGGTTCGTCGTTCGGATGCATGTTACAAGAAGAACAAGTTGACACGGCCATGAAACCATGGGCTCCCACAGTGAGGAGGGTTGGGAACTGTGGGCGAGTCCAGGGGGGAGGTAGAGAAGAAGGAAGGTCTACACCTCATAAGGCGTGGCTGCGGATTTCTGGAGTGGATCGATGCTGGGAAAGGAAACAATAAATAATGATAACAATAACAATATGATTGAAGGTATGAAGGCATGGAGGATTGGCATCAACCCATAACAGAGGAGCAACCACGGTTTGTTTTTATTTTTTTAGGGTAAATTAATTAACAATATATGCCTGTAACAGGAGATCAAGTCTTTGTTACAACAGAATTTAACTTATATTGTAATAAGAGATAATATTTATTATAATAAATTATAATTTAATAGAGACTAAAAAATTAGTCAATAAAAACTTTAATTAATTTATCTTATTTTTTAAAACAATTCAGGTGAGATCTAGCGGTTGAAGTTACACGTGTTTTCATATGTATTAAATTTAATAAATTGCATCATTTAATTAGTGAATATAATTATCTTGTGATTCAAATAATAAAAATTTTTAATTAATAAGAATTTTTTTTTTCAGAATAAAAGAACTTAAAAGAACTTCATTGAGTTGGATCGGTTCGAGCCGCTACAATACAATATGGAATGATATCTTACGTACTACCGAATTACAATTTGGTATGATCCAATGGTATATCGAAACAGATGGATATCAAATGGTGGAGTAGTGTTGGCCTCATCCCAAGTTTTTTTTTATGTTTCATATATTTTTGAAGAGGAGAAAAATATTGTGAAAGTTACAACGTAATCTATTTCGATTGTAACCATAAAATTCAGAAAAAAGATCCATAATCAAAGCATGATGTATAAGTGTGAAAAAGAAGGGTTTTTTTTTTACAGAAATACTCCTCCTAAATCATATTTGCACAAGAATCTAACGTAAATTCAATTTGCTTGTATTCACATAATGCACATAATAATTTAAGAAATACTAACCGCAAATATGGACGTATAGAAAATTGTCGACCCAATATGCTACTGGTCTATATATTGATATATAGGTGTTATCAAACAAAAGTATTAAATATTTTTCAAATATCTCTACATCATTTTCACCTTTAACATTAAGAGTGACAAATAATAAGTTAAGAGTGACAAATAATAATTAAATGTGACAATTAACTGATAAGAGAAATAAATAACCCCAACCAATAAGAGTATTAAATATTTCTTCAATGTTTCTGCATCATTATCACACGGGACATTAAGAGTGAAAAATAACACGTTACAGATGATAAATAACTAATTAAAAACTGACAAATAATTAAGTAAAAAAGATAAATAACTATCCGTACGAACCCTGTCCCAAAACAAAAATATATAACTTGTATAGCTTGTGCAAGTAGCATTCTTGTCGAAATGTTAGGCGTCGTGTAACTTAATGGATCGGTATAATTTCATGGCTCACGTCGTTGAGTTGTAAACTTATTTCAGTGACTTTAGAAAATAGTATGATCCTGAGATATGAAAAGTATGTATGCTTATGTGAGTGGTGAATGGGTAAGGCCGGATGATTTGGACGCCCGACCGTGGTAGTAAAAACGTCGGCCCTGTGAGACATGAGGGGAGTGGCGTCCTCCTCTCTCTAGCCCTTTTCTAGAGCGAGAGGGTCCGGGGTTTCAGCTAGGGCTCGCCCGCGTCCCCTTCTTCGCCCGGAGGGGAGGGGGCCCTGCCCCTCCCCTCCGTCCCAGTCTCCATATGCTGACCTCCTCCCTCGACCACGGCTGTTTGATCGGCTCCGTTCGGGCAACCGACAGTTTCGTGAAGTTCTTCCCCTCCATGGGGATGGTTTTGTCTCTCCGCAGAGGAGAGGTTTTGTTCTCCGTCGGCAAGGTTCCCCTTATCGTCGGAGAGGTTCTTGTCTCTCGCAGGAGAGGTTTGTTCTCCGTCGGCAAGGCTCCCCTTATCGTCGGAGAGGTTCTTGTCTCTGTTTGGCCGACGGGCTCCCAACGGCTACCCGGAGTTCGGCATCGGCTTCTTTTCAGATCTTCTCTGTTGGCGTGATGCTCGCCACTCCGCTCGCCCCCCCTTGGTCCGAGGCTTCTCCGGCGTCAGTGCCCTTCGATCCCTGGTTCGAGGTCTGTTGTTGTGCATCCTTCTGTCCGGGCAAGACGAGCTCCTCCTGCGGTATTCCTCGCGGGTTTGCCTCCTCCTGTCGAACCTCTGCCGTTGCTTGCCGGCGAGCTTCTCCGACAGCCCCGTGCGTCTTCCGGCTACAGTTTCGTGACAGCTTTGTAGGCGCTTTCGTTTGCGCCCCCTTGTCCCACCCTCCCCGGCCGATCCAGGCAGCGTCCACCCATCTGCTGTCGTCTGGTCTTGGTCTGTTCGTCCCTTTGGGATGGGGATTTCATCTTTGTGTAATGACCGATGGTCTCAATGTGGTGTTCGGTTTGGGGCCTGCTTTGTTGGGGTTCTCTGGCCACTCTTGTCAGAAGGTGGCGTGTCATGTTCCATCTGTACCTCTTTACTTCTAAATGAAGTTTCATCTTTTCTGTCCAAAAAAAAAATGATCCTGAGATATCGTTGGTCACGAACGATAGCATGGACCGAGATCGTGCGTCCTTCAAACCATCGCCAATTCAGTGATGGGATCCAAGTTCCAACTGGGTCACATTACTGTGCATGCTATCGTTGTCATGGAACCTTTTCCAACATCAATCTGGGGATAAGCCTTTCTGGTTGCACCAGGGAGCAATGCTTAATCCATCGTACGTAGTACAAACAAGCTAAGTACTCCCTTAGGATGTCTTAAATGGAAGAAAGTTGCTCATAGGCTTGATGCTTGGGGTTCCAGGGTAAAAAAACCAACTTTGTGTAATCTTACATCGGAAAGCAGTGCAAGGTTCAGCCATGGATCACAATAAACATTTGGCTCGCTTAAGACTTCTAGAAATAAGCTGGGAATTTGACACGAAGAGACCCACAAGAGAGAGAAAATAAGGACAAGGAATTGCATTCACTCAGAAGTGAAGAGAAAAACCAGAAGAAAAAGGAATATAAAGCACCTTTCCAATTGTCTCTTGCGCTCCAGAACTTTTCCAGGCATGGATGGCATTTTGGGTCAAAACCAAAACATTCCGGCCGAACATTTTGGTTTTGGACCGGACCAATACGAAACCGGGGCCATTTTACTGTAGCAAATCCGATACCATTCAAATAATGTTCTAATCAGTTTGGCACCGAAACTGGCTGAAACCTGCAATTTACTCCCTTCTTAAGGCCGCCCGATATGCTTGAAACCGGGCAAAAACGAAACCTAAACTGAAATGGTTTCAATTTTGGACCCGGCTGAAACTGATACTGACACTGCCATTCTTGTTTCCAGGCATAGAGAGCTGCTCGTTGCTGCTGTGCATTTACTGATAGGGTTACCTGCTGTTCCACTTGATAAGGTTGGCAAACATGAGAAAACCATGTTTATGCAAAAGGATCACCACATCCACATTGGAATGGCAAATACAGATTATATAATATCGTATGCAATCCGTAGAAATTCTAACCAAAACATGATTGGTCGATCTTTTGATATCATTTACACCTAAGGAATCAAGGAAGTCATAAAGGAGCCAGCTAAAAACACAACAGTATTGCTACTCATTCAGCAGCAGCTCATGTGCAGTAGTAGGAGAAATATTCACAGCCAAAACATCTCTACTGCCTCGGAAGCTTACATAATGAGGAAGTACATTTGCCAATATATCCTTGGTCCACAAAGTGTGCAAAATTCTCACTTATCCCAGTCCATAACTTACATTTGAAGCTGGGCCTACTAGGTCAAATGGCACTTCAACTCTTTCCTTAACAACACACCGAGATTCCCCATTTTCTGTCACCAAAATTTTCCCAGGGGGGCAGCGACCAGATGCTTGTTCCTCTACATCACTTCGTCTCTCGAACAAATCTGACAACTTGAACTGTGATCCCCTTTTCCCAAACCTTGGTTCAAAACCAGCCAGGCTTAGAATGGACATGACACTCACAAATGTGATTGCAGACTTCACAACCACCCCAAGAGTAAACTTCACACCTTTCAAGATATTTCCTGCCATGGGTTCCGCCTGCTTCATTCTTGATTCATCCACACCAGTTTTTGACTCGTGCATAGATATATTAGCCAAGCCATTCTGGTAGTACCTACGCTTGGAAGCAATTTGTGAAGATGGATAAAGGTCGTCCAAAATGAATGCAGCAGGTGCATGATTGGAGTAAGGAGGGAGTAGAAGGTCATCATTGTGTATGACATTTCCTCCAGCAAAGTTCAATGTCTCCTGTATCACTTCCAAGCCCTCCCCTTTGTATTCTGCTACTTTACTTAACAAGAACATGCGGCATCGGTCAATCTGGGCTAATGTAGTTTCTGTTTCATATCTTTGTTGTTGTTCCAGTGCCTGTAAGTAATAAAAGGACTTAGTATTCCCACTTTCATGAAAGCTACCTACTGCATCTAAGTTCAGAATATAGCAAGCACAATCCCCTCTACCCGTGTCAAAATTCTAAATTTCAGAATAGAACCATTCTACTCTTCATTCCAAAATGATGATTAAAACAAGAAGAAATCTCTAATGGGCAAGATGTGCACATGGGTGGTGCAAGGTCTCTATGTAAGAATAGGAAATTGTTGAAGCAGGATTACCTCATAGCATATGGCAAGAATAGACACTATCTCCCTCAAACGGCAAAGGATTAAGAAACTTCTTCCTGGTTGAGAGACTAGCTTTCAGGGGCTTAATAAACTGGGGCATGATCACACATGAAATATCATAAAAAGTTCATGGAATTTGAGACCATGAAGCTACAGAGACACATCCAATGGTGTTGCAAAATCTATAGTAGATTGGTTATATGGCAGTCTCATTCTATTTTTTACAATCAATATTAAATATTTATCTACTAGTTCACTATATAGAAACAGGACAATTCTTACCAATAAACAGCCATAATAGCAAATAGGAAAAAAGGTATCGGAATGAAGGTAGTCCCTGCCTCAAGTTTAAAGAACCAGCCGGTCCAGACATGACTGGGTGAAGCAAAATTGAAACCAGCCTGACCAACAGTTCACCGGTTTCTGAGCCAGACCTACCAAAGATTACTTTACAAAGAAAAAAAGAAAGACAAAATCAGGGAACTTCATTTGTAAACCAGCAAGAACTGGGCAGTTCCATAATGAACCAGCTGTTTCATACCTCAATTTCAATTTTAATATACTTCTCTCATTTGTTTTCATACTTATATATTCTATAACTTATTGCAGGTACCCCTATTGTATTATAAATTTTAAGCAGGCCAAACTGATTTTGTCAGGTGTAGAGCTTCTCTCCACTTCCAGCACTTAGGGAAATTGTTGCTGTGATCTACCAATAGTACTTTTAAGTTTTAACATAAGTGTAGCCATAGCATTTGGGAAATTTAGCTATTCCTGAAAATTTTAATTTGCGGGTGTCAAGACAATGATGAAGGTGATTGATAACACGTGGGTATCATGTACTGGGGAATTACAAAAAAACTGTTGATATCTTGCTCAAATTATGATGATCCAGCGATAGAACTCAGATAACAATCAGATGAACAGAAAATATTTGAGATTTTTACAGAAAACCCTGGAGAAGTCGAGGAGAACACAGAGTATCAACGAGAGAGGAACAAGATAATAGGCAGAGAAACTAAGTAAAAGTTCAGGCGTAAGCAAAAATAATTGCTCACATAATCATCTAGGACATACTTATCAAACTCGATATTCTAAATTGTTGAATTTGAACCCCATTATAGCAAAAGTTGTATTCAGTCTGCATTAAGTCTACCAGACATAATGTCACGTATAATTGATACATACTTCAAGAATGCCTCGGGGGAGTGGGGGTGGGGTGGGGTGGGGTGGGGGGGGTGAAGATAGAGTGAGATGCATGGGAAATTAGAACCCATCGACATGGTGTCTAAATCTCTGTTGCTGCAGCCATCAATGTAAACCATCAAAACACAAAAATAAGCCCATATTTCCCCCAACTTCATAGCTTCTTTAGAAACTAAAATTTTGAAAAACAATTCCAGCAGTGACCATAAACATGCAATTTTATTTCACAAACATACAAAAGCACTATTGCATCAGTGCTCCTACGTTTTATTACTGCCCCTAGCTTCCCTGTTTCACATCCCAGAGAAAATCAACATTTTAAATGCCAGGTAGAATAACGTGTTAAGTCTTTCACACCCTGAGCAGACCACCTAAGTGGGGAGGGAAGCGGCACATATTTCAATGGTCATTTTTCATTTTTCCTACTATTTCAAATTATTTTATACAGTGTTGATCCAACTAAATACATTTTTCTTGCCATCATCATGTTAAAAAGCCTGACCACACATGCATCGTAAAGGACAAAGAATTTAAGACATATTTCCAATTTTGCAACAAGTTTAGAGCATCTTGTAGCTATGTACTACATTTTCCTAGCAAGTAACTACATGATAATGAAAATGATAAGTTCATTATTGAAATTGTCTCACCCACAATAATTTAGGCTTCGAAAAATATCTTTTTGGGCTGCATATCCAGGAACTACAACTGTCATACAAGATGCTAGAAACAGCTATCATCTCATGAAACTTGATAATTTCCTCTATTTCTTTACCTAACCAACAGTACAAGTGAAACAATGTACCATCTTCGATACTTATTGGAGAATATTGATTTTTTTAACAACTTTTCTAGTCCTAGCCAACATATAGAAATATAGGTGTACACCATGTGATAAGGGCATGTAGGTAATTACACAATGAGAACAAAACAATGATACAAGACTATTGGAAAGGCTGACAGAAAATACCCATGGGGCAGCTGACCCATCCGAACCATCTTGGCAGACCATACATAGGCAAGCAACTTTAAAATGGTGCAGCGAACTGAACTAGGGGAATGTCAATCCAATATAGGTGCATCAAACTGAACTTAGTACTTAGTAGCCATTGGTGAAGGGTGTAATGTGTATATTTTTGTAGTTACAAGTTGTCTGTCATTTTCCCTTCTTTCTTGTAACTTTTACAGAAGAGTTGACATAATGAATGTTGCAATTAGTGAGTGGCTAATTATCAAAGTGGAAGATGAACATTGTTCATTTCCTTCACCTTAGGCTGACTTTCAAAGGAAAATGTTTTGTGACAGTCCCAGCTTCTACTTCAAGGGAAGGCATACACAATAAGCTCATAATTTTTCTCTTAACCACATCCATCATGACCTATCTGGTGATCTCCTTGTCTCTTCTACAAGTTTTCACTTGGGCTGTTGGGCATATTTCCCCAACCACTGATTATTAACCAAAGATCTATTGTCTCAGTTTTCAATGAACTTTGCCCCAATCAAAGCTGCTATCAAGGCTCTATGGTACATCTCCACTGAAGGGGCATGAACTACCACTCATAGACTGAATTATTCAATCTCCACCATAACCACATTTCTTAAGTGGGGCAATTGCTTCTACAGTGCACAATATCCCCCCATGAGGAACCTATTTGTGTACCTGAGGCCAAATCTTTCTAGTAATAATTCCAACAACTATTGAACTTTAGTGCCCATTAAAGCTACAGGGAATGATCCTCTACATATTTTCATTGCGACATTATAGTACAAATATCCCCACCGACCACTCTTCATTGCAGGTTAATTAGTTAAGCATCATTCCTAGAACAGTTGTCCTCCATAAATCATTTGTTCATATATTAGACCTACCATAGTTGTCAAGGCACCAAGGTTGGCAAGGTGGCAGCAAATATGGCACCTAGGCAAAACTATTTAGTGTTATAAAGAACATAACTAAATGTGCACAAGATCCTGGCAGAAGTGTATATGTTGGGAAAACATCACCACATGGCATACATGGAATTTGCTCCATGAGTCCTGATTATTTTGCACACTGACGTCACCTCAAATTGACAGCATGTATAGCTGAAGGTTTCAAAATGATATTCACAGTCCTACGAGCACAACAAGAAGGTGCATCGCTGAAAAGCATGGGCATTGTGCATCAACTTCTATCAAGCAGCTTTCTGCTTTCATAAAATTGTCATGGACCTCTTTGTCTTGTTTGGCAGACATAAGGAATGTATGGAAAAGGATACTTATAGAACCTCTCTTCTGATACTCAAAGAATAATACAAGTATTATATTGCTGTCATTTCTGTTTCATCTTAGCGGAGCTTCATTCAAGTTAAGCTTCACATATATTAATTTACACCAACTTAAGATCACTATCCTTGGACACTGATTGCTGGATGCACGTATGAGTTCTTTATGCATTGTAATTTGATTGGGACATTTGAGCACGGTGTACATTCAGGGTGTCATACAACAGATTGGCGATATTAAGAAACAATAACATCCAATGATGAAAGGCCCTCTTATGAAACAAAAAGTTTGAGGGACAGTTTTTTTTTTCTCTTTAAATAAGCCATATGTAAGATCCTGAATGTCGCTTGCTCCTGAAAATAATTTTCGTATGCTTTATACAGTCCTAGACTACAAGAGTTCCAGGATAGAAGACAATCCCAATAGTTACTAAGGAAGCATAAGGCCTATAATCAGCACATACTTGATGCTCTCTATCACCAGTATGACAATTCATGTTGTATGAACTAACGGTTGCATCCTTCCAACAAAGTAATATTTAGAACAGTCACTCCAAGTAACATTTAAATTCAAGACAAAAATGCAGTTTGTTCAAAGCAGACTTCCATCTGAATCAGCCCTAAATTTCTTAGGAGAAGGAAGGCACCAGTGAGCTATCTAGCACTATAAAGAAAGGGACATGATATCAAATTCATAGTCGGCAGTAAAGACCTGGTTATGAGTGCATTCTTCCTGTTTCCCCTGTTTACTATTCCTCAAAATCTATGTAACCTGATATCTGCTTATTTGAGCAATCGCCAAACAAAAAAGCACTCTACTTTTCCTCTTCAAAATCTGACCTTTACAAGAAGAATATCAGCCTATATAAACATCCCCAGAAAAAACTGACAGCAGAAAAAGAAAGAACCTGGAGAGAAGACAGCCGCTGCTCGAGGGATTCCAGGGCGTCGCGGATGTCGAGAAGACTCGCCTCTTCTTCCTCTTCCTCTTCCTCTTCCTCTTCCTCCTCCTCCTCCTCCTCTCTTCTTCTTCCCCTTCGTCCTCATTTCCCTTCTCTTCTCCCGGAACCCCATCGGCAACCCCGTAGGCAGGCCCCCCAACCCCCTCAACCTTGCGCCGCCGCTGCGGGGACCTGTCGAGGATGCAGTGGTTAATCTTGGCCCGCAGCTCCGACGCCCGCGCCAGAACCAACCCTACCTCCATCCCTCCCTCCATTGCCCACAGACGAGAGAGAGAGAGAGAGAGCTCAGAGAAGGGTCTGTGTGTGTATGTTGTTCCCCGTGAGTCCTGTAGGCCCTCTCTGTCCGCGCAGTGCCGAGTCTGCTTCGGGGTTTTGTTTCCTGTTTTGAAAAGACGGAGAAAAGAAAAGAGACCGCTAGCGAGGGTTCCTCTTTTGCGGGTGTTTCCTGTGGTTGGGAGGGCGTTGTATTTTTTGTGTGCAGCGTACCCATCCTACAGAGTGCACAGCTCCCAGTCCTTGTTGGACACGTGTGCAACAAGACAAAATAAACAAAGCACCTCCAAGTCTGATCGCTCTCTAGTCTCTACTAATATTTTATTCTTTAAATTAATATCGATTAAATCAAAAGTATTAATACTATATAAATTTTAGAGAAACATATAGTGGCAGGACATTTCGCATGGTCATTTGTATATGTTAACATTATTATCTTTTATGGGTTTCATTTGTCGCACTCACGGCGCCAAACACATTTGCCACGTACGATAAAAGTAAAAAAAAAAAAAATTATTTAGTAACACACAATTTTATCATTTTATGTTTTAATTGTACAGTCGTGAAAGACATGATTTTTATTTTTTATATCATATTTAAAATAAAAAAATAGCTGACACACCTACGATAGCACAACAATATGTGGATCATTCAAGGATCATGACTATAGAGCTTGTACATCATTATCTAATAGAACTCTTCTTTTTTAAAAGAGAATTATGTCTTTTGTATAGAATGGTCTTTTCTTTTCTTATTTGGGGAGTAATCTCTCTAATTTATTTGTACTTGCTATGTTAGTATAAATGAAATCTATGTTATTATTATTGTCAAAAAAGAAGATACAAGGCAAGAATGTTAGGAAGGGTGTTCATTTGGGAGTAATCAAGGTATCGTTGGATTCACTTGTTCGTTGTTACCCTCTTTAGTTCATCTAATTTTTCGAGATATGTCAATAGTTTATGTACTAGTTTATAAGATGCGGTAGTTTTAGAATTTGGCGGGAAAATATTTTGTGAAATAATCTTTTGGTAAGAAAATGGTATAAGGGGAAATAAAAACTCCTAAATTTCTTTCAACATACAAAAAATGAAAGGATCACGATCCAAATATCTAAACAAATCCAATTTAAATAATTACTTTAAACATTTGTCCACAGTCATGTACAAGTTTTAGGGTTCAAGAATCTAAATTCTGCATAAAACTTCTCAATCGAAATATTTTTTAAAAAAAAAATAATGATCGGCTTTTTATCAAGTTGGAAATTCCAAATTATTTTCAAACATATATATATATGTAGATTGACCGCAAGATCAGGACCAATATGGGACACGCAATCATATATTTTGTTAAATGTATTAATTTAAATATGTAATATAGATATAAAGATATTTATGAAAAATTCTTTCCTCTCGTCCGGATGAGACACATGGGTGGAGTGGGCACAATGAAACATATATCAACTTTTTTATTGGACAGTGTGATGAATGACATTATATCTACCCACATATCGACTAATAAGAGAACTAGTGAACATCAGAACATACATGGGGTTGGATGGGATGTGCCCAGAGATCAATATTTAGGCGAGTGGGCCTTACGTTGGCCAACTAGTGTCTTAACCACTAGTGTGTAGTACAAAAAAAAAAAAAACATAAAGGTTTGTTTGGTTGGTTATAAAATATATTTTTAAGAAAATAATTTTTAAAAAATAAAAAAATAAATATATAATTATTCATCTCACGTAAATAATTTTTCTAAAATTATTTTTAATATTTGTTTTTCGATAAATTATTTTACAAAAATATTTTTTAAAAAAATAAAAAATACAAAAGTATGAATTAGGCATCGATGGCTTGGCTCCAGCCACCGGCGACTAGCCATGGGAGTCGGATGTCGCCGACCCCAGTAGGTTGTTAAGCATCGGTCGTCGGACGCCCGTCGTTGGTCACTGGCTGCCAGTCGTCGAGCGTTGATTGTTGGGGGTCAAGAGTGGGCCATCGGGTGCCGAATAATGCAGGTCGCCGACCCCCGATCGCCAAGAGCCAATTGTCGACCTTCAGTCGCCAACCGCTGACCACAGGACACCGGGAGTTGACCTCTTGGGCGTCGACAGTCGGGCATCGGCCGTCGATAGCCGACCGTCAGCAGCCAAGCGTCAAACGCTGATCATTGGTCGTTGGCCGTCAATCATCGGGTGCTATCACTGGTCACCAACCATCGACCACTAGGTGCTAGTCGTCGGCCGCAAGACGTCAACTGCCAGCTAGGCGCTAGAACGAGAGCAGCATGAAAATCTTATATGAAAAAGAAATAGAGAAAAATGATTTACAGAGTTTCATCAAAGATAACAAAATCTATGAATTTGGGGTAAAATATTTTTATGTATTATTTTTTCATAGATACCAAAAAATTGTATGAAGTTTTTCCTAAAAATATTTTTCACTTGAGATTTTACGTTGAAATACAGACCTGGATGTACAAATCATATATTTATGAACATATATGTAAATCTTTGTGAGCAAGACATGACTTAGGAAAGTAGAGCCCTAAGCTACCTGGGTCCAATTACAAGTGCAGCTGAACTTGATGGAACACTATTGGTTGGCGCTCCCCAGTGGTGTGTTATAGTCCTCATTGGTGGGCTCCAATTGCCGGTCGATGATCACTATACCTAGCTGGGCTTCCAAAGGCTGAGCTGATCAGAGAAGTCGAGCTTTCTCTGCCTGGAGCCGCACTGCGATAATGTTTCTTAATAATTATACTTTTCTTACTTTGGATTCTATTAAAAGTAAATATGTCCATTTCGTCATATTGCTAATTGGATGGTACAGAAGATAAAAGAAAAAAAAATCAAATCGTACACATTTTAACAAGTTGAAAGTGGCATGCCATCATCAATTTGGGGTATATATTTTCATTTGCTTTTATTCTGAGTGTATAGAACATATGTTTCTGTACCACTCAAAGTTTTTTGTTGTTGAAAGACTTAAAGCCTGTTTTGATAATTTGACATTTTTATGAATAAATTATTTATGGATAAGATATCTCAAGTTATGATATTTTTATTGGACGGCTGATAATTTTATCACATTTAAGAAGATGAGATAGAGTTATGAAGACTTATCAATATTTATTGATGATAAAATTTCAATAAAATATATGTATTATCAAATCACTCATTTAGTTAACAAGTTTGATAACTATCGAATTTTTTTTTCAAGGTGTCCCTCCGCCTTGGCGGAGTGGACACGGGGACGGATGGGGAGGGAGGGGCCACGAATTGGGCCACAGTACTATATATACAACCCAAAAAAAAAAAAAAAAAACTATATATTTTCAAGGTGGCTTTACACCCTACACGTACATCCTCCACCATATATAATTAGTAGCCAATTATACTTCTAATCCTTCTAGCTAGGTATCTTCTAAAAAACAAAGAAAATATCCTTAGCTACAAAGAAAACATCCTTAGCTATCAAAAACTTGCTTTTTACTCACATGCCTTGAAGGCATCCAGGCGATTCCCAATTTATTTGTGTCTTTTCTTGTCTATTCACTCCTGCAATATTACACATCAGCTCATGGGGAAATACGGAGCTCCAAACCATATTAAATTTTACCTTCTTAATTAGCTTCCACCGTCAGCCAATCAACTACAAGGTTGTTCCCTCTGCTAATGTGGAACACTTTTTGTGACTTCCAATCTTTGAGAACATACTTCATTCTAGTTGCCCAGCACGTAATTTCCAATGGTACATTTTTCATTTGTCTATATACTTCCCACCTACAAGTTATCCTCTTCCACCCACATACCTTGCACATTATTATCCCTACATTCTTCTTCTGCTTCTATGCCTAGTACAATTACCATTACCTCTGCTTTCAGCACTGTAGTGTTGCTCAAGTAAATGGCACCAAACCTTGATTATTTTTCCCATTACAAATCTTGCTTGTGTATCCCTGTGCATAGGCATGCATGCACCATCAAAGTTCACCTTTACCCATCTCATTGGTGATTTAACCCATGCTTTTGGATCCTTCTTTGTTGCATTCTGTTTTATGTTGATCTTGAATCCCCAACTCATACATATATAGTTCAAATTGTATTATGTTATATATATATGATTTTTTATAGAGATCACTATTTGCTTTGATAACCTGGCCGGCTGTAGTCACAATGTCTCTAAACTGACAAGGCAACACAAACATTTCTTTTATCAGAAACAATACTAGGCAAGAACTGCAGTACTACTTGGTTGTTACATGCATGCTACACGAATTTCACAGACTGAAGGTTCCCCAACTGAGAAATTAAGCGCCATCTCTGCATTATTTCCCACCACCATCACCTGCACATACGACGACATTGCTCGAGTGTGGCTGAAACTATGCCGCATATATACACATGACGCCTTCAAACAAGTTCACGTAAGACCAGACTTTCTTCCGAAACTCCCAGGCCATGCAGATTGATACATCTAATTAACCAGCTAGCTAGTGCAATACCAGACGACTGAGAAACCAAGCAACACACACACGGCACAGAAAAATCAGCTCTCATGACGAAGGCTTCTTGATTTCTTCGTAGTCTCCGAAGTCCATCGTCCTCCGTGTTGTTCTCCTCCTCTGCATGAACTTGTAGTAGGCGAACTGCAATAGGATCTGTAAGTGAAGCATGTGGTCAAGGTTACATCTTTATATAAAGATCTCCAGACTGCAAGAAGCTGTTTTTTTTTTTTGCATGTTATTATTAAGTGGCAAAGGATACAAAAAGGTCCAGTAGAACGCAGACTACGGCGTCCAGCAGCCACGGCGCGTTAGCCTTTATTCTGCTCCACTCTGTACTTCTCGCCAATATGCTGCATTAATCCAAAGAGAGAATGTTGTGATCAGGAATACACAAAGCAAAACTTACACATATATACATACATATGGAATGTGAATGAGACATGCATATGAGTACAGATGCTGTTTAACTCGAAAAGAATAGCGCCCTCTCTTGTTGCCAACATAATCTTCGATCTTAATTCACAAGCCCTACGTGCACACAGTTTAATGTCGACTTTTTCTTCAAATAAAGGTGTTCGGGAACAATAATGTCTGCTTTCATTGGATAAACGCAGACGTACCCCCACATTATACATGCATGCACATTAACATGATTATTCCCACACGCATGCAGGCACATAGATGCCAAACACATACAGAGAAGAGAGATTGAGAGGGAGAGACCTTCCAACATAGGTTACATTTGCTAAGAGCGCCAACAAGAACATGAGAGGGTTCAAGCCCTGCAGAGAGTCCAAGGCAGCAAAGGGTTAGCGTAAGATTGCGATTAAGTACAACCTTCTTTGTTCATAGTGGCGCGAGATCAATGCTTCCCGAAGATGATGCATACCTCCACGCTTCCTCGTTTGATCTGTTAGCCAAGACAGCCATTATGCCAGGATATATAAATGGTTAAAAAGAAAACACAATAGATAATATTCCAGGAAATAATTATAAAGGCTAATCTTGCAACAACACCTACGTTTAAGAAAATCTGCGGTAAGCGGCCTCCCATGTATATGGCAGCCATAATCCATCCAAAACAGAGGCCGTAAGGGTTACCCTCAATGCTTCTTTCCATCAGGGCCCTCGTTTGAAATGGTAGGCTAGCAGAGATAGCAATGAAGGTCCCATAACCTACCTGCAGAAACACAAATATTATATATATATATATATATACTTTGATAATTGAGACTACTGCCCATATATACAGACCATGGTCTAAAAGTTCTCGGATTCAAACCTTAGAGTCAAGTTAAAAGAAAATTAATTTACAAGAAAGGATATATAAATAGGTCATAGTACGTATTTAGTTGGTACTCTAAAGTACTGGTGGGCATGCCCAGGGCTATATCACATGTGAGCTCCGTTAACCCTATCCATGCACCTTGTATGTTAGCAGTAACAGTGTGTGTACAGTTGGACAGACCTTCGCATAAGATCCGAAAATTTTCTAAGATAGTATACCAAGACATGCATGCACATTCTTCTACCTAGATACCCTCTTCTCAAGATTTCAAGCAAATATTAAACGTAGATACTCTTCATCTTACTCTTGGTCCCCGTGAAGTGGTCCCATATGAACATTGGATGGGTCTGAATCCAAGTTTTTTTGTTAGACTGATTAAAATTTAAACCAGTGACTCACACAAAATTATTCGTGCACATGCCTCCACAAATTCATATACTAAATTTTTCATCCGACACAGCTAGATATGGCAATATTTAAATCAAATGTTTTGAATTTTCTTATGAGATCAGCACGATCAAATTATAGTTTTTTTTATAAACCCCATTTTATACACTTATTTTTAGTGTCATTTATAGAATAAACATGCAATTACAAAGACTTTTTTTGGTTCGTATTGTTCAGATTGGATTAGGTGATCTCTAAATACGAAGAGAAATATTTATTGAAAGAAGGGTCATGCAACAAGATTGAGTAGTTTGTAGGAAAGTAATTTTATTAATTGACATATCAGTATATATGGTACTTATACAGACTCCCAATTAACAAATTTACCTTTTTGCAATCCAACTCGATCTTATTGTAAAATATTTCTTGCAATAAATATACCAAGCGTTGGAAAATTAAAAATGCCCACTTGGACCTGGCTTACCCAACAGTACACTAGTGCAATGAGTGGAGGTCCGGGGGGCAACAGCCTAGGAGGACGTCTGGCTACATATGATCTCGGATCCACATCTCTCGGACTCGAGTCGGCCGGTTCAGACGGGGGACCCACACCCTAACTTGGAGTGTTGCTGTGACATGACTTGTACGGTGGCCATGAGAGGGGAGGGAATGGACCGGCGTCGTCGATGGTGACGGGAATGTGAGGGCAAAAGCTGTGACGGCATGGGTATGTTGACGAACGACGACCGTCGTCGACCGCGCGCTCACAAGAAGACACACAAGCTAGGCTTCGCACAGGGATGAGATCGCCAGCTCTCTCTCGCGTCATCTCAGTTAGCTCCACCTCTCATCTCTTGGTGGCATAGATTTTCCCCTTTTTATGTATATATACAATATGTGTCTGTAGATATTCCTGGTAATTTCGAAAGTACTCTCTTCAATTAAAATTTTCTTGATCAATTTTTATGATATTTTTGTTTATACGAGCAATTATTGGTTTAGTCATGCAATTGAGGGCTGAGCGCCATGGTGGGGAATAATTTTTCTTCAGATCCATCATGTGAATGCTCTTGATCATAACATAATAGTCCTTCCCCATACTTGAGAAATACTTAGTGCACATCTATAGTGTGTACTAATTTGGGCACATTCACTAGGAGTGTGTCATTTGTCTCTTGAGATTTAAAAAAATTAGATAAGACAGATATTATAATCTTCAAAGGACAAACTCCTAGTGGATGTGACATGTTTAGTGCACACCAAGATGTGTACTAAGTATTTCTCTACTAAATTTGAGTCTAATACCTCCTCTAAAATGGGTGATCATATGGAGTCAACTGGACCATGACTATAGGCATAAAACCTGGTAGTTAGCTAGTGGCCAGGATGGAACTCACAATCTTTTCATACTCTTATGTATACATTAGCTTGTAAATGTTGTTCTTCCCGTTGCATGTACTTCTTTTCTTGCAACACCATTAGAATATGAAAACCTAATGAAAGGGTACGTAGTCTAAGAGCAAAGACATGTAATGACTCTAATTACATAAGAGGGCTAACTAAGGATACATAAGTAATGTTTTCTTAACTGCCCTAATATAGTACTTAAAAAAAGTTTGAACAATACATGGCCACAAATTAATAAAAATATAATACAATCTAATACAAAATGTATACATGAGAGTCACAAAAAGCTACGGTAACAAGAGCTATATGTGCAATGACCATTATCTCATATCGGCCAGATAGCTAGGGCCTAGGTAACTTGAATTTTTCAGCTACTATTCACTCAGGATGGTGAGCCATACCCTCCTCTGTTATCGAGGACATCTTAGAACTGTGACTATGCCATATATCTACATGAAAACAAATACAGGCCGGGACTGATTGTGAAGCTAGGACTTATTAATCTACCTTAATTTAAAGTTCAAGTCACCATTTATATATCATATTCTATTAATTTTGATGTTCATACATTAAAAAGAAATAAATTATTTAGTTCAACATTAATTAATAATAACATGATAAGAGCCAAACATAATTAAAACAGCTTTTAGGGACTAACAATTAAAAATATTAAAAAAACTTTATTTTCCTGCATATGACGACATGATGAACCAAACTCGGGAGGCGATCCATGGCTCACATGCCCCACCCCCGGCAAAATATGAGCCAAGTTGGACTCACCCACCAGAAAGTTAAAGACATTTCTTTTGTCTGAAAGTGGGGGAGGAAGTCCCTGATGAGAGACTACAGACAAAAAAAAAGTGTCCGAGAGACGTGTATAGATGAGCTCACCGAGCGCGAGGTCGCCCCACCGCCGGTCCCCGCGGCCGGGCACCCGCGGTGGCCATGATGCTTTGGGGACCCCTCCTCGTCGGAAGAGGCGTCGTCGTCGTCGACGAGCAGGGCCGCACCTCGGCCCGCCGGGTCGCTCCTGGCACCGAGATAAGACCCGAACGTCGGCGTCCCACTGTTGGCCAGAGACCTAGCCGATCTGTTCTCGGGGGACATGCAAACATAGTCACATGAATGAAATTATGAAGAACAAATGAAGAACAAGTGGAAACCAGACAGACTGCTCCGTCTTCATATGTATGTATAGATGTCTTCATGTATATGCATAGATGTGAGATAATAAAATCGCATGGAAAACAATGGACAAGTGGGGGTTGGTTTAGTAGGGCTTCCCGTACGTATAGCAGACGTCCCTTCGAGGTGTGGATTTTGTGGTGGGTAGCAGTATGGGCGTCGTCGGATCACGTATGGGTCCTCTCTTAACAGGATTCTTCCCCTCCTCGACCTGAAAAGGAGAAACGTATACCATGTGAGTTCCACGTTAAAACATGACTGCTGTCCATGCGAGCGTAAGTTAGCTAGGACTAGGAGGTCCGAAAGGTTAGCACTCTATCTAATTGTTTTACTAATATGAACTCTAGGTGGTAGCTATATATATATATATATATATATATATATATATATAGAAGAGTAAATATAGGAATACCTCTGGATCTGGGTTTATCTCGAAGCTTCGCCATTTCCACCCCCTGAGGACGTAGTCGTAGTACAGGGTCTGCACCACCAAGAGCACCGTGATCGTTGTGTACAGCTGCAAAAGGTAAAGCTTTCCATGAGGACATGGACGTACAGGAATCTCATCCGGTCAATGCTGTGCCGAGCACAACCGGCCAACGTCCCCTCGCTGCCACCTCCACCCCAACCGGATAGGCAGAAGAAACAAAGCCTTCGGTGATTTAATTCCACTCTGCACAGAGCTAGCCACTATCTCCAGTTAAGCGTCTCATGCATCAAAGGGGTTTACTAGTGCCTTGTGAGTGACTTCTTGGCCCCTCGCCCCCTTATCCTCAGGTTCTCATCCGAGAAAGCAAAAAATGTAATGTGATCCCTATATATATAGCCTCGCGAACCTTTCTTGGCGGCAACTGATCAGATCATGTGATATATATACCGACACAAAGAGTTATCTTAAGTGAAATAACGTTAACAGAGAAGGGAATTTATGAAGTGCTTACCAAGGCCGTGTAGAACTGGGTTGGCAGCTGCATTCACCAACATGAACACACAGAACAAGGTTAGGGAGGAAGAAATAGAGAAGACATGCAGGAAATTAGATCCAAAAGCATTAAGTACACATGCAGTGTGGTGGTTTAACAAGTCCATGGGACATGAGCATACCGTAGCTGGCTCAAGAAGGCAACCCACCAGGTTAAAGATGTCACTGCAAGTTCGAAGAAATGCCATTATAAGTTCGAATCATGAGAAATGACATGAGCATATACCGTAGCTAACTAATATATATCATAAGAATACACGTTGTGTGGGTTACGAGAGGATATGTGTATATGTTGCTTGTGGAGACTCATGAGATGGGAACGTATCGCGATTCTGCGTTGACGGGAATGTATAGTATATATACTGACCCGACGACCCAGGTGAGGAGGAGGCCGAGGGAGACGCCATGGCCGGACTTGGTCTGGTAGTTGGTGATGATCTGGGGGATCTCTGCAACCCCCCAGAAAACAAGGCTAGTCATGCCCAGGCCGAAGGAAACCCCGTCCTTTGGGCTGCACACGCAGTCCTTGAAGAACTTCTCCACCCACCCCACGCAGGCCCTCCCGGCCGCCTGCTGGGAGCACGAAGCAAATGCCGGCGGCGAGGCGCCCTGGTCCTTCCCCATTGTTCCCCCTTCTGCCGCCTCCTTCTCTGGCCTCTCTTCTTCTCTGCCTCTCCCGTCTTTGATGGTGGTGTTCCCCTAGTAGGCCCTGTGGTGTTGGTGGAGGGGAGGAAGGTACGTGCTGGTTTTAAAGGAGGCCTATACGGAATGGAAGAGCTAGCTAGGGCAGAGCAGTGTGGGGGTGGTGACCAGAAATATACTGGTGGGGTGAAGAGAATATGCCGATTTATGTCGCCTTCACTCGCGCACACATAATAGGACAGAAGGTACTAATAGTTTAAGGAGAAATATCACGGTATATATGATGATTTTTTACATTTTATTTGTCGGCACAGAAAATTAACTTTCAAATTGAACGGGAGAAATAAACTGCGACGAGAAAGTTGGATGGTAAAAATGAAATGATCTCAGATCTTGCCAAAGAGTAATGACAAATAAGCTCTCCAGGAGCTCAAAATTTAAGACCATGTCATCACCTCCACAGAATAATTGGTGGAGAGAAAAATTTAGTGCACTTAAGTTTTATATTTTATATTTATATTTTTTATTTTTATTGGATAGATATATTATATATTTTTCTCAGTAATCAATAAAAAAGAAGAAGTACAATATAAATGTAAAATTTAAGTACAGTAACTTTTTCTCTTGGTTGAAACTCTTTACGGATTAAGTCTTTTTATCTTAACTGGGGCAGGTTAGAGAAGAACATACTGGATTATTTTGATTTAATTTGTTGAAATGAGAGTTGGGTATTTAGAATATATACTGGGGATAGTACTTCATTAATCAAAGCCGATTAGCTTGTCGCCACTAAACGCCAAACTTTTTTTATGCACTAAATGTACAATACATCGATCATGATTGCTAATTAAATAAAAGGGATTTTAGTTTTTGTCCCCTAAAAACTTTCATAATTAGGAAAAACTCCACACAATTCATCTATTTATTATTAAACCCTCAAAATCTCGTAACCTTTAATAAATAGCCCCCTAATTAAATTGAAGGGTCTTCCGTCAAAAGTGGATGACCCTTTTACCCTTATGTTGTGTGTGTGTGTGATAAAGAGAGAGGCGAGAGAGCGGCGACGAACGGTAATCAATGGTCCTCTCCGTCGCAGGGTGACATTAGTCAAGGCGAGGAAGACGGGTGGAGGGCGACGTGAGTAGCAGGGGTGTATGGTGATGAGAGTGATGGAGGTGGAGTTAGCAGGAGGAAGGGTTCGACCGATCCATGTGCTCCGATGAGGACATCCAGCTCTTTGATCTAATCCTCGTCAATTCTGCAGTCGAGTTTGGTTGTGAATCCACCCTATCAGGAAGAAGATGAGGTAGGCGTAGGGGAGGGGAAGGAGGCGGGGGCGAGGAGGAGGTGCTTTCCGAAGTCGGCGCTGGAGGTGGGGGCGCCAGAGCGGAGGGCGTAGGTATGGACCTGCTTGTTGAAGTCAACAGTCAGACAAATAGGAGGAAGAGGAACATCTCTACGTGGGCTTGTTGGGGTGTGCTTTTGGAGAGAACCAGCCAACTTCTCTCTCTCTCTCTCTCTCTCTCTCTCTCTCTCTCTCTCTCTCTCTCTCTCTCTCTCTCTCCCCTTTGCCGTCAAGTGGTGGGGGTGGAGGGCGATGCGAGTGGCAAGGGTGGGGGCTGTTGCGAGTGAAGGGGGGTGGAGATGTCGACCCCAAACCCACCCGTCTCTCTCTCTCTCTCTCTCTCTCTCTCTCTCTCTCTCTCTCTCTCTCTCTCTCTCGTCTCTCTCAATGGGACTGCTCCCTCTTCGTCACCACCGAGTGGTGGGCGGCGAGAGCAAAGGACGTGAAGGGGTATTAGAGTAATTTCTTTGACCAAAGTTAGGCTCTGCTATAGTTAGATTTACTTAACCAAACTAAATTTGACGGTTATAGGCGACTGTGGGCTTTTTTTGTAACCTTAGAAATATTGGGGGTTCAATAATAAATAAATAGATTGCGGGGTTTTTCTTAATTACAAAAAAATTTAGGGACAAAAAATTAAAAAACCATAAATAAAAACTTCATTTGATCGACGATGCCTTAACCAATCCCATCGTCCTATCCGGTTGTAACAAAATTATGTCCAAGTTGGAAGAAATAATTTGGTGAGAATCGACAATGGATGACTTAAATCTCAGTTTGAGCAATCCGACTATGACCGTTAGTGGAATAGATAAATTACACAATAGGCATGTTCTTCATGAGGTGGACAATCCCACGCGTCTCTTTAATGTGATTGAATTCGGAGCAATATGACTTTAAAATTTGCCATGTATACGCTGTAAAATTTAAACTACGTGGCCCAGAAAATATTTGGATATCATACTAAAAAAAATAATTATGTCATGTCCCTAATTAACTTATTTAATTATATATAACCCAAGCAATCGTTATCAACAAGGATATATGTATGCGTTTTGTCCAAGCACTAATTAGAGACTATGACAGCTGATTTTGACCATATTTCCTGCACATAACAAAGCTACTCGCAGCCATATATGTATTTGGCACTTTGGGTTTTTACATATATACTTTGGCGATTTACAGGTATATTCTTAATCTATATCAATTTATTTGAAATACTCATGATCTGTTGTAATAGTTACAATTATATCTTTATAGATAAAATGTAATATTTTTTTAATTTTGTTTATATATATATATATATATATATACCATTGTAAAGAGTATAACTAGAACTATTATAACGAGTTAAAGAAATTTCAAACAATTAATATAGATCAAGAATATACACATGGATAGTTATGTTTCGAGTATAAACCCTTGGCACTTCTAGTCTTCTACCATTCCGGTTTTGGCTCCAACCATCGAAGGTCCACGGATTGGAAGGCCAGGATTTGGCGCTGAACGTGCAGATAAGACGGGGGTATTAAGGTCATTGCCCTAGAAGATAAGGATGACGTGTCGGACATAAAGTAATCCGGACAAAGGCGGTGGCTGTCTTCTCTACGGAAAACCACAATCGGCTTCGGTGCGCTGCGGGCAAACTGAAACGTGTACCCGGTCGGTTCAATCAAGCCATTCAAAAGTCCACGTCAGACAAGCTCTCGTCATCTAGCGACTGTGGTCGATACGGATTCGTGGCTTGTAGGGGAGACGAGGATAACCACGGCGGTGTAGCATGACGTGGAATTTTTTGGACCGGACCGGCGCTGAGTCTTTACCGTTGGATGGTGATCCGACGGATGCTAAACTTTGTTGTCTTAGAAAATAGGTTCATTGAATGTAGACAAAATCAATCTTATGTCCAGATTCTACGAATCAAATTTCCTTTTCTGTCCGTACCACATGCATGGTACTAAAACAGAAGGAATCTTCAAATATCAATCAAAAGAAGGAATTTTTAGTTTTTGCTACAATAGTTTTTGGAATTCTCCAGCGCGAGCCTCCTATTTACTCCCCGAGAAATTATATAATCTGAAACCTCTAAGTTTTAACTCTAGATTTCGTTTTGTAAGACCTTAATTTTGACATCTATGATCCATTCATCAACTTCGTCTTTCGAGATCTAGTAATATTTTAGAGTATATTATTCATGATCAATTGCATATTAGCACAATAATGTTTAGAGATGGATTAATTTACTTGATTGTGAAATATATATATATATTATATATATTTTTATGTTGCGCCGTTGATGAGTTTCAGATGACTGATATGGTACCGTTTCCTGACCCTTCAATACCTTGGCAAAGTGCATTGCATCTGGACACTTGGGATCATCGGGGGCATTCTATTGTATGCACATGCACATAATATTTGTCTAAACATGTAGCAAATAAGGTGATACCCAATGTACATGTTTGGCCTAAACTTTTTTTCTTCACACATTTTGCCTTTCATTAAAGTGGAAATAGAATTTGAAAGAGAAACAGTTTTGTAACACCATTTGGTAACATCATCATTAAAATTGTGCCACATCAGCAACTGAAATAAAAAGATTAAAAACACCTCATAAATGATGATGTTGTGGTGCACTTTGATTGGTGTGTTACTTTAATGTGTTACCAAAAGATGTTACTAAACTATTTTCCAATTTGAAATTGTAGAGGCATAAAATTGGTCTGACGTATTAAACATGCTTATCCAGCTCATCAATGCGGAAGAATGGGGCTGCAACCGTCACCTCACTTTTCATTGGCAACCTGTGCAGGAAAAAATGTGTGGGTCTTGCTCACTAAAGTTCAATGTTCTCAACCTCATAGGTCAAAATAGGCAAAAGCGCACCCCCCCCCCCATGCAACCCCACTCCCTCCCCCAAAACCCATTGTCTCCCAATGACTCTTTACTCACCAAGGTTGAGTCATCGACCTCTTGCGCCCCCAACAAGACCCACCTCTGTAATGCCAAAGGGATGACCATGTTCATATCTAGACACACCCTCTACTATGCCAAGGTAGGATCCTACCATCTGACTGACATGTCTTGATTGTGCCAAGAGATGGTCATAGGCGGATCCAGAGAAGAACTAGTGGGGTCACGTGACTCCACTGAATTTTTAAAATCCTATTGATGAGTTTAAAATTTTTCATTAAATTAATTTGGTTGAAATTTTTTCTAAAGGGAGTGACCTCACTGAAAATTTTTCTGGGTTCATCTATGGAGATGGCCTCTATCTATGTAGCACACCCTCTCTCCCCAGGAGATCAATAATGACTACGCAGCTTTTTCCATGCTTTGTGAGCAGGGCAAGGCAACATTACAACCCTTACCAGAAACCACACTAATCTTGCACATGCCCCCAATTACTCCCAATGACCATGCATCTCAGTCGGAAGTGGGGCAATAGGTGCAGTGAACCCTTGACACATACTTAAAAAAGAGTAGATGTTGAGCAATACAGGTAAGCAAGAAACTGTGCATAATAGCTAGGCAAGTTCTAGACTCTCACACCTACACACAAGAATACTCAAACCCTTGATTCCAATTAACCATCGTTGTTCCAACTAATTTCCTTACTAGAACATCAGAGGTTTCTCCTCTAGATCACTCCTGGACTCCTTTTGTAACAACTCGAATTTTAAAATATGGATAAATAAAAATATAAAAACAATCAAACAAAAATTTAATAGAAGATTACAAGTGTAATATGGGCCAAGGAAAAATCTAAATAGGACCAAAAAGAAAGAATAATCTGTAAATTTTATACCACCCAAAAATCTACTATTAAATCAGATTAAATGAGCTAATTTCTAAGCCAAATGGGACATAACAAGAAGCTAAAACCTTAACCCAATAACAAAGATTCCAATCTCTATAAAACTCCTAATTAAAACATGAGTTAACGAAGGAAATTGGCCAAGAGAAATGAGATTCACAGGTCTATCGACTATCAACTAGTTAGAAGCCCTTACTTCTCTCCCTACCGTGGGAAAGAGAAAATCACTTGTGTGCGCTCTCCCTGCTTACCTTACTATATTGAGAAAAGAGCTTTCTATTTTTGTTAATGCTTTGCTCTAAAAGTAAGTGCTTTCTGCTCCTTAGGTCCATCATAGCATAGTATCCCAAGTGAGCACTATATGAAAACATTTTGTGTTGTCTAGTAAATTATGAATGTATTGGCATAATATAATTCCTATAGGACTTATATCAGGAGCCATTCTTATCGGTGGTTCCTTGTATGGCTTGAAACCTTTCTTGATGGGAAGCCTATGCTCTATCAACTTCTTATCCAAGTTGGGCATCTCGTCATAATCCCACGTGAAAGAGTCCATGAACTCCTTAAGCAATGCGACCATCTGACTCTGTTGTTCTTCCGCAAGGAGGTTACTAATAAAAGTGGGTTGTGACTCTATTCTATCTCTGAGATTGACTTCAAGGAGTTGATCTTGAACGAACTTGTCATCTTCCTGCCCTCTTTGCTAGAAAGTGAGACAATCGATCAGAATGCTACAAGCAAGATGCCACCTAACCTTTATCCTTATCACTCAATCAATGAGGCCAGTCGAGGCATGTCTTCTTTCAAGCAAGACAACCTCCCGGCCTTTACCTGAAAGATGAGGAGAGTGACTAAAAGGGGAGGGTTGGATGGACATTTTTCTTTAGTCAATCTGGAGTCTTGCCTAGCTTTCTTTTTCTTTGCTTCGGTCGCTCAATGCACGGGCACTACCGCCCCTAACAAACTTTCTATCTAACTTTCTAGCTATCTATCTTGATTGGTATACTCCTTACTCGATGAGGTTGGCAAGCAAGTCAACAATTAATTAGTCCTCTTCGATTTCCTTGACTTTCTAAGCTAGGTGACTTGAGTTAGGGGTTGAGTTTAGTTAGTAAGAAAAGTAGGCATGACATCCCACACTACAAGAAAATCGGGTTACACCTACGACTCGATTTCATTTGTAAAGGTGGCTAAACCGTAGGTATAGCCTTTTACCTACGAAATGTCCCTATGCTTTTCTGTCATAGGTAATTTAGCAGTAGGTAACAGTTTCCTATGTTTTTGAAGTGTAGCAACTTTAACAACAATTTTCGATAAGCATAGGTAGCTTCCATCATTTTAGAACCGTCGGTATCATTGTGTAGGCCCTTTGTTTTTTTTTTTTTTTAATATGATAATATCTAGGTTGATACGACAAAGGAGTGTGCCTCCGATGTCATGATCAGCTAGACAGTTTTCTATATATGTGGAAATCAAAAGGGGAAGGGGAGAAGGGTACATAGACGACGAGCATAAACTAAAGACACCCTACGCAGAGGGGTCAAATGTACATGAAGCAAAGGCCCATGAAAACGAAAGATACATTAGCGGGCCAAGGATCAAACCTCGTCTCGAAAGGAGCTCATAGAGTTTACTCTGCGGAAAGTATTTCTAGTAGTAACACCATTGGGTAAGAAGACTTTCCTGGGGTTTCCCTTATGATCACCTACATAGCTGCCCGGGGACGCAGGAGCGTAATCAGTGGGTGAGCAAGCAATATCCATAAGTGGGCAAACAATGGGACCCTCAATGGTGTCTCTCCTGAACCTAATGCGATTAACTTCAGCATGAGAGGGAGGCGACTGTTGCTGCTGCATATGTTCAGGAACATCAGGGGGCAGCAGCATGTGGTGTATGGTTGAGGGGCGACTGCTGCTTGTGAGTCTGGGCTCTCTTGGTTTTTTTTCGTAGTGCATCGGCGTAGGACATTCAGGGAGGTGTGGCTTCAGCTGAAGGACCATTCAGAAACTGGGCGAACTGATGCGGGTCCTCAAGAAGAAGATCTTCATCATGTTCGGACTGTTTTGCTGGGTGTTGGAGATGCATATCATCAATCACCTTTGCTGGACATATTGCTGGGGGGGCAGTCTCCAGTTCAATTGGGGCAGCAACATCTATTTTAGTTGGCATTGATGTAGGAGACTTTGGCACATCAGACTGGGCACCCAAAGGTTGCTGGTTGATGATGGATGAGGAAGCCAAGGATGCAACAGTCAGAACTGAACAAGTTTGCACGATGGAACGGTTTGCTGCCAACACTGGATTCCCTTGTTCTAATGGCATGTCAACAGTGGGAATGGGGTCATCATACATCACTGCATTATCCCCAGTAGCAGCCCTTTCAGAGGCCCCTTGGTTGGGCTCAGTTAGTGAAACATTCAGTTCAGAAATTGACCCCACTGGTTGAGGAGGCAACACATCAAACATTTGTTGTGCAGCAGTGGGTGTTGTACCTTCCTGTGACTGATTGAGCTTATGAATGTTGTGTGGGTCGGATTCCTTCAAACCAGTAGATATGGGGCGCCAAACTTTCTTCTCCACCCGGGCATCAGGGATCTCACCCCGTTTAGGAGGGGAAAACTCGGATTGTCCTGGGTTCTGACCATCATGCCTCTGGTTTGGCTGAGCAGTGGGCTTCTTGCAATGTGGGGGAAGATGACCAAGATGTTTACATGATGAACAGAAGAGAGGGGGTTCTGGGTAGACTATAGGTTTCCAGAAACCATTTTCCCATAGCCTATCCAAATACGATCAGGCAGCTCCCTGGATACATCGAGTTCGACATTAACTCGAGCACATTGCGTGCGTAGCATAGCCTGTGTGTTTCTATCAACTTGCAGAACCGTGCCAATGCTCCCAGCTATGGAACGTAGGCCCTTTGTACTTTCCCTATATATCGGCACTTAATGAGAATTTGTAAATGTAACGTCGCGCGTTTTCGGATCCTTTTGGATCGTGTGTGTTGTGGTTGTGGTGGCCGTTGTGAAGCCAGTGTGGTGCAGGTTTGTGGAGTGTGCAGATTAGGACTTAAATCAGAATAGTACGGCGGCTGTTGGTTGCAGGTTGACGGCCAGAGGTGGTCGTTTATTAGGTTAACGACCAGCTAAGGTGACGTTAAGTTATAAACTTAACGGCATAAGATGTGGACATTTATGGGTGGCGGTTCTCTAGACGACAGAAGGGTTGACGCCAACCTGTGCAATCTGCAGGTTATAGGGTCACCCGAGGGCAGGTTTTCCACCATGTTCTCTCTCTCCCTTGCATGAACTTCATGTCTCTTGCTTCCCCAATGCTTCCAAGAGCTGTAAAAGGATAATTGGAAGATCGTGGATCGTATGGCGGTGATCAATTGTGCCAGGAAACGCCGGATCGTGGTGCAATTGCCGTAGGAGCTCGCAGAGGATTCGGTGTGAACCGGGAGAATTCGGAAGGTTTAAGAGCGTATTGAGGTAGGGGATGATCCCTTTAGTTCCTATAGGTTGTGATAATGCAATTAGAAAGTATGAATCTGCATGATAATTGTATTTTTGGGTAATGGTATCCATGCGGGGTACACGGGTGGTTTGAGCAATTTAATGATGGAAACATGTTGTTTCGAGTTGATTATGATTCATGCATGTTAGAGGAAGTATTTCCTCATGTTTTCTCGATGGTTTTAGGACTAAGGATGCCTGTAGAATCAATTAGGGTTTCTGCAGGAACTGGGGTTGAGGAGCTTGGCGTCAATATCGATTGACGCCAGGTTCTTCAGCTGGGAGCTTAACGGCCAGATACCTTGCCGTTTATATCCCATAGACGACAGTCGATGTTTCCGCCAGCATGCGTTTATTTAAATATTGCATATTCGGTATTTAGCAATATCAAGTGGTGTGTTGGCACCTATTGTGTACTCGGTGTATGAGGTTTCTGTGGCTAGCGTACAAGGTACGCAGTTAGTCAATTCTTTACGTGTTTACGTGATGTTCACGTGTAGTGGACTATCAGTGCACGAGGTTTGTGCGAGACTTCATGTGGTTTGTGTGTGACGTGCACATGGTTTTGTGTACGTGGCGAGTAGTACGATGCCTACCGTGGTTACCTCTCCAGTTGGGTGCCCCAGGTTCTTTGTGAGCCAGACTGTTAGCTCGGGGCTTTGTCCCGGTACTTATGTTGTACCGTCGAGGTCTGTGTCGTCTGACCTGGACACCCTCACTCCTGTGTTTGAGTTGTACGTCCGGCTGAGGGAAAGATGACAGTGGGACAGTGACACTTGTGTTTGTCTTTAGTCACTTGTAGCGCGCTCGTAATTGGGGTTACGGACACCAGTAGTCGACACTGGTCCCCAACTAGTCCTTTTCCAGTGCCTCACTCTAGAGGGCCCAGGCCAGGGTCTCTAGAGGTGTCAGGCATGGGCCTGTGATCGTGTGGTCCGCAGGTGGTGGTGTTTAATTGGTATCCACAGTTGTTTGACCTTTTCACGTGGAGCGGCAGCTGGACCTTTCGTCCGTGGCTGCGAGACTGAGAGGTAGACCTGTGTTAGCTTGTCCGAGTCAGTCTCTGGTGTCGCGAACCAGTTCACGTGGCTCGTGTTTGGCTGTCTCTACTTTAGCTTGTACACTTGTACTGGTTTGCCGTTTAATTATTACAGTTGTTTTTCGTAGTCGGCAGACGGTGAGTACTTTTACAGCTTTCATATCCTGCTTAGCTATTCTATAAACTGTTGGTACTGTTTACTGCTTTTGTACCTGTGTGTTGGTTTGCTCGATTTTGGGGGAGTTCCCTACTAAGCCAGTGACTAGCGAGGCTCACCCCTACCCCCACAGGTGAGACCGAGGAGGAGGTTTCTCGACCGTCGTCCAGTTCAGAGCCGCGTCGTAGCGGTGCAGGGTCGGTACCTCCAGCTGTGTAGTAGCAGCTCCAGCAGTGTAGTATAGTTAGTTGTTTACTTTCTTCAGTTGTACCTCGGGGTATGCACCAGACTCTTGTACTTCTTTTCAGTTTTGTGGAAATATGGCTATGTAAACTTGTGAAATATTTATATGAAATGGTGTGTTCCTTTATGTTTACACGGACTGTGGTTTGGTACCCTTGCGAGGCTTCGGCCCGTTTGCGGGAGGCGGACTCGGATCATATTTATATGAAATGGTGTGTTCCTTTATGTTTACACGGACTGTGGTTTGGTATCCCTTGCGAGCCTTCGGCCCGTTTGCGGGAGGCGGACTCGGATCAAGTACGTTATCAGTTTAACGGGCTTGGCTGAAGCGTTCCGTCACAGTTGGTATCAGAGCAAGGTCCGTGTTAATATAAGGGAACTAGAAAGATACATAGCATTATTTCGGTTTTTGTACACTACTGGTAGGGACCCTGGTTTCTGATAATTTGTTGTTTTGTTTTTGTTTGATGTTCTATTTATGTAGAAGTTTGAAATGGCTGATAGAAGAGATGGGGTGGTGGAGGAGAGATCCAGAGGAGAGCACACATCGTATGATAGAGAGGATCTGGGAGAGCCTCACTGATATTCGGGCAAGGAGGATCAGCAGGCGCCGGTACCACCGTTCAGTGCCACCTGAGTGGAGAGATGGACATGTTGCTCCAGTGTCGCCAGGAGTGGAGTGCCTTTTGTAGCACCCTTGCCACCACCACCACCAGTGTTATTAGCAGAGGAACCAGTGATTGCAAGTTGAAAGTTTGAGATTGCAGCCGCCTACTTACTCAGGAGGGCCGAATCTAGATACAGCAGAACACTAGGTTCATGAGATTGAAAGAGTCTTTGCGACCATGAGATGTTTCGGCAACAGATAAAAGTTGTACTAGCTGCCTATCAGTTGAGAGGTTTTGCATTGGAATGGTGGCGATTGAAGATGCAGACCACCTTCGCAAGTAGGACAGAAGAGGCTATTACTTGGTCGAAATTTCTTGATGTATTTAATGATACATTCTTTCCGATTCAAGTGTAGCAAGTGAAGAGAGAGCAGTTTCGGACACTCCAGCTAGGTAACTCTTCAGTTTTAGAGTACCAGATGAGGTTTATGGCACTTAGCCGATATGCGCCTTATGTAGTATCAGATAATAATATGATGGTTGAGCATTTCATTAGAGGTTTGAGAGTAGAATTGCAGAATGTTGTAGTGCCACTCATGTGTAAAATAGTGGAAGAAGCAGCTCAGAGGGCAGCTTCGTTGGAAAGGTCTATTCGGACTCGTCAGGTGAGCGAGTCAGGCTCAGGTAGTTTTCGGCTACCGCAGCAGTCAGTGGGTGCGAGTAAGGGTAAAGCACCAGCAGGACCTTCTTCACCAGGCTTTCGTAAATGGGGTCAGAAATTAAAGCAAGCATTTAAAGGCAAAGGAAGAGATGGGGAGGTCGTCAGCAATTTCAACAAGGTCGTGGTAGGCCAGAGGTGGAGGAGTCGCAGCAGAGTACTGCCAGGAAGCCATTACTCCACCAGGGTATAGATGTTATAATTGTAATCAGCCGGGCATTTGATCCACAATTGTCCCTATCCAAGAGAGTATGGGTCTGGAAGAGGTGTGCAGCAGCAGCAGCAGCCTCAGCAGTTTCAGCAGCCACAGGCAGGTCGTGGCAGAGGAGCACCGCAGCAGCAAGGGAGGCCGGTTATGGCTATCACCCGAGCCCAAGCGGAGGCATCAAATATGATAGAATGTACTTTACCTCTTTATGATTATCAGCAAGAGTCTTATTTGATTCGGTGCCTCTCATTCTTTCATTCCGAAGAATTTCTGAATTGCATGGCTCATCCTTTAGAGGAAAAGTCTTGTGAGTTAGTAGTGGAAGTTCCCTCGGTGAGTTCCTACTCACTTCAAGTTATATAATGAAGCTCCTGTTATGATTGAAGGACCAGATGCCGGGTCGGTTATATGCCCTGCAGTTGTCAGATAAGATTTATTTTGGGTATGGATTGGCTTGAGACATAGGAGCAATGTTGGATTGCAGAAAGAAAAGGATCAGGTTTTGTCATCTTAATGGTGCAGTATTGAATATCAATGTATGCCTTTTTTACCTCTAAGTTTCTAATTTCTGCAATAAAGTTAGATAGTTGATAATGCTGGATGTGTGGCTTATTTAGCTCGGTAAGTTTGGTAGAAGCTAGTCAGTCAGTGGAAGCAGTTCCCGTTGTTGGGAATTTGCTGATGTTTTTCCTGAAGATTTGTCTGGTTAGCTCCACATAGAGAAGTGGACTTTACTATTGAGTTGATGTCGGGTACCATGCGATTTCTAAAGCTCCATATCGGATGGCACCAGCAACTTAAGGAATTGAAAAAGCAATTAGAGAAGCTGTTGCGGAAAGGTTTATTAGACCGAGTCATTCCCGTGGAGCACCGATGTTGTTTGTGAAAAAGAAGATGGAAGTTTTCGTATATGTATTGATTATAGAAAGTTGAATGATGTGACTATTAAGAATAAGTACCCATTACAAGAATAGATGATCTGTTTGATCAGTTGCAATCGGCAAAAGTATTTTCTAAAATTGACTTGAGGTCTGGGTATCATCAATTGAGGATTAAAGAGGAGATATAGATAAAACAGCTTTCAGAACAGATATGTCACTATGAGTATGTGGTTATGCCATTTGGGTTGACTAATGCGACTAATGCCTGCAGGTTTTATGGATCTGATGAATAGAATTTTTCATTTGTATTTGGACCAATTCATTGTGGTCTTTATAGATATATTCTGATTTACTCAACATCTGAAGAGGAGCATGCAGCATTTGAGGTTTACTCTGCAGTTGTTAAGAGATAACCAGTTGTTTTCCAAATTCAGTAAGTGTGATTTTGGCTAAAAGAAATTCAGTTTTTGGGTCATGTCATCTCAGTTAAAGGAGTGGCATGGACCGAGTAAGTGGAAGCAGTGATGAATGGGAAGTGGCTAAGACAATCACTGAAATTAGAAGCTTTTTGGGGTTAGCAGGTTTATTATAGGCGCTTTATTCAAGATTTTTCTAAGATGCGGCACCTATGACCAAGTTGACTAGGAAAGTGTACCTTTGTGTGGTCCGTTAATGTTAGAAAAGTTTTATATGGAATTAAAGAAAGACTTACATCAGCCCCATATTGATATTACCGCAAGGAGTGGTGGTTTTGTGTTTGTATACTGATGCTTCAAGGAGAGGACTTGGCGCAGTGCTTATGCAGATGGCAATTTGCCTTGAAAATGTGGGAGGCATTATCTGTATGGCGAGAGATTTTAGATCTTTACAGATCATAAAAGCTTGAAGTATAATCTTCTCGCAGAAAGATTAAATCTCCGTCAGCGCAGATGGATTGAATATTTGAAAGATTATGATTTCAGTTTGGCTTACCATCCGGGTAAAGCCAATGTTTTTGGCTGATGCCTTGAGTAGAAAGGCATATGTAAGTTTAATGATGATTAAAGAGTGAAAGTTGTACGAGGAAATAACAGAGAATTCCTTGTATGTGCCTAGTAGTCAGCGACAGGCAGTACTAGCTGCTAGTGCTGTAGAACCGTCATTATATTTGGCAGATTGTTGAAGTTTAGAGAGCAGATGTAAGTTTAGCTGAAATTGTAAAAATGGAAGGAGTTACCATTGATGATAATTGTGTGTTTAGGCTCAGAGGCAGGTTGTTTGTTCCAGCTGAAAGAGAAGTACCGCGAGTGATTGGAAGAGGCTCATAAATCCAGATACACTATCCATCCGAGTAGTACTAAATGTACCACAATTTAAGGAAGCTTTTTGGTGGCCTCATATGAAAAAGGAAATAGCTGAGTTTGTTTCAAGATGTGTTGTATGCAGCAAATTAAGGCGAGCATCAGAAGCCTAGAGGTCTATTGCAATCGTTGCCCATTCCACAGTGGAAGTTGGGATGACATTGCTATGGACTTTTGGCAGATTACCGAGATCGAGTTCCCGGGCATAATGGAATTTGGGTGTTTGTTGACAGATTGACTAAGGTGTGCAGATTAGTGGCAGTATATGTCTTAGACAGTGGATAAATTAGCAAAGGTTTATGTTGAAAGAATTGTTCCATTGCATGGTATTCCGAAGACTATTGTGTCTGACAGAGATTCCAAGATTTACTTCTGGTTTTGGAGAAGTCTCAGAAGGTAATTGGTACTAGCTGAGATATACTCCGCTTATCATCCCCAAACAGATGGTCAGACAGAAAGGACTATTCAGACGATTGAAGACATGTTACGAGCTTGTTGTTTAGTTTGGGGAGGTAATTGGGAACATCATTTGGGAATGGTTGAGTTTGCCCTATAATAATAGTTATCATACCAGTTTTTTGGATGGCACTGTATGAGCTTTATATGGAAGGCCATGTAGAACCTTATTGAACTGGCATGAAGTGAGAGAAAGGCAATTAGTGGGTCCTGAATTGATTCAGCAAACCACCGAAGTAGTAAAGCTTATTAAGGAAAAATTACAGGCAGCTCAAAGTAGGCAAAAGAGTTATGCAAATATCCGGAGGAGACCACTTCAGTTTGAAGTGGGAGATTTTGTTTTCTTGAGAGTTTCCCCGAGTAAAAGTATTATGAGATTTGGAAAGACTGGAAAGTTGAGTCCAAGGTATGTGGGACCTTTCCAGGTAATTGAGAAAATTGGGGAAACAGCTTATAGATTGGATTTGCCGGCAGATTTTGCGGATGTTCATGATATATTTCATGTTTCTATGTTAAGAAAGTGCATTGAAGATCCAGCTCAAATAATCAGTTATCAAGGTGGTGATCTGAGGCCGGATATGACCATGCCAGAATATCCAGTGCAGATCACGGATCGAAAGATAAAGAAATTGAGAAATAAATAAATCGAGCTAGTTAAAGTGAGATGGGAAAATAGGTTGGGTGGTGAGGATACCTGGGAGTTAGCCGAGGAAATGGCTAAGGGGTATCCCTATCTGTTTGAATAAGCTTTTGTATTTCTTTTTAGATGATAGTACTTGTAAGGTGTGTATGTTTAAGTTGTTTAAGTTTGAGTTGTGTTATGTGTTGAACCACTCTCTATTTGTTCTTGTATTTTGGTAATAATAAAATTTATGATGTAACTTAAATTGAATATTTTGTTTCATCTGTGTCGCATCAATCTCATAGCAAAATGTTGAGTCTCACATTGATGCAATATGGCGCACTAAAATGCTAAATCAATGTTCATTCAATATACATCGATTTCTATTCAAAAGTGCCACATCGATTTCACTAACAACGATTTCATAAGTTACACAACGATTTGATCGTGTAACGATTCGTTAAGTGAAACATTGATTTTATCGCATAACGATTTGTTTTGTAAGCGCAACGATTTTCTAAGAAATCGATTCCATAACGATTCCATAAGTGAGCGTAACGATTTGCTTCCCACATCGATTTGTTAAGGCTCATAACGATTTGGTAAGTGAGTGTAACGATTTGCCCTCACATCGATTTGCCTTCGCAACGGTTTGTTAAGAAATAGATCTCATAACGATTTCTTTATTGATCACAACGACTTGCTTGCATAACGATTTCATAAGTGATCACATCGATTTCTTAAGTGAGACAACGATTTGCTCTCACATCGATTTATTTACAAATGAGCAACGACTCTTCACATAACGATTTCATAAGTCATGCTCATAACGATTTCTTCATGAATTCTGATCAAACACAGATTGCCTTTATATTTCAAATATGTTTGGCGCTTAAATGAAAAGTCAAATATCTTCTGACAAAAAGCTGCATGCATATTTCAGAGTCTTGTCAAATAGATATGAACTACTATTTTCAGTATGTTAGCAGAAGCACAGTACTATGCATCGTTTATCATAAACACTCTTTTATGCTAACACTTTCTTCTATGTGTACAGACCTCGAAGACCATCAGAGTCTGATTAAGGCAAATGAAGAAGAGATGAGCAACGGCTAGAACTCCAACGGATCCATTCAAGCTGCTCATATAAAAGATGAAGCATTGCTGAAGAACAATAGCGAGCTTTCCTGAAGATTTTTCAAGAGTGTACATCCGGGAAGAACCTCAACTCCACATACACTCAAAGGAAAAGAGAGAAAGAGCCTGAGCCAAGAAGAAGTGTTCAAGCATCTGAAGCCCTCAAGCTTCAAGCTCCTTCTCCTCTCTTCACTCTCTGTGTGTGCATCTTTGTAATCTGGGGAGAGAGTCTTTTTGCTGAGAGTTCTTTTAGTTGGTTTTCATTTGTTTCCAACTCTCAGCTTTGTTCTTTCTTTTCTAAGAAAAACTTCTATCCAGCTGTAGGACTGTATACATTGTAGAACCTAGCTAGGGATTTGTGTCTAGCAGAACCACACTGGGGTTTGTACCAGGAGGTTGGCTTCTTTACCTGTAAGAGAATGGTTGTCTTCTTGCCCGGGAAAGAGAAGAAGACCAGCTGGGGTGCTGGGTGTTTGTATTGTCCTTGAGGGGGACTGTACCCTTGGTTAGTAAAATCCCAAGAGGTTGCTTGGGGACTGGATGTAGGACTTCCATGTGGGAAGGGCCGAACCAGGATAAATCCCTTGTGTTATTTGTGTGATTGCTTACTTGCTTCCGCACTGCTACTCTTTATCACACTAAACTAACCAAACTTTGAAGTGACAATTTTCTGTGTTTAAGTTTCTGTTTCAGATTTCAGAAAACCTATTCACCCCCCCCCCCTCTAGGTTAGCTTGCTGCCGTACCAAAGGGCCAACCTATAAAGGTGTGTATGTTTAAGTTGTTTAAGTTTGAGTTGTGTTATGAATTTCGAGGTCGAAATTTTCTTTTTAGATGATAGTAATGTAACGTCGCGCGTTTTCGGATCCTTTTGGATCGTGTGTGTTGTGGTTGTGGTGGCCGTTGTGAGGCCAGTGTGGTGCAGGTTTGTGGAGTGTGCAGGTTGGGACTTAAATCAGAATAGTACCGCTGCTGTTGGTTGCAGGTTGACGGCCAGAGGTGGTCGTTTATTAGGTTAACGACCAGCTAAGGTGACGTTAAGTTATGAACTTAACGGCATAAGATGTGGACGTTTATGGGTGGCGGTTCTCTAGACGACAGAAGGGTTGACGCCAACCTGTGCAATTTGCAGGTTATAGGGTCACCCGAGGGCAGGTTTTCCACCCTGTTCTCTCTCTCCCTTGCATGGACTTCATGTCTCTTGCTTCCCCAATGCTTCCAAGAGCTGTAAAAGGATAATTGGAAGATCGTGGATCGTATGGTGGTGATCAATTGTGCCAGGAAACGTCGGATCGTGGTGCAATTGTCGTAGGAGCTCGCGGAGGATTCGGTGTGAACCGGGAGAATTCGGGAGGTTTAAGAGCGTATTGAGGTAGGGGATGATCTCTTTAGTTCCTATAGGTTGTGATAATGCAATTAGAAAGCATGAATCTGCATGATAATTGTATTTTTGGGTAATGGTATCCATGCGGGGTACACAGGTGGTTTGAGCAATTTAATGATGGAAACATGTTGTTTCGAGTTGATTATGATTCATGCATGTTAGAAGAAGTATTTCCTCATGTTTTCTCGATGGTTTTGGGACTAAGGATGCCTGTAGAATCAATTAGGGTTTCTGCAGGAACTGGGGTTGAGGAGCTTGGCGTCAATATCGATTGACGCCAGGTTCTTTAGCTGGGAGCTTAACGGCCAGATACCTTGCCGTTTATATCCCGTAGACGGCAGTCGATGTTGCCGCCAGCATGCTTTTATTTAAATATTGCATATTCGGTATTTAGCAATATCAAGTGGTGCGTTGGCACCTATTGTGTACTCGGTGCATGAGGTTTCTGTGGCTAGCGTAGAAGGTACGCAGTTAGTCAATTCTTTACGTGTTTACGTGATGTTCACGTGTAGTGGACTATCAGTGCACGAGGTTTGTGCGAGACTTCACGTGGTTTGTGTGTGACGTGTGATGACCAGTCTGTTCCCATGTAATTTTAATTAATTACATATATATATATTGATGATTAACAAAACCAAACAATAGTTTTATCATTTATATCTAATGAATATTTCACAAGTTTTAAGTACAGGAAAAATACCAAGGTCAAACAAGCCAATAAAGGTATGCATTACTTCTCTAAAGCTTTAATCTTTTCAACATGATATTTCTCTAAGTCCATATCGATTTCTGTTGAAGTTCATAACGATTTCCTTATAAGACTGAAAAGTCATGTTGTTTCAAACAAGTCGATGCCATAAGGATTCTATAAGTGATCGCAACGATTTCTTTAGAGCTCGTAACGACTTGCTCGTCACAACGACTCTATAAGTGATCGCAACGATTTCTTTAGAGCCCGTAACGACTTGCTCGTCACAACGACTCTATAAGTGATCGTAACGATTTCTTTAGAGCCCGTAACGACTTGCTCGTCACAACGACTCTATAAGTTACCGTAACGATTTCTTTAGAGCCCATAACGACTTGCTCGTCACAACGACTCTATAAATGACCGTAACGATTTCCTTAGAGCCGGTAACGACTTGCTCGTCGTAACGATTCTATAAGTATTCATAACGATTTCTTCAGAACTCGCAACGACTTGCTCGTCGTAACGATTCTATAAGTATTCATAACGATTTCTTTAGAACTCGCAACGACTTACTTTGTACAACGATTTGTTAAGTATTTCACATCGATTTCTTCATAAACACAACGATTTGCATCTTACAATGATTTGTTAAGTGTTTCACATCGATTTCTTCAGAAACACAACGATTTGCATCTTACAACGATTTGTTAAGTGTTTCACATCGATTTCTTCAGAAACACAACAATTTGCTTTGTGCAACGATTCATTAAGTGTTCATGATTTATCTTCTGTCTCATAACGACTTGGTCAACCTGACTTATTCATAACGATTTCATAAGTCATATAGCCATCGATTTCATATATTATTATCTTTGTTGACTAGTCAAAGACCACGTATGCATCTCTCTGACGCACCTGCATTTAATGAGACCTGAACGTATCTCTGCATGCATACAGAAAATATCATCCTTTATCATGCCTACTCTGATAACGTCTTTTAGACTTAAGCTATTTGGCATTACTATTTTCATGTCTATTGCTACTAACGTTGACTGACATCAGAGACAGCTTAGCTGTCTGCTATTTGAGTTTGACATTTGTGCAGACCTCTGATCTAGCTTCATGGTACAACGTTAAACAAAATAGAAGCCAAGGATATCTCTGAAGATCTCATCTCTTTGCGTGCTCAAGTGATCAAAAGACTGTTGACAGGAAGCTTCCAAGACTCCAAATGTCATTCAGTCTAATGACTACTCAAAAGAGAGACAACGGACACTTCAACGTCTAGATTTCAAATTGAAGATATAAATACAAGTCAGAAGAATAGAAGAAAATAAGATCGCGTATTCAAGCATTCAAATTCTTCTGAATAAAGTCCAGAGCCAAGAACTTCATTCTGCTTAGCTTTGCTCTCCACTAGTTTGTGAAAATGTTGAGAGCATGTGTAGTTCTGAGAGAGTGCTTAGCTTAAATCTCTTCCTCTCAGTTCTAGTTGCTTCAGATCCTTGCTTGTCAAAACCTTGATCTAGGGGCTTGAATTTCATTCACTCTCTTTGTGTTGTTCCCTTCGGTTGTGAAGGAAGACCTAGTGGTATCCAGGGTGTTATTCCCTTCGGTTGTGAAGGAAGACCTGGTGTGGTATCCAGGGTGTTGTTCCCTTCGGTTGTGAAGGAAGACCTGGTGTGGTATACAGGGTGTTGTTCCCTTCAGTTGTGAAGGAAGACCTAGTGTGGTATCTAGGGTGTTGTTCCCTTCGGGTGTGAAGGAAGACCGCTGAGCTGGGTGTTGTAGCGTCCTTAGGGGGACTGTACCCTAGTTAGTGAAATCCTGAGTTGTTGCTCAGGGACTGGACGTAGGACTCCTAAGGAAAGGAGGTCCGAACCAGGATAAACCTTGTATTGTGTGATTGTCTTCTTTGTGTGTTTGTTATTTAAACTAACTGTCACTAACCTACTTCGAAGAACGTTTGTGTGAATGTTTTAGTTACAGGTATCTTCTAGATTAATTTTTAAAGACCCATTCACCCCCCCTCTGGACTCGTCAACTGGGCAACAAGTGGTATCAGAGCGAGTCTCTTCGACAAAGAAAAAGGATCCACCGATCTGAAGAGTAAAGATCCATGGCAGCCCAAGGTAACTTTGAAGGTCAGTCTGTCAACCGACCCCCTCTCTTCGATGGTGAAGATTATCCTTATTGGAAGACCAGAATGGAATACTTTCTACAAGGCCACGACTATCAAATTTGGTTCATAATGGAAGAAGGTGATCTGGTAGTCACAAATGAGAAAGCACAATGGACAGATGATGACAGGAAGAAGATTTCCCTGAATTGTAAAGAAAAGAGCATCCTATGCTGTGCTCTAAGTAAGAAGGAATTCAACAGAGTTTCAGCCTGCAAATCCTCAATGGAAATGTGGGAAAAGCTCAGGATCACATATGAAGGCACAGACAAGGTAAAAGAGACAAGAATCGACATTCTTGTCACTCAGTATGAAAGATTTCAGATGCAGTCAGGTGAGTCAATCACTCAAATGTTCAGTCGATTCACCAATATCACCAATGGTTTAGCCAGTCTAGGGAAAACTTATGAGATTGCAGATATGGTAAGGAAAATTCTTAGATCCTTGCCATCCTCGTGGACACCAAAGGTCACAGCTATAGAAGAAGCTAATGACCTGAAGAGAATGTCAGTAGAGAATCTCATTGGGTCCCTCATGGCCCATGAGATCAACATGGAAAGGCTAGGAGAGTCATCTAGCAGAAAGAAGCACTCCAATGCTTTGAAAGCAGAAGAAGATTCACCAGAAGCCAGCTCAAATGAAAGTGAAAGCGATGAGGTCAGTGAAAATGAAGAAGCAATGCTCTCTAGGAGATTGCAATGGATCTTGGCCAAAAAGAAAAAGTTTCAATCTGGTAGAAGGCACTTCAAAAGGAACAAAGAATTCAAGAAGCCAGATGGAGAAGAAATAAAGAAAGGAGAACCCATCTGCTATGAATGTAAGAAGATAGGACACATTAAAACTGAGTGTCCAAGATTAAAGAAGCCGGAGTTTAGGAAGAAGGACAGCTCTAAGAAGTTCAGAAGGCACAAGAAGAAGGCGATGGTAGCAGCATGGGAAAACAGTAGCGACTCAGACAGTGAGTCAAGCTCATGCAGCGATGAAGAAGAAGCCAACTTGGCCTTCATGGCAAATGTTGATGAAAAGGTAACCTCTGACTCCTCCTTCGATTCATGTAATGATTCAGACTCCGATAGTTTAGAAGAGGCTTTCAACGAACTATATGAAAAATATAAAGAAGTAACCAAATTATTAAAAGTAAGCAAGAAAAACATAGTCTGTATAGAAAATACAAACTCAGATCTAAAATCAGAAAATGAACAATTAGAAAGTCAAATAACTGAACTTAAAAGAAGAAATGAACTGTTATGTGAAGACCTAACGGCTAAGAATGAACAAATAACTAAATTAGAGAAACAAGTAAGTTCAGATGAACTGAAAACTGAAATCAAAACACTAACAGAAGAAAATATACAGTTATCTAGCACATTAGAAAAATTCACTAATGGTAAAAACTCCCTCATATTAAAAGGTGCTAGACGATCAGGTAAGAAGAAAAATAGATTAGGATACACACCCCCAGATAATGAAGAAACTATAATTTATCCTAAAACATATCCAACACCAAAATTTGTACATGAACAAGATACATCATACAAAGCTGATTTCAGATATATAGAAAAGGTAACCAAATTATCCTGCTGTAGTCACTACAACAAGTTAGGACATATCATAACGACATGCCCAACAAGACATAAGAAATGGATAATAAAATGCAAAATAAATGATACTAACCCATCAGGACCCAAAAGAATTTGGGTACCTAAAACTTGATGTTTTTACTTCAGGACCTTTGGATGTCCTTGCTTCATTCACAACATGGAAAAAGGGACATTGGTAAGTTGGATGTCAAATCAGATGAAGGCATCTTTATGGGGTACTCTTCTAAACCCAAAGGCTATAGAGTATTCAATAAACGCACTTTATTAATTGAACAGTCTGTACACATTATCTTTGATGAAACTAACCCTTCCTTGGGAAAGGAAGTAGATAGTGACAATGATGATGCAGATGAACTGTCCAAGAAACTAAAGGATACATCAATTGAGGACAATGATGATCCACCTCTGGAAGAATTACAACAATAAGAAGTTACTCATGAAAATCTTCCAAAGGTGTGGAGATACAAGAAAGATCACCCACTTGAGAACATTATTGGTGATCCATCCGTAGGGGTAAGAACAAGAGGTAATGTTATCCCTTGCGATTACTTAGCTTTTGTATCTCAAATGGAGCCTAGGACAGTCAATGAAGCTCTTACTGATGAATCTTGGATAATAGCCATGCAAGATGAATTGAATCAATTCAAGAGAAACCAAGTATGGTCACTTGTTCCTAGACCATCAGATCATCCAGTCATTGGCACCAAATGGGTGTTCAGAAATAAATTGGATGAAACTGGTGTAATCTTAAGAAACATGGACAGATTGGTAGCTCAAGGCTATTCTCAAGAGGAAGGCATAGATTTCGATGAAACCTATGCACATGTAGCTAGACTTGAGGCTATTAGAATATTACTAGCATATGCATCAGCTTTAGATTTAACATTATTTCAAATGGATGTTAAATCCGCATTTTTAAATGGTTTTATAAAAGAGGAAGTTTATGTGGAACAACCCCCGGGTTTTGATGACACAGAATTTCCTAATCATGTTTTCAAACTTCACAAGGCTTTATATGGTTTAAAACAAGCACCTAGAGCCTGGTATGAAAGGCTTAGTTCTTTTCTTTTAAACCATGGTTTCAGTAGAGGTCAAGTAGATAGTACTCTTTTCATAAAGTCAAAGGTCAAACACATTCTACTAGTTCAAATTTATGTAGATGATATTATCTTTGGGTCTATTGATGAATCCCTTTGCAAGTACTTTGAAAAGTTGATGCAGGGAGAATTCGAAATGAGCATGATGGGAGAACTTAACTACTTCCTTGGACTACAAATCAAACAAGGAAAGGAAGGAACTCACATCTGTCAAGTAAAGTACACAAAAGAACTCTTGAAGAAATTTGGATTCGAAAATACCAAGCCACTGTCAACACCGATGAGCACATCAACAAGGATGGACAGTGACAAAGATGGTAAGAAAGTAGATCAAAAGATCTACAGAGGTATGATAGGTTCACTCCTTTATTTAACAGCTAGTAGACCTGATATATATTTTATTTAGTGTATGCATGTGTGCTAGGTATCAGGCAGATCCTAAAGAATCACATTTAATTTCTGTGAAAAGAATATTTAGATATTTAGCAAGATCTCATGACTTAGGTCTATGGTATCCAAAACATTGTGAAATTAACTTAGTAGGTTACTCTGATGCTGACTATGTTGGATGCAAATTAGATAGAAAAAGCACCAGTGGTTGTTGTCAATTTCTTGCAGGATGTTTAATATCTTGGTCTTCAAAGAAACAAAATTCAGTAGCACTATTTACTGCTGAGGCTGAGTACGTAGCTGCTGGAAATTGCTGTACACAACTCTTATGGATAAAGCAACAACTTGAAGATTTCGGATTAAACATCAAATCCATCCCACTGTTGTGCGACAACACCAGTGCCATAAATCTCACCAAGAATCCAGTTCAACATTCAAGGACCAAGCATATTGAGGTTAGATATCATTTTATTCATGATCATGTAGCAAATGGTAATATTGAAATATCTTGTATTGATACAAATGGTCAGTTAGCAGACATTTTCACAAAAGCCTTACCCGAGGAGAGATTCACATCTCTTAGAAGGGAATTAGGCATGTGCAATTTGTGAAAAAGCTTGTGTTTACAACTGGCACATTAAATTTCAGAATTAAGTAATTTTTCCCTCCATGGCTTTAAGCAAAAGAGATTCAAATTATCCTTTGTAACCGCTCTCTCATTGAAGTCGGTTTGAATAGTCAAACTCTCTTGTCTTCTTCTGCCGCCCTTTGGCGCCTCACTTTCCACAACGCATTAATTTATTCATAAAATAAATGACAAAACGATTTGTATCTCATCGTCTACCTTTTCCCCTTTTCATCCTGTCACATGAGCCGATGCCCTAACAACTCATATCTCAACCTTCTGCAAGTTTGAACCTTCCTCCTCCTTCCCGCAAAATTTCTTGAGGATTCCTTCTCTTCTCCTTCCATTTCAACCCTCCATAGACTTTCCCACCTGAATCCATGGCCGCACCAGTCATTGCCGACAGTTTGGGTGGCTACAGCGCCGAGTTTCTCACTCCTGAGCAGCAGGAGAGGTTTACCTTTGTAAAGACGAAGCTCTGTGGGGATAAAGAAGTCGATGTTGCTAATCTGAAGAAAAATGGAATGAGCAGTGTGGTAGATTTGATTAATCAGATGCAGTGGATAGGAGTTACCACCTTTTTAGAGGTCAGTTATCCGGACTTGGTAAAAGCTTTCTTCGTGTGTATGAGAACAGAGGAAGATGGGTCCCTAGTTTCTTCAGTGAAGGGAACCATGATTAGAATAGACCCTGATTTGCTGAAGATGTTGTTTGATGTGAAGACTTCCGGATTTAGTGGGGTTCACACCGTGGACGCCCAAGTGAAAGGTTTGGGAATTGTAGGGCCGGGCTTCAAGCTAAGGGACGACAAGCTTGATATAAATCAACTATCTGCATTCAACCGCCTCCTTCATTTTATTGTCTGTTAAATCTTAGTTCCCAGAAGTGCAACATTTTCTTCTTGCACAAAGGCCGACTCAGACATGATGTACTGGGCCATTCAAAATAAGGAGATAAATATGGCCGCACTGATGATGGAAAGAATGAAATTTGCCAGAGATCAGATTTGAGACACCAAGAGTAAGTTAAATGTGTCCCTGCCATATGCCCACCTACTTTACTTACCAAGATCTTCAAACACTTCGGTGTTGATCTTTCCGGGGCAGTTGTAGAGAAAATGGGCCAAGCAATCAGGTCCAGGAACCTAAAGAAGAGTGGCTTCTCTGTAGTAAATGGTGTCTGGTCCAAGGCTTTAGTTGCTGAAGGCAAAGCCATCATCGACGACACCTCAGTTGTTCATCAGGAGATGGGATCAACGGATATGATTCCAGAATTGCCAGTGGAGTCAATTTCAGTGCCAGTAGTTGGAGTAGCAGAATCTTCAGGCCCCTCTTTAGCAGAAGTTCAGTCTGAAATTGCAGTAGAAGAAGAAAGAGTATCAGCACCAGCTTCAGAATTTCCAGAAGAATTAGCTGTAAATTTTGCAGAAAGGAGAATTGAGGATATTCTCCCAGAGGATATTATTTCAGTTGAGGACTCACTACCCTCAACTGTCATTGCATCTATTCTTTCAGACATCATTGATTCGATTCCCTTCATCTCTAGTGCTCCAGAAACCAGTGGCAGAGTTGCAGAAGAGGCTGTGGCATCAGGCCACATTGATGAACCAATGGAAGATGTTCAAGTAGAGGTAGAGCACCCAGCTGCTCAGGGTGACTCTGTAATGGAAGATGCTCCCATTCAGGGGGAGCAAGTATCAAATGAAGAAGATGCTCCTATTGAGGGGGAGCTATCAAAAGAAGGTTCAGTAGAAACAACTCCAGTTGTTGATGGTCAGGAGGAAAGACATAAAGATTCTCAAAATTTGGATGACAGAGAAGGAGAGATTGCAAGCTCTTCAAGCTCAGATGATGATCAACCTCCTCCAGCAAAAGAAGGCAAGAAGAAAGGAAAAGAAGTTGCCTCTGAAGTTACTCTCCTGGATGATTCACCCTTTGAGAGGCAGGTCAAGCAGAAAATTGTCATAAATTTGAAGCCAGTGATTGAAAGACTGAATGTGCAAGGTGAGCTCTTATGTACTCTCCAGTCAGATGTAAATTCTATATTTCTGAGCCAAGCTTCAGCCAACAAAGAGTTAGGTCAAATCAGAAATGCTATGAAGTGGTTTAATAAGGAGATGAGTAGCATGAAAGGCATGCTCTCGGATATTATCAAGGCAGTTGGAGTTCAAGCTCCTCCTCCTCCAGAAGCAGCAGCAGCACCAAAAGCAGCAGCAGCCCCAAAAGAGGTAGGGCCAACAGGGCCAGTTGTTCAAGTTGAAGGGCCAACAGGGCCATCTGAGCAAGGGTCAGGGCCATCATGGCCTTTGGAGAGTGAATCTGTGCAGCTAGAGGCAGAAGAGTTCTTGGCACCCAAGCCCCCAGCTCCCTCTTCTCCCTCTCACACACATATTCCTCCAACTCCACCCTCAGCTCCTACAGCACCTCCTGCTCCTCAAACATTCAAGAAGCCTCAATCTAGACCAATTTCTTCTCCTACACCATTTCAGTCCACCTCATCTCCTGCCTCCTCTACTTCCATTCCTTCTCCTTCTCCTATACATGAGGCCCCTCCAGCATCCTCAGCTGGAGCATCCTCCTCCTCCTCCTCTGGTCCCTCCCTTGGACCAGTTGATGACCTCCCTACTACTTCTCACTCTTTTCTTCATCCTACTCCTCCACCCTCTTTCGTCACTATCATATCTGAAAGAGCCCAACTTAACTCTCCCTTTATGGAACAAATAAAGGATGAGTTTGAGGAAGGGATCATCAGGTCTGTGTTGAAGGTTGGGGAACATGTTCATAGGGCAGACCCTTCTAGTCCTGCCCCCAAGAAGATGAAACTTACTTCTACTTCCTCCCTCTCCTCTGAACCAAAATACCCACCTTTGTGGTTTTCTCTCACAGTGGACAACAAACATCCCTCACTGTACAGAGAATATCTCTCAAAGGTTGTCTTTGCAACCATCATTAACCTTCCATTTCTTGATCTCACAGATCATTTGCACACCATTCTACCATACACTTCTCTTTCCAAATCCGAAAAATCCAAAATCTTCTCCCTTGCCCACTCCAAATCTGAAGAGCAGTGGGGTAAAGGTCACAAGGATCTCCTAAAGAAATTCATTCTTGCCAAATCTTCTAGATTCCCTCCAAGGGACCACTCCCTGACCTTATCAGAGTGGTTCAGGATCTATCATAGGGAACTTTGGGCACCCTATATTCAAAAGGAAATCAAAATGATCAGGCACTTCATGCTATTCAACAACTACAGATATATTCATAGACTTCCAGAGGTTCAGCTCTGTCAGTTCAGAAACGCCATTTCAGCTCTGACTCTAGATATCTCTCAAACTTCAGATGTTCAGGTAGATTTTGCTACCCTTCAAGTACCTGAAGAGTTAGCCCTTCCTCAAATTCACTTTCTAGTTATGGAGTCCTCTGTAGGATCCATCATCTTTGAACGTTTTGCTAGAGTAATGGGCAGAATTAAAGTACAGAAAGGCTGCCTGGTTTCTTTTTCTAGATTCATATTCAGGGAATATCACCAGGGGCATGTAAGTACTGAAGTTCTAGCCCCTATTCTGTCTGAATGTGAAAGGCTGACATCTTCTGAATGGTCCAAGTTCTACCCCCTGTCAGCTCAGCAACTGTTTGAAATCAATGAAGCTCAAGCCAGAGAAGGCAAGCCAGCCATTTCTCCAGCTACTTTCCTAAATATGAACTCCATTCATCTTGTTGATGACCCCTTCAAGGTCTGGGAGGAAAGATACAAAGTGTATGTGGCTATGCACAAAGCTCTCAGAGATAACCACAACCACTATCCTGTCACCATGGACCAATTTCTCACCTGTGCCAGCTTTGGGACTCGTCGATTTCTCAAGATGAACATGGACAAGAAAGCATATGCTGATCTTCTCTATCAGCACCTAGATCTTCATCTCAAAAGGATGGCCTCCACTATGGGATCATCCTACACTGTATCTTTTGGAGTCTTCAAAACTCATTTTGAAGAGCAGGAAGCACAGGAATGGGAAACCATCTCCCATTTTGCCTCTCTTCTGTCTCCTGCCTTCTATTTACCTGTACCTCCACAAAGTTAATGAAATGACATCCCTTATGTAATCCTATTCTCTTTCTCTCTTTTTTCTTTGTCGAAGATTGTCTTTTTGCTCAATGACAAAAAGGGGAGAAAATTAGCATGTCTGAAATACAATTTTTGCTTAAGGGAGAAACTTAGCATGTCTGTCTGAAATACAATAATTTTTTTAAGAAGGAAAATTAGCAGATTTCAGATAATTTTTCATCCATACTTATTGTTCAGTTTTGTCATCACCAAAAAGGGGAAGATTGATGACCAGTCTGTCCCCGTGTAATTTTAATTAATTACACACACACACATATATATATATATTGATGATTAACAAAACCAAACAAGAGTTTATCATTTATATCTAATTAATATTTCACAAGTCTTAAGTACAGGAAAAATACCAAGGTCAAATAAGCCAATAAAGGTATGCATTACTTCTCCGAAGCTTTAATCTTTTCAACATGATATTTCTCTAAGTCCATATCGATTTCTGTTGAAGTTCATAACGATTTCCTTATAAGACTGAAAAGTCATGTTGTTTCAAACAAGTCGATGCCATAACAATTCTATAAGTGATCGCAACGATTTCTTTAGAGCCCGTAACGACTTGCTCGTCACAATGACTCTATAAGTGATCGCAACGATTTCTTTAGAGCCCGTAACGACTTGCTCATCACAACGACTCTATAAGTGATCGTAACGATTTCTTTAGAGCCCGTAACGACTTGCTCGTCACAACGACTCTATAAGTTACCGTAACGATTTCTTTAGAGCGCATAACGACTTGCTCGTCACAACGACTCTATAAGTGACCGTAACGATTTCCTTAGTGCCGGTAACGACTTGCTCGCCGTAACAATTCTATAAGTATTCATAATGATTTCTTCAGAACTCGCAACGACTTGCTCGCCGTAACGATTCTATAAGTATTCATAACGATTTCTTTAGAACTTGCAACGACTTGCATTGTACAACGATTTGTTAAGTATTTCACATCGATTTCTTCATAAACACAACGATTTGCATCTTACAACGATTTGTTAAGTGTTTCACATCAATTTCTTCAGAAACACAACGATTTGCATCTTACAACGATTTGTTAAGTGTTTCACATCGATTTCTTCAGAAACACAACGATTTGCTTTGTGCAACGATTCATTAAGTGTTCATGATATATCTTCTGTCTCATAACGACTTGGTCAAGCTGACTTATTCATAACGATTTCATAAGTCATATAGCCATCGATTTCATATATTATTATCTTTGTTGACTAGTCAAAGACCACGTATGCATCTCTCTGACGTACCCGCATTTAATGAGACCTGAACGTATCTCTGCATGCATGCAGAAAATATCATCCTTTATCATGCCTACTCTGATAACGTCTTTTAGACTTAAGCTATTTGGCATTACTATTTTCATGTCTATTGCTACTAACGTTGACTGACATCAGAGACAGCTTAGCTGTCTGCTATTTGAGTTTGACATTTGTGCAGACCTCTGATCTAGCTTCATGGTACAACGTTAAACAAAATAGAAGCCAAAGGATATCTCTGAAGATCTCATCTCTTTGCGTGCTCAAGTGATCAAAAGACTGTTGACAGGAAGCTTCCAAGACTCCAAATGTCATTCAGTCTAACGACTACTCAAAAGAGAGACAACGGACACTTCAACGTCTAGATTTCAAATTGAAGATATAAATACAAGTCAGAAGAATAGAAGAAAATAAGATCGCGTATTCAAGCATTTAAATTCTTCTGAATAAAGTCCAGAGCCAAGAACTTCATTCTGCTTAGCTTTTGCTCTTTTGCTCTCCACTAGTTTGTGAAAATCTTGAGAGAGCCTGTGTAGTTCTGAGAGAGTGCTTAGCTTAAATTTCTTCCTCTCAGTTCTAGTTGCTTCAGATTCTTGCTTGTCAAAAGCTTGATCTAGGAGATTGAATTTCATTCACTCCCTTTGTGTTGTTCCCTTCGGGTGTGAAGGAAGACCTGGTGGTATCCAGGGTGTTATTCCCTTCGGTTGTGAAGGAAGACCTGGTGGTATCCAGGGTGTTATTCCCTTCGGTTGTGAAGGAAGACCTGGTGTGGTATCCAGGGTGTTGTTCCCTTCAGTTGTGAAGGAAGACCTGGTGTGGTATCCAGGGTGTTGTTCCCTTCGGTTGTGAAGGAAGACCTGGTGTGATATCCAGGGTGTTGTTCCCTTCAGTTGTGAAGGAAGACCAGCTGAGCTGGGTGTTGTAGCGTCCTTAGGGGGACTGTACCCTAGTTAGTGAAATCCTGAGTTGTTGCTCAGGGACTGGACGTAGGACTCCTAAGGAAATGAGGTCCGAACCAGGATAAACCTTGTGTTGTGTGATTGTCTTCTTTGTGTGTTTGTTATTTAAACTAACTATCACTAACCTACTTCGAAGAACATTTGTGTGAATGTTTTTAGTTACATGTATCTTCTAGATTAATTTTTAAAGACCCATTCACCCCCCCCCCCTCTGGGCTCGTCAACTGGGCAACAACGTGCACGTGGTTTTGTGTACGTGGCGAGTAGTATGACGCCTACCGTGGTTACCTCTCCAGTTGGGTGCCCCAGGTTCTTTGTGAGCCAGGCTGTTAGCTCGAGGCTTTGTCCCGGTACTTGTGTTGTACCGTCGAGGTCTGTGTCGTCTGACCTGGACACCCTCACTCCTGTGTTTGAGTTGTACGTCCGGCTGAGGGAAAGATGACAGTGGGACAATGACACTTGTGTTTGTCTTTAGTCACTTGTAGCGCGCTCGTAGTTGGGGTTACGGACACTAGTAGTCGACACTGGTCCCCAGCTAGTCCTTTTCCAGTGCCTCATTCTAGAGGGCCCATGCCAGGGTCTTTAGAGGTGTCAGGCATGGGCCTGTGACCGTGTGGTCCGCAGGTGGTGATGTTTAGTTGGCCTCCACAGTTGTTTGACCTCTTCACGTGAAGCGGTAGCTGGACCTTTCGTCTGTGGCTGCGAAACTGAGAAGTAGACCTGTGTTAGCTTGTCCGAGTCAGTCTCTTGTGTCGCGAACCAGTTCACGTGGCTCGAGTTTGGCTGTCTCTACTTTAGCTTGTACACTTGTACTGGTTTGCCGTTTAATTATTACAGTTGTTTTTCGTAGTCGGCAGACGGTGAGTACTTTTACAGCTTTCATATCCTGCTTAGCTATTCTATAAATTGTTGGTACTGTTTACTGCTTTTGTACCTGTGGTGTTGGTTTGCTCAGTTTTGGGGGAGTTCCCTACTGAGCCAGTGACTAGCGAGGCTCACCCCTACCCCCACAGGTGAGAGCAAGGAGGACGTTTTTCGATCGTCGTCCAGTTCAGAGTTGCGCCGTAGCGGTGCAGGGTCGGTACCTCCAGCTGTGTAGTAGCAGCTCCAGCAATGTAGTATAGTTAGTTGTTTACTTTCTTCAGTTGTACCTCGGGGTATGCCCCAAGCTCTTGTACTTCTTTTCAGTTTTGTGGAAATATGGCTATGTAAACTTGTGAAATATTTGTATGAAATGGTGTGTTCCTTTATGTTTACACGGACTATGGTTTGGTATCCCTTACGAGGCTTCGGCCCATTCGTGGGAGGCGGACTCGGATCAAGTACGTAATCGATTTAACGGGCTTGGCCGAGGCGTTCCGTCACAGTAAAGTTCACCAACATCTAAGTATACCTACACATAAGGAACGTTTGCAAAGTTCACCAACATGTTGAAAATGTAGGTAATGCCCTTCGTGTGGAAGCATAGGTATTATTGTCACCTACGCTTCTGTTGGATCGAGATGGCACTAATGATGTCCTAGAGGGGGGTTAATAGGATTTCTTGTGCTTTAAAAATTTTATCTGAAAAATAGACAACACTAAATAAGGTTGTTAGTGTTTAGTGGAGTGAATGAAACAAGTGTAAATACTAGGCAAGAACAGTACTACTTGGTTGTTACATGTTGTACAGAGCACGAGTTGAGGAAGAAGCCTTGGGTTGAGGATGAATTCCTCCTCCTTTGGTGCTCTTACTAGCCTCCTCACAACCCCAACATATGGTGAACTCGTCCCTAAGGTGTTTAGGGAGAGTATTTATAGATTTAGGGTTGTTTGGAGTCCTAATGTAACTAGGAATTGAGGAATTCCGATTTTGGTTAATCCTTTCCTTCATTTGAAGATTACCATCCTAATATGACTGGGAAATTTATTGGGAAACCTCATATTATAGTTGTGCATGAATTTGGGTAGTTTTAGGAGTCTTATTAAATGGTCTTTCCAATTCAAGCCCAATAAAACCTACGAATTTCCATGATATTTTCTTATTTGAATTTATTCATGGGCCAAAAGTTATCAATTGGTCCAAATCCTATGATGGGCTATCAACATACATTGTTTGGAGTCTACCCATAATTTTATTTTAATGTTAGAATCATTTATGTATATGTGTTAATATGTTTTCTGACTTATTTCTTAATTACGATAATAAGTCACAATAATTCTTAAACTTGATCCAAATGATTTTTCTTGCCCCAAATTTCTTGATGGGTCATTAGAGAATATTATTCAAAGTATAACTATTATTTTTAAGAAATTTTTAGATGCATTTATACATATGCGATAATGGTGCGTATATTTTTAACTAGTTTTGAATTATTAAATTGACAATTTTCTAATTAATCTATAATTTTAATTAATAAAATTTCTGGGGTGCTACACCCTCCCCCACTTAAGAGAATTTTGTCCCCAAATTCATATTATATTATATGATATGACTACCTATCTATTCTGAATATTTCTTTCGATCATCTCCCCTAGTTAAGACTTTGTTATCAAGGAAAATAATACAAGGTTAGACTAAGGGTTTAGTGAAGGTACCTTGTCCACCTTCATTGACAGGATCTATATCCACAAGGGCTTGTAATCATCCTTGGCGTGGAGGTTGGTTTTTCTTTGTTGGACAATCGATGACTCGATACTGTTGACTTCCCACCAAGCTCGAGCATTGTCATCCACCTGGAAGGTTGCTAAAAGAACTTTCTCCTGATCTAAACATTTCATAACTCTAAATATTCGTTCCATAACCTTCACCCAATTTTCAGCTTCATCGGGGTTTGAGGTTTCATTAAATCTAGGGGGATTCATTTGTTGAAAATTTATGTATAAGTCTCCAGCTCCAATCCTTGCTCCTGCTTGAACTACATTATTAAGGGCTCAAGTTAACCCCTATACGATCCTTTGCAACTCACCCATTTGTGCATGCTCTCTGGCCATCTCCTCTATTCTCCTATGAGAAATATATAACACTTAATCAATTTCCTTTTAAACTTAGGACGATTATACATACATTTAAGCTCCTATCATAACCCCAAGCTCTACCCAATCTCACTAGGTGTTGCAAGTGGACCTAGCTTAACGGTGAACACAACCTTATGAATCCTAGATCCTCATGACCAAGATTCCTATAACATAGGGTCACAACTTAACCCTGAATATATCCTAGGACTTAGGGAAGCCTACGCTCTGATACCACTACTGTCACGCCCCCGATTTTAGTAGCGGAATTTAATCGGGAATGCAATGGACAAGCAAGCATTCAGAAACCATAGACAAATGACTAATATCATTAGGACCCCTAATTCAATAATCAAAACTCCTTTATTCATCATAAGTGAATGTTATAACCTCCAAATGTCAAAATAAGAACAACTCATTACACACTAGCATCATCTATCTCTTAATGAAAGACAAAATTACAATGATTACCAATCTCTCGCTAACTAGAATAAAGAAAGACTCTCTAAAGTGTACTTCACACTCGGCGCACAAGTCCCATCATTAAACATACTCCTCATCTTCACTACTTGAAATGTTAGGAAGCAGGTATGAGAAAACTAGCCCAGTAGATTTTACATCTCGATGTGCGGGCAATGATATAAGTGATTAACGCTTTAAGAACTAGGCAAGCACGAGTAGCAAGCTAAATCATAAGTACGATAAAATCGATGACAAAGTGCTAGCAGGATATAATGCAAACAGGAATGTGTCAAGACAGTAGAATTTAGACTGTCAATGTATAATGTGCTTTTCACGAGATGAGCAAATACTTTGTTTCAGTCAAGCAATAATAGGTAACAGTAATGGAATAGTTGTAGTGTAGTAGGAGAGCATTAGCAAGATAGCAGTAGGAGAGCATCGGCAGCATAACAACATGATTTACACTTTAGTTAAATCTTTACATTAGTGGCTTGAGTTCATGATTATAAAGTCACACTCACGATAAAGAGATGAGAGAGGAAGTGCATTCTATCTTCTGAGAACTTCAATGGTACAACCAACTTGGTCTCCATGAGAGAATCCACGGAGTACGGAGAATTACGGAGGTCGTAGTGAAAAGGTCCCTAGTCTACCAGAACGAAATGTCCAGTAGAGAGTTTCCAATTCCCCAATAAAAGGCTACCTATTTGTGCAAGAGTGTAGTGTAGAACGTGTCTCAATATCACAATCCACATGTTTAACACAAGCAGAAAGCGAGTAACATGACGACATATTATAATGCAATACTATCAAGATTTCATTAACATGGTTTCTGCAATTTAACAAGATCAACTTTCAATTTTATAGCAAGTGAGAGCATCAAGATGAACATATCAATCTCAAGATGGAAATATCAAGCAATTAAAAACAATTAGAATAGACTTTCATGTTGTTATAACTTTTACATGGATTGATAACTTTTAGGCCACTTGACAGTCTGAACAATACTTTCTAGTAATCAGAACATAGAAGACATACAATCTAGACTGATTATAAAAGACTCGGGTAGGCTTTAGAAATCGCGACGGGTTCAGTCTTCGTGGATCTTCATGGTTTATACAGAAAAATATGATTTTTTGGGACATAAAGTGGTTTGAGCAGAAAATCGCGACGGGTTGAGTCGTCGTGCTTCACAAATGATCGAAAATCGAAATAGCACGCAAAACGAATCATATGGGGATTATGGTCAACCTATAAGTCATGTTTGGTCAACTAAAAATCATCAAAAATATGTCAAATTCGCGATGGATGCAGTCGTCGCCATTTAAGGCACTGAATCGCGACCACTGGACTGGTCGCGATTCAAATAGGCAGATAGATCGCAGACTAGGTTGCGCGATCTTGTGTTTTGGCTGGAAACCCAAGGTTCTAGGGGTTTTTTTGATGAAATGCCCAACATGAAACTTGTTGAAACTTGGAGAAGAAGAACCTTATGACTTTGGTTTCATCTAATTTGACCTAGGGATGCGTGAATCATGGAGTTAACAAGAAAAGCCCTAAAACTACGCGATGATGGGAAAACGCTTAATACTCTTTACATAGACAATGAAAATTGGGCAAAATAGGGGAAAATTAAAGTAGACTTGAAGATCTTTCAGATGATATATGCCATGTTAAGTTTGAGCCCGAGATCACCTACCTTTGGTTGCTCCTAAGAAAGGTCTTCTGCACAGGTTGTACAGAGCACGAGTTGAGAAAGAAGCCTTGTGTTGGGGATGAATTCCTCCTCCTTTGGTGCCCTTACTAACCTCTTCATGACCGCAACATATGGTGAACTCGTCCCCAAGGTGTTTAGGGAGAGTATTTATAGATTTATGGTTGTTTGGAGTCCTAATGTAACTAGGAATTGAGGAATTCTGAGTTTGGTTAATCTCTTCCTTCATTTGAAGATTCTCATCCCAATATGAGTAGGAAATTTATTAGGAAACCTCATATTATAGTTGTGCACGAATTTGTGTAGTTTTAGGAGTCCTATTAAACTAGTTTTTATCCCTAATTGGTCTTTCCAATTCAAGCACAATTAAACCTACGAATTTTCATGATATTTTCTTACTTGAATTTATTCATGGACCAAAAGTTGTCAATTGGTTCAAATCTTATGATGGGCTATCAACACACATTGTTTGTAGTCTACCCATAATTTTATTTTAATATTAGAATCATTTATGTATATGTGTTAATGAGTATTCTGACTTATTTCTTAATTACGATAATAAATCATAATAATTCTTAAATTTAGTCTAAATGATTTTTTGACCCAAATTTCTTGATGGGTCATTAGAGAATATTATTCAAAGTATAACTATTATTTTAAAGAATTTTTTAGATGTATTTATACATATGCGATAATGGTGCGTATATTTTTAACTAGTTTTGAATTATTAAATTGACAATTTTCTAATTAATCTATAATTTTTAATTAATAAAATTTCTATTAGTTGAGTGGTCACAAATGATATAAGAGTCTTACTGTGACGGAACGCCTCATCCAAGCCTGTTAAACTGGTAACGTGCTTGACCCGAGTTCGTCTCCCGCGAACGGGCCAAAGCCTCGCAAGGGATACCACACTCTAGTCCGTGAAAACACAAAGGAACGCACCATTGCATTTATAATATACAAGGTTTTACATAGCCAACTTCAAAAGAAATAAAGGAAAGTACACAAGCCTGGGGCATACCCCGAGGTACAACAGGTACAACTGAAGAAAGAAAAGCTACACTGCTGGAGGCACTGGGCCAACACCGCTACGTCGCGGCTCCGAACTGGACGACGGTAGACAAACCTCCTCCTCGCCCTCGCTTGTGGGGAGTAGGGGTGAGCCTCGCTAGTCACTGGCTCAGTAGGGAACTCCCCCAACACCGAGCAAACCAAACACAAGTGCGAAAGTAGTAAACTATGCTAGCAATTTATAGCACAACTAAACAGATATTAAAGTTATAAACAAACTCACAGCTAGCCGACTGCGTAAAATAGTTGTAATAAATAAACGGAAAAACTCCAACACGTGTACGAGCTACGGTAGAGACCGCCACACTCGAGCCACGTAGACTGGTTCGCGACACCAACAACAGACTCGGACAAACTAACACAGGTCTACCTCTCAGTCTCGCAGCCACGGACGAAAGGTCCAGCTACCGCTCCACGTAAAAAAGACAAGCAACTGTGGAGACCAACTAAACACCACCACCTACGGACCACACGATCGCAGGCCCATGCCTGGCACCTCTAGAGACCCTGGCCTGGGCTCGCTAGAGTGAGGCACTGGAAAAGGACTAGTCGGGGACCAGTGTCGACAACTGGTGTCCGTACCCCCAACTAAGAGTGCGCTACAAGTGACTAAAAACAAACTCAAGAGTCACTATCCCACTGTCGTCTTTCCCTCAGCTGGACGTACAACTCAAACTAAGGAGTGAGGGTGTCCAGGTCAGACGACACAGACCTTGACGGTACAACACAAGTACCGGGACAAAGCCTCGAGCTAACAGCCTGGCTCACAGAGAAATTGGGGCACCCAACTGGAGAGTTAACCACGGTAGGCGTCTACTACCTGACACGCACACAGAAACCACGTGCACACCACACAAACCACGTGAAACCTCACGTAAACCTCGTGTACTGACGGTCCACAACACGTGAACACCACCTGCCTCGTGTGAACACTATGTCCACAGGCAAACTACTAGCTAGCTTAGTAACCTGTGAGCTAGTCTCGAAAACCACGTGCTTCCCAGAGCGCCACAAGTGCCAATGCACTGCTCACTAACACTGAGTGTACCGATAATGATAATCAGATTATCACATGCGTAAACCATACACAAACAGAGTCTCTCGAGCCAAGTCGCGACAACCCATTGGGTCGCCTTCAGAAGGCGTCGCCACGACATGTCGCCTTCAAATCCAGAACGCGACCAACTTACCTGTCGCCTCTTGATCCTTAACGCGACACATCGCTGTGTCACGTTCAGAACGCGACATAGGGACCCGTCGCCTTACCAGGCGGGAACCCTAATCCGAGCTCTCTTCATGACAGCCCATTCCACACCATACAAACCACCCTTAATTCTTCGTTTTCATGCTTTTGTGAATACCTAAGCATGCTATCAACTGTTAGAAATGCATTAAACTGTTTGGAACCCAATCCTATCCGATTTACACCCTGAAAATAGGGAGAGTGCACCTACCTTCGCGAAGAACACGCTATGCAGCGATCTCCCAGCGTTTCCCTTGCTTCTCCCGGACTCCCTGCAGCGAGGACACGCCGAAGATGCCAAAACCCAGCAAAAATCGCCACAGCTTCTCTCCTTGGCCGAGCAGAAACCTTCTGTGTTTTTCTTGGCTGGGGTTCTTTAAAAACCTGCTGCGATTCGGAACGCGACGCATCGCGGCATCGCAACCAGGTCGCGACGGACCTGAGCGTCGCCTTCCCAACGCCCACTGCCCTGAGCGCTACACGTGGCGCACATGCAGACGCTCAATGCACCAAGGCGGCCACATGAACGCGACGGCCACCTCTGTCGCGTTAAGAACGCGACAGACCTTCCTGTCGCGATGACAGGCTGAGAGATCTAGGGTGCTGCAGGCCCAAAATGTTGGCCCAGTAAGCCCCAAAAACACACACACACACGGCACACAAGCCACATTGGCCTCGCATTGGCCACCACAAACGCTAAACACACGATCCACAAGGATCCGAAAAATGCGCGACGTTACATTACTATCATCTAAAAAGAAATTTCGACCTTGAAATTCATAATACAATTCCACACATAATATACACATATATTTATAAATACTATCATCTAAAAAGATTTAAAACATTACTCGAACAAATAAGGATATCCTTTAGCCATTTCGTCGGCTAACTCCCAGGTATCCTCACCACCCAGCCTATTCTCCCATCTGACTTTAACTAACTCAATTTCTTTTATTTCGTAACTTTTTCATCTTGCGACCAGTAATTTGTATCAAATATTCTGGCATGGACATGTCCGGTCTCAAATCACTTCCTTGATAACTGATTATCTGTGTTGGGTTCTCAATACATTTCTTTAACATGGAGACATGAAAGATATCATGAACATCTACAAAGTCTGCTGGAAAATCCAGTCTATACTCTGTCTCCCCAATTCTTTCCAACACCTGGAAGGGTCCCACATATCTTGGATTCAACTTTCCCTTCTTACTGAATCTCACAATACCTTTGCTAGGAGAAATTTTCAGAAAAACATAATCTCCAACTTCAAATTGAAGTGGTCCTCTCCGATTATCAGCATAACTTTTCTGCCTACTTTGAGATGTTTGCAATTTTTCTTTAATAAACTTTACCAACTCTGTAGTTTGCTGAACTAACTCAGGGCCCACTAATTGCCTCTCTCCCACTTCATGCTAATTTAAAGATGTTCTGCATGGTCTTCCATATAAAGCTTTATACGGTGCCATTCCAAGACTGGTATGGTAACTATTATTATAAGCAAACTCCACCATACCCAAATGATGCTCCCAGCTACCACCCCAAACTAAACAACAAGCTCGCAACATATCTTCAATTGTCTAAATAGTTCTTTCTGTTTGACCATCCGTCTGCGGGTGGTAAGCTGAGCTATACCTCAACTCAGTGCCTACAACTCTCTGCAGGCTCCTCCAAAAACCTGAAGTAAATCTAGGATCTCTATCAGATACAATTGACTTCGGAACACCATGAAGGGGAATAACTCTATATGCATACACTTTTGCTAATTTATCCACTGGCCAAGACATTACTGGCACTAATCTGCACACTTTAGTCAGTCTATCCACAAACACCCATATTCCATTATAACTTGATGTTGTTCTCGGTAGGCCTGCCACGAAGTCCATAGCAATATCATCCCACTTCCACTGCAGAATGGGTAACAGTTGCAATAGACCTCCAGGCTTCTGATGCTCTGCCTTAATTTGCTGACACACAGCACATCTTGAAACATATTCAGCTATTTCCCTTTTCATATGAGGCCACCAGAAATGTTTTCTCAGATCCTGGTACATCTTAGTACTGCCTGGATGGATAGTGTACCGGGATTTATGAGCCTCTTCTAACACTCTCTGCTTCACTTCTCTTTCTGCTGGTACAAATAACCTGCCTCTGAGTCCAACTACACAATTATCATCAAGGGTAACCCCTTCCATTTTCACAATTTCGGCTAAATTTACATCTGCTTTCTGAGCTTCAACAATCTGCCAATACAAAGATGGCTCTACAGTACTACTGGCTAGTACTGCTCGTCGTTGACTACTTGGCACATACAAGGAGTTTTCTGCTATCTCTTCATACAACTTCCATTCTTTAATCATCATATGACTTACATAAGCCTTCCTGCTTAAAGCATCAGCAACAACATTGGCCTTACCCGGATGGTAAGCCAAACTAAAATCATAATCCTTCAAATATTCCACCCATCTACGCTGGCGAAGATTTAAATCCTTCTGAGAGAAAATATACTTTAAACTTTTATGATCTGTAAAAATTTCAAATCTTTCGCCATACAAATAATGCTTCCATATTTTCAAAGCAAACACAACTGCTGTCAATTCTAAATCATGGGTGGGATAATTCTCTTCCGCTGGCTTCAATTGCCTGGACGCATAGGCTATCACTTTGCTATGCTGCATTAACACTTCGCCCATCCCATGCATCTGTATACACAACAAATCCACCACTTCCTGCCGGTAGTGTCAATATCGGTGTTGTAGTAAGCCTTTTCTTTAATTCCATAAAACTCCTCTGACACTCTCCGGACCACACAAAAGGCACACCCTTCCTAGTCAGTCTAGTCATGGGTGCCGCAATCTTAGAAAAATCTTGTATGAAGCGCCTATAATAGCCTGTCAGCCCCAAGAAACTTCTAATCTCTGTAATTGACTTAGGCACTTCCCACTTCATTACAGCTTCTACCTTACTTGGATCGTCTGCCACTCCATCTGCCGAGATGAGATGACCCAAGAACTGAATTTCCTTCAACCAGAATTCACACTTACTAAATTTAACAAACAACTAATTATCTCTTAATAACTGAAGAGTAAACCTCAAATGAGCAGCATGCTCCTCTTCGGAAGCTGAATAAATCAGAATATCATCTATAAAGACCACGATGAATTGGTCCAAGTATGGATGAAAAATTCTGTTCATCAGATCCATGAAAGCTGCAGGAGCATTGGTTAGCCCAAACGACATAACCACAAACTCATAATGACCATATCTAGTCCTGAAAGCTGTTTTATCTATATCCACCTCTCTGATTCTCAAATGATGGTACCCTGACCTCAAGTGAATTTTAGAAAACACCTTGGCTGACTGCAATTGGTCAAACAAATCATCTATTCTTGGCAACGGGTACTTATTCTTAATGGTCACATCATTCAACTTTCTATAATCAATACACATTCGAAAACTTCCATCCTTCTTTTTCACAAATAACACTGGTGCTCCCCACGGGGAGTGACTCGGCCTAATGAACCCTTTTTTCTAGCAATTTTTCCAATTGCTTCTTCAACTCCTTGAGCTCTGCCGGTGCCATCCGATAGGGCGCTTTAGAAATTGGTATGGTTCCCGGCAACAACTCAACAGTAAAGTCCACCTCTCTATGTGGAGCTAAACCTAGCAACTCATCTGGAAACACATCTGTAAATTCCTTAACCACGGGAACTGCCTCAACTGACTTACTAGTTTCTACCAAACTTAAGAAGCTAAGTAAGCCACACACCCTGCATTAATCAACCTTCTAGCTCTAAATGCAGAAATTATAAACTTAGAAGCACAGAAAGGCATACCTTGATATTCAAATACATAACCATTGGGGTGACAAAACTTGATCCTTTTCTTCATGCAATCTAGCATAGCTCCATAGGCCTCAAGCCAATCCATTCTTAAGATAATATCATAATCAGTCAACTGTAAAGCATATAATCGACCTGGCATCTGGTTCCCTTCAAACACAACATGAGCCTCATCTATATAACACGAGGTGAGCATAAACTCACAAGAGGGAACCTCCACTACTACTTCACATGATTTTTCTTCTAAAGGATGAGCCATACTATCTAGAAATTCTTCAGAAATAAATGAATGCGAGACACCTGAATCAAATAAAACTTTTGCTGAATATTCATAAATGGGAATAGTACCTTCTATCATATTTGATGCCTCCGCCTCGGCACGGGTGATAGCCATAACCCGACCCCTACCTCTCTCCGGTAATACTCTTCTGCCACGACCTGCCGGTGGCTGCTGAGACTACTGCGGCTGCTGAACACCTCTACCATAACCATATTCCCTCGGATAGGGACAATTACGGATCAAATGCCCCCGCTGATTGCAGTTAAAACACCTATAGCCTGGTGGAAAGATAGGTTGTGCTGCGATTCTTCCACCTCCGGCTTACCACGACCCTGTTGAACTTGCTGACGACCTCCCCATCCTCTTCCTTTACCTTTAAATGCCTGCTTTAATTTCTGGCCCCACTTACCAAAACTAGATGAGGAAGGTCCCGCTGATGCTTTGCCCTTACTTACACCCGCTGACTGCTGGGGTAGCCGAAAACTACCCAAACCTGACTCGCCCACCTGATGAGTCCGAACTGCTCTCTCAAGAGTGGCTGCTCTCTGGGCTGCTTCTTCAACTGTTCTACACATTAATGGTATCACTGCAGTATGCAATTCTGGCCTAAAACCACGGATAAAATATTCAACCATCATGACATTATCCGTGACAACATAGGGGGCATACCTGCTCAGTGCCATGAACCGCATCTGATATTCCAGAACCGAAGTCCCACCTTGCTGCAAGGTCCTGAACTGCTCCCTTTTTGCCTGCTGTACTTGAAGAGGAAAGAATGTATCATTAAACACTTCAAGAAATTCAGGCCAGGTAATAGCACCCTCTATTCTGCCTGCAAAGATGGTCTGCATCTTCAGACACCACCACTCCTGCGCAAATCCCCATAGCTGAAAAGTAGCCAACACAACTATGTCCGCTGCCAGACACCTCATGGTCATAAAGACCCTCTCAATCTCATGAATCCAGTTCTCAGCTGTATCTGGATTCGGCCCTCCTGTATAAGTGGGCGGCTGCAATCTCAAAAACCTTTCAACTTGCACCACTGGCTCTTCTGCCGCAACCACGGGTGGTGATGGTGGTACTAGTGCCACAAAAGGTACCTCCACCCCTGGCGGTGGGGGAACTGGGGCCACAGGTACCCCCTCTCCGACCACTGGTGGTACCGGTGCCTGCTGATCCATCCTCATCCGAATTTCGGTGAGGCTCTCCCAAATTCTTTCTATCATTCGCTGAGTCGACTCCTCAGGGTCATCTCCTCCACCACCCCAGTCTCTTCTATCGTCCATTACAACTGCCTATGTCATGCCCGCCAATTTAGCAGCGGAATAAATCGGGGAGGCATGAACAACGAGTATGGTAATGTAAATTGCACATACATTCACATATATCAGAGCATCTAATGAACAATAATTGCAATAAAATATTCATTTTATTGATAATTCATCTAAACTATTACAACCACTAATTCAGAGCCAAAACATAGGGCTTAATGACATTATTACATTAGAAAAGAAATCTAAAGCAAATATCTAACTAGACTCTAAGGTACTAAGGACATTCTATCGCTATGACTTCAGGACGCTCATCACTCCAGTCCAATCTCGTTGTTGTGTGTAAGGTCATCCCTTGACTTACCTGAAAACACAATAACAAATAATGGAGGGTGAGCGATAACACTTAATAGGACTTAATATCTCGTGTAAACAAGCATACTTTAAGTGATTAATGTCTTGTAACGCAAGTTAACTAGAGAGAACGATCATGTATAGTCAAGAGAGAAATAGTACATGATAAGAGATTGATGGCATACTAGAATGATAGCATGCGATAACATGTGAATGATAATACATTTCACAAGAATATTGCAAAACTAGGACGATAGAGAATTGACCATATAACGAGATAGCGTGTAACAAGATAGTGTATAACAAGATAGTGTGTATCAAAATGACATGTAATAGGATAGCTTGTATCAAGGTGGCGTGTAACGAGATAGCTTATATATCAAGATAGCGTGTAACGAGATTGCATGTAAAGAGATAGCGTGTAAAGAGATAACATGTAATGAGATAACGTGTATGGTTGCACCACAGTGCACTAGTCGAGTACGACAATAGTCACTTTGGGACAGTAGCCGTTTAACGATAGTACATTACGTCTGAACTCCTCAGACTAATGTTATAACAGTCAGTGCTAGCACAATAATAGCACCGAAATGGTACAGTACGTCTGAACTCCTCAGACTAATAGTATAACAGTTAGGTGTCTAGCCAATGTCGAGATAGTCAGAACCGGTGCAATGCAGAACACCGTCAATAGCCCCTGCATGTATTTTCGGGTGGCTCTCTGCCCCCAGGACTAGATTGAAGCCCCTCGGACACTCTCCGTGCCCTGCACAATTATGCATTCGAGTCAGTAGGGTCACTGGACCCATATTATGGCGCTAGACAGTTATATATAGTACACGCAATGGGAGCCACAACAGCTCAAGAGTCTCAAGAGAGTACTAGATGAATATACAAGATAGTAGAGTGAACGTGAATAGATGAGAGTACACGGATAGTAGATGAGATAGGGGTATAATCGTAAAACAACGATAAACCATGATTGTAACGGTTGCACAGCACCAGGTCGGGTACCGGCAGTCTGGTAGAAGAAGTCACCACCGCCCACTAGCCGTGCTAAGAACATTGGCCAGGTGGTCCGGCGTGATCACAAGATAAGAGAGATCTCACTAAGGCCGTTTGGATCGTACTGATCCCTAAGAGTGTAACAGGATTTAAAGGTACAACCAGCTCGTCGGCAATGGACGTGCGCCAAAGCCAAGAAGACTCACGGAGGCCTTGACAAGGAGTCCCTGGTCCATTCGAGAGTATTCCCGATGGAGAGGTGGTCCAAGTTAAGAGAAAGTGTGTAGAAAATAGGTCCGTCGTGCCTCGAGTGCTCGAAGCCGAGGGAAAACGATAATGGTATTTAAAATGCGCGAGTAAAAACGGAAACAATTATATTTAATAAAATAGGGAATTTAGTAATTTATTTCACTAAATTACCGAATACATTATTGCGTAATTCAATAAGGTCAAATGACAATTAATAATGTTATGTGTGTGCAAGTGTAGAGAAATCTTGACAATATGATAGATCATGCAATTGACTTTTAAATAATATATTTCATGCGATTATTAACAAATATAAATAATCAATTGTTATTGTTCAAAATAGTGCATGATTAGGGTTAAAATTGAGTCATATAGCTTAATTGACAAAGGCATGAGAGTAATTTCATGTTCTGGCCGAAATCTTCAAATCGCGGCGAATCTACCCGTCGCGATTCAAGTCGCGACGGGCGGCTCGGGCGCGATCCGCAGACCGGCCGGCCTGGCTCGGACTGGGAAGGGAACGCGGTGGCGAGGCCCGCCGCGTTCAAGATGCGACCTGGAGGGTCGACCGCGACCCTCCTGTTATCGCGGCATATCGCGCCGCTGCGATATCAGGGACGGTCCAGGTTTTTCCCCTATTTTCAGGGTTGATACTAGATGACATAGGGCTCTTCTAAATTCAATATAAAATCTTATAATGACCCAAAAATCACGATCTAGTTTCAAATGAAAGTAGACACATATATCTATCAGCATGCACGATTAATTTGAAATTAGACAAGATTTAGCCATGCTTTGAACACGTTACATTCTGATGACCTAAACAGGCACAGTTAGGGTTCAATGAATTAATCAGAGATGAATACATAATGAAAAATTACGAAATCAGAGGCGTTCAAAAGCTAACACGAACTAGTATTTTAGAAAATTTTCTCATGGTATGGGATCAAGTATGCACGGAGTTTATAGGTAAACTTGAAGAGTCAGGTACACGCAATAAACATGGATTCAAAGATTTAATTCTCCCTCATGGGAGATCGAAATCGAGCAAGACCAAGGGCGTTTGAAAGATAATAAGATGCAGTATATATGAGAATTTTATCATGGCATGAGAGCAAGTACATGTGGGGAATTAGAGAAAACATGAGATTTCAGTTCATGGTTACAGCAGAGTTTCACGAATTAAATTCACCCAAATGGATGAGCGAAATACAACCAGACCTGAGGGCTTTTGAAGAGGTACATGAAGGCTACCTAGGATAATTTTTACACGATTTTTGCTTGAGAGATTGCCTACCTTTTTTGTGGAGTAAGAAAGCCCTAGTTTGATGATGAAAATATGAAGAAGTCCAAATTCCAGCCCTTCTCCTCCAAGCTCCTCGTCCAAAAATCGCCTCCTCTTCGTCTCCCAATGCTCAGCCACGTTCTATGGGTTGCTAGGGTCGAATGGGGGGTGTTTTGATGGCTTGTAGAGTTCTAAATCACCTAAAACTCTTTCCTCATCATTTAATTACGAATTTCCATAATTATCACATATTTTTCTTGCTATATCTATCTAATTGGGTAAGGGAGAGGCCTAATTTCGTGGCCAATGGGGTTAGGATGGGTTAGTGACTCTTATTTGAGATAAACATGACTTATTTAGTGTTTATCTTAGTCTTTTACTATTTACTAATTAATTAGATACGAATTTCACTTAATTACATCTCCTCCCAAGATGGGCTTCATCCTATTAGGCCCAATTTATTTGGTTTGGACCATTTATTTAACCCACTACTAATTTAGCTTAATGAGTTAGTCATTAAATTTCTTTTATTTCATTCAATTTCTATTTATTCTCCCTTTATTCTAATTAAGTCTATTTATCACACTTATTCAAGTAATTTCAAATTCTTAATTCAATTCAATATTATTTATGCCAGTATTTCTAATCTTCTTCATTTGGGCTCTTACTCTTGGCCCAATAACTCGTGTGAGCTAAATTGTACATCCCACGTTCTTACTTTACTTATTGGATTTTTAATTATCCTTTTATTAGAGAATTTATTCATGGGTCAAGATTGTCCATTGGTCCAAATATCATAATGGGCTATCATCCCATATTATTTAAAGTCTACCAACATGTTTATTTTAATTTATAATCCACTTTGGCTCATAAAATAATGGGTTCTCCGACTTATTCCTTAATTATGCTAATAAGTCGCATAAATTCTTAAACTAAGTCCAAACGATTTTTTCTATGCCCAAATTTCATGATGGGTCATTAGAGAACATTATTTAAAGTATAACTACTATTTTTACGAATTTTTTATAAAGGTTTATACGCATGCAATAATGATGCATACCTTTTTAACTAATTGAATTTATTAATTGATAAAATTTCAATTTATCCATAATTTTTAATTAATAGATTTTTTCGGGGTACTACAGCCTACACACACAACAAGCCAACCATAGGCAAAACAACGAGTCATTACAAAACCAAGGCCAGCTACCAGCAGTGTATCTAGAAGAAGATATGGCTATGTAACTTCTTAATTCCTTTATATTCACACGGACCTTGCTCTGATACCAACTGTGACGGAACGCCTCATCCAAGCCTGTTAAACTGGTAACGTGCTTGACCCGAGTCCGTCTCCTGCACTCTAGTCCGTGAAAACACAAAGGAACGCACCATTGCATTTATAATATACAAGGTTTTATATAGCCAACTTCAAAAGAAATAAAGGAAAGTACACGAGCCTGGGGCATACCTCGAGGTACAACAGGTACAACTGAAGAAAAAAAAGCTACACTGCTGGAGGCGCTGGGCCAACACCGCTACGTCGCAGCTCCGAACTGGACGACGGTAGAGAAACCTCCTCCTCGCCCTCGCCTGTGGGGAGTAGGGGTAAACCTCGCTAGTCACTGGCTCAGTAGGGAACTCCCCCAACACCGAGCAAACCAAACACAAGTGCGAAAGCAATAAACTATGCTAGAAATTTATAGCACAACTAAACAGGATATTAAAGCTATAAACAAACTCACCGCTAGTCGACTGCGTAAAACAACTGTAATAAATAAACGACAAAACTCCAACACGTGTACGAGCTATGGTAGAGACCGCCACACTCGAGCCACGTAGACTGGTTCGCGACACCAGCAACAGACTCGGACAAACTAACACAGGTCTACCTCTCAATCTCGTAGCCACAGACGAAAGGTCCAGTTGCCGCTCCACGTGATAAAGACAAGCAACTGTGGAGACCAACTAAACACCACCACCTGCGGACCACACGGTCGCAGGCCCATTCCTGGCACCTCTAGAGACCCTGACCTGGGCTCGCTAGAGTGAGGCACTGGAAAATGACTAGTCGGGGACCAGTGTCGACAACTGGTGTTCGTACCCCCAACTAAGAGCGCGTTACAAGTGACTAAAAACAAACTCAAGAGTCACTGTTCCACTGTCGTCTTTCCCTCAGCTGGACATACAACTCAAACTAAGGAGTGAGGGTGTCCAGGTCAGACGACACAGACCTCGACGGTACAGCACAAGTACCGGGACAAAGTCCCGAGCTAACAACCTGGCTCACAGAGAACTTGGGGCACCCAACTGGAAAGGTAACCACGGTAGGCGTCTACTACCTGACACGCACACAAAAACCACGTGCGCACCGCACAAACCACGTGAAACCTCATGTAAACCTCGTGTACTGATGGTCCACAACATGTGAACACCACCTGTCTCATGTGAACACTATGTCCACAGGCAAACTACTAGCTAGCTTAGTAACCTGTGAGCTAGTCTCGAAAACCACGCGCTTCCCAGAGCGCCACAAGTGCCAATGCACTGCTCACTAACACTGAGCGTACCGATAATGATAATCGGATAATCACATGCGTAAACCATACACAAACAGAGCCTCTCGGGCCAAGTCGCGACAACCCATTGGGTCGCCTTGAGAAGGCGTCGCCACGACATGTCGCCTTCAAATCCAGAACGCGACCAACTTACCTGTCGCCTCTTGATCCTTAACGCGACACATCGCTGTGTCGCGTTCAGAACGTGACATAGGGACCCGTCGCCTTACTAGGCGGGAACCCTAATCCGGGCTCTCTCCATGACAGCCCATTCCACACCATACAAACCACCCTTAATTCTTCGTTTTCATGCTTTTGTGAATACCTAAGCATGCTATCTACTGCTAGAAACACATTAAACTGTTTGGAACCCAATCCTATGCGATTTACACCCTGAAAACAGGGAGAGTTCACCTACCTTCGCGAAGAACACGCTATACAGCGATCTCCCGGCGTTTCCCTTGCTTCTCCCGGACTCCCCTGCAGCGAGGACACGCCGAAGATGCCAAAACCCAGCAAAAATCGCCACAGCTTCTCTCCCTGGCCGAGCAGAAACCTTCTGCGTTCTGCTTGGCTGGGGTTCTTTAAAAACCTGCTGCGGTTCAGAACGCGACGCATCGCGGTGTTGCAACCAGGTCGCGACAGACCTGAGCATCGCCTTCCCAACGCCCGCTGCCCTGAGCGCTACACGTGGCGCACATGCAGACGCTCAACGCACCAAGGCGGCCACATGAACACGATAGCCATCTCTGTCGTGTTAAAAACGCGACAGACCTTCCTGTCGCGATGACATGCTGAGAGATCTAGGGTGCTGCAGGCCCAAAACGTCGGCCCAGTAAGCCCCAGAAACACACACACACACACATGGCACACAAGCCACATTGGCCTCGCATTGGCCACCCCAAATGCTAAACACACGATCCACAATGATCTGAAAAATGCGCGACGTTACACTTACATAGTTGGAACTACAAGAATTAAATGTCATACAGAAAAAAGTGCTACGTTATAGGAGTCACCTCTTGACGCCATAATGATGCAAAATGCTACATAGTGGGTGCCACCTTTTGAGCCTGTGGAGGTCACCTCTAGAATCTTGTTTAATTAAGATTTGACTATATGTTATATGTGAACAGAGATGAGAACACTGTTTATATAAGAGAGATAAATTGTAGCACTCTATATAAAAATATGTTAAATGTACTAAATCAGTATACTACTGACAATTCAGACTAGTCATTTTTAAAATTCAAAGATGAAAGAACTCTGAAAATAAATATACTGATTAAGATGAGTGACATTTTTAAAAAATCTATCAACTAGTAGGATTATTAAGTCAATTTACTAATTAGGTGGTCACGCAAACTTCAAACCTCTTCTCTCTCTCGTATTTTAGCACATCAAAAGCAATTTATATGTCACACGACGCCACCTCCTCTCACATCCCACACTGCAAACTTCTCATTGTCGTGTATTTGCTTTTTCTTCCTTTTTTTTCCTCTCAAGTTTTGTTCGTCGTTCCCAAAATACCCCCGTCTTTTCCCGCCCCTCCCCTTTACAGCCGGCAAGCCGTTTGTTCCCTCCTCCGGTGGCCGGCATCGCGAGAGGTTGCCTCGGACCCAGGTCGGCGTTTCTGGGTTCTTATCTACTTTACACTTGCGTGCCGCCTCTGGGCTTTGGATCGAGTACCTTTTTCTTCAAATCTTGGGTGGCCTTTTTGTCATTGGGAGGAGGGGATTAGAGCCTCTGAGATTGTTCTCCAGGTTAGGGTTTCTGGATTCCCTACTTTACACTCTTTTGCCGCCTTCGGGCCTTGACTTGGGTGCCGGTTTGTTCAAATCTTGGGCGGGCTTTTTATGATTGGGTGGAGGGATTGGAGCCTCTAAGATTGTTCTCTAAGCTACGATTTCTGGGTTTGCTAGTATATGATTTCCTGCTGCTTCCGGGCCTTGGAGGAGGAATTAAAGCCTTTGAGGTTGTTCTCCAGGTTAGGATTTCTGGCTTCCCTAGTTTACGCTCTTCTCTCGGGGCTTGAATTGGGTACCTATTTTCCCAAATCCTGGGTGTGTTTCTTGGTCATTGGGAATAGGGATTGGAGATTTTCATATTGTTCTCTGGTGATTTGTGTTTGCTGCCATGGGGGTTTGGTTTGGGTTTTGGGCTTGGGTTGTGGAACTTCGACTGTTAATCTGTTTTAGTGTTCTGCTGTTTCTTCAGGCGGTCGACATGTCGGATGAGGTTCTGATGCAGCTGTCCTCGAATTCCAACCCTTCGGACCCGTTGTTGCCGACCAAGCTAGCGAAGCTGGAAGCCCGCATGGCCGGGAAGGCGACGCCGTCAGCACCCACCCCATCTGCTTCCAGCCCGTGGCAGTCCTCCGCCTCCTCTGTGCAGTTCGGTCCACCAGAGGAATTGCCCGAGGCTTCAACCTCCAGCGACTCCGACAATGACGTGAGCGTTTTAATTCCATCAGCATGTCTGATCTGTTGAACGAACTATATTTTGCTTCCTTGATCTTTACATCCATTGGCAAGAGAATTCTCGTCTGTGCCCATTCAAAGTCTAATGATTCTTAAAACTAACTGAGGTTTTGATTATGACGAACTTGATCTTTTTCTCTATTCACATTTAGTTTATCAGATGTGGATTCTTCTCACTCAAGTCCTTGCAAGTATCTTCCATCTTGTTCTTGTCACTAAAACTAATACTGTGCTCATTTTGATAGTTAAGAATTATTTCTACGATCCTCTGTTTTAGTATCTCTTTTTCCTCTTTCTAGGACTTCTGACAGCAATTCGTTTGCTGATTGTTGTAAATTACTTAAGTTTTTAGATTCAATGTTTTTCAAATGTTTGAACAAATGATAAGCCTAAAGAGTTCATTGTTCTTTATCTGGTCTGTCATATTCCTGAACTGGCTGTTTAACAACTTTTTCTATTCTACTCATCAGACTATGCTGTTGTGATGTGATCTAATTTCATCTCCTTTCATCCAGATTGGTGAGGAGTTCTTGATACAGGCAAATACTCAAAAGCGGCAAAGGATCCATGAAGATGTACTAGCCACAACTTCTCAGCCTCCAGAGGCACGTTGTTCATGTTGTTTCGATCCTTATTTTTGCTGTTTCCCCTCTCCCGTTGTTTGTTTTTCTGGTCAAGTATCTCCAAGCAAAATGAATTGCTAGTCTGATTGTCTGAGATGTGTGTTTCTAGATGGCTGCATATTTGGTGCAAGGATCTTTGTTAATTTTGCATGTCATTGGGCACAAAACTACTGACGATTTTACCAAAGACAGAGATTTTAGGATGACTTACTGTAATTAGATGCTAATTCAAGATTCTTATGACAAATTGTTGAAGCATAGCTTTGACCTCCAGTTTTTGTGCTATTATGCAAGGTTGTGTTCTTTTGGCTTGTGGATATTTGTCCACATGAGGTCATGCCTTGTTTGTATAATCTGTTGTCGGTGTGGCATTTGTGATTACTATTGCTGTGGTGTTTTTCAAATAGTATTAGAGAGCTAATGTTTTCCTTTTTTTTAAAGAATGCATCAAATGACATTGTGCCCACATATGTCTATTTTACTATCCTGAATTTCTGTTTTTTTTTTTGGGAAAACAGGGAGCAGATGCTAGGATAAAGATAGCAGAAACCACAGATCTAAGACCTGGCATAGATGACTCAAACAGTAGCAAGCAAAGCCGTGGCAGGGGTCGTTCAGGAACAGGAAGGGGCCGTGGTTCAAAGAGCAATGATCATGTGCGACCTTCTAATATTCCTTCAACAGTTCCATTGGCAAATGGGCACCTTGAGAGCGTGTTACATAAGGTTCTATGCTTTATTTATTTATTTTAATTCACATCTGGTTTTAGAATTCTGCCAGACTTTTCTCTATTGTTTCTACTGCTCTTGTTTACCTATATTTTGGGTCTAAAAGAACAGAATCAATACCCTAAAAGGTGGTGCAACTCCCTGGCCAAGATAACTTTGACAGTAGAGGGTCAGTCTTTTCATGAGACTAGTTTGCTGGTAGCTGCTCCTTCCCGATATGTTTGCATGGCTTAACAGCTTTAATGCTAGCATGTGATGATGATATGTTTTCTTCATTCTTCCTGACATTGTGAGCTTCATATAGCTGATTGACTTTCTTGCTTATATGGCAGGAGAAGTTGCCAAAAGAGCAATTTGCAAGTGATGAAAAGACTGCTCTGCAGGTACAGTAAAATGATAGGTTCTATAACTTCATACATAATACTGGTATTTTTTAGTTCTGAGTTCTATAATTCTGTTTCTTTTTCCTTTTTTGAGTGAATGCAATGGTAGTCCATGTATGCCAGTAGTACATTGTGTGAACTTCCTAATATGAAATGTCTGCGAACGTCAATGCATTCATACTTAGTGGTAAGTGCTGTGGGCTGGATACAATGCCTTAGAATTGTCATCGGTCCAATATTGCCCACTGAATGATGTTATGCTCTCTCTTTTCATGCTGACTTAGTTTTTCCTCTGAACCTATGTTCTAGAAAATTATGGTAGCCTAATAATTTTTTAGTAACATTGTTTTGCCCTACTAGGAAGAGATAGTGTTGTTACGTGGCAAGATTTCCTCTCTAGAAGAAGAGCTGTGTAAATCACGCCAAGAGGCAACTAGTCACCAGCAGCTTTGCCATCAGCTAGAACTGGTATAACCATTCATCCTTCGTTCTTAATTTTCTGGCCGCATTCGTGCTTTGCTGTTGATGCCACCTATTGCATGACACAGGAATTGAAGGATTTTAAAGAGCAAGACCAACAGATGAAGATGAAGGTTTGTGTTTCCTATAGTTGTATATACTTTTTAAGAATTCTTATGTTGGCTTGTAGCATATGGCAGTGCAAAATTGTTTTGTCAACCTTGACACACTTTGAACACTGTGCTCTGAACTTCAAGTATACCTTTTCATTGTGTTAATATGTTTGTTTAATAAAGTGTCATGCTCATACATATTAAGAGCAAATAAAACTGCAGTTCTACATGTTTTATTTCAAGCGGGAAACTTGGTTTTTTCACAAGAAAATTAAAAAGGTCTGCTATTTTTCAATTTAAGTCTGGTGGGTGACTCTTGTCTGAGACTTCTGACTATAATCTCTGATGTAATTTAAATTTCATGTTCTCTCCTCTGCATCATTTGATTGGTTGACAATCATGTTTATTTTGCTTCTTAACTAATGTTCGTTTGGGTGTATCACAGCAATATGTTCAGATTCTTTCGTTACCATTTTAGTTTCTGCTTGACTAGGGGTCTATATCTTACTTATTATTCTGGTTTGAAGGTTCTGCATAGTGCATAAAACATTATCTTTTCTAATGCAAGCTTTATTTCTTGCTGTCTCACTGCAGCGTATAAAAGCGTTATCTGATTTGTTGATAGCTGTTTCAAAAGCAGAGAGACAAGAAGCAAGAATGAAAATACATCAAGAGTCTCTGCGTCTTGGCAATGTGGGTGTGATAAGGTATGCCATCTCACATTATGTTTTTGGTCAAACTATGGAATTGCAGCAGGGGTTATATGTATACAACATCTCCTTGAGAAAAATAATTATATTAATAAAAAGAGAGAAGGAATGTACAAGTAAAGGCCAACAGGAAAGATGAACCCCCCCCCCCCCCCCCCCCAAAAAAAAAAAAAAAAAAAAAGGGGAAAAAAGCCCTGACCGCCAATACATCACAAGCCACACCAAGATGGAGTGGCGGTCTCTGTCCCCCCAACAAAACAAAAAGTAAGTTGGAATGGTTCACATTGCAAACAATTGATGCCCATTCTGTAACTTTACTACAAATCCCAACAAAAAAAGCCTTAGCATCCCGAGCAACTCTTGAAAATATCTGATTGTTTCTCTCCCTCCCAAAATCATCTATAAGGTAGCATGAAGAATGAGCCACCCTACTGCGCTATCACTTGTGGTAGGCCATTACCTGTTCCACGTCTCAATCATCTGTCGGACCTCGAAATGATGGCCAATGATGTAGTGGATCCTCACAGCCATCTCCGTCCAGACTCTAAGAGAATAGGAGCACCTAGCATAAATATGATCTATAGACTTGTCCTCCTCCCCACAAAGGACGCAAGTGGTTTGAATGTCTGGCAAAAACCAATGCAACCTATCCCACGTCGGAAGTCTCCCAATGAAGATTCTCCAAAGCAGGACTTTCACCTTCAAAGGGCTTGTAGGCTTCCTAGCTTGATCAGGAAGGCCATGCCAACCGCTCCATATGAAATGGTACAGTAAGTCGATCTGATTGAGAAGCATCCTCCCTTTTCCCACCGTTACATCCACCCATCCTCACTGTTTGATAGGTGGATGGTAGACAAGTGGGAGAGCAAGTCCTGGAGCTGAAGTGTCTCCGACTGTAGAATGTCCCTCCTAAAGATGGGCGACCACACCCTGCCAGACAGAGAAGGATCAATGATTTAGGAAACCAAGATAGGAGGATCTGTGGTCTCATGGAAGAGGATGGGAAACAGCTCAAGGAAATATCTCCGCACCACTTGTCCTTCCAAAAAGGAGTCTTGTTCCTTTTCCCCAACCGGACCTTGGCACCAATAGAAAGAACATCCCTGCACAAGGATATATCCCGCTGGAGCGGGGATGTGCTGGCCTGCAGAGAAGGAAGAAGGTCCTATACACTCTCCCAAAATACCTCTGCCTGATGATTTGGGCCCACAGGCCATTCTTTCCACTCCCTAATCTCCACAACAACTTACACAGTAGGGCAAGGTTGAAGTCCCTGATATTCTTTAAGCCCAAATCTCCCTGAACTCTACTCTTGATGACCCTTACCCATGCTACATCATGCCAGCCTTTACATCTGTCCTTGCTACCATGCCAGAAGAACCTGCAACGAATAGCTGCAAGCCTCTTGGCCACCTGGTTAGGAATCCTGAATATAGAGAAAAAGTATGTCGATAGACTATCCAAAACAGAGCTGCAAAGCATAAGTCTGCCCCCCCCATAAGACAAAGTCTTGGCCTTCTAGCCGGCCAATCTGGTCTCAAAGCTGTGAATAATGGGATGCCATTCAGAAGATCAGATAGTGCATGGAGAGAGAGGGAGTCCCAAATAAGAGATAGGGAAGCTGCCAATCTGATACCCCAACATATAAGCCGCCTTCCACATGATTCTATCGTCAATATTCATCCCAACCAGGAGTCTCTTGTTGAAATTAACTTTCATCCCTGTGACCTCCAACAACTCCAGTAAGAATCTCACTATAAGAGGCATGTGCTCCCCCTCAGCCCAGAACAAAATGGTATCATCTGCATACTGCAAATGTGAGAGAACAGCCACCTCTAGTGCCCTGGAGACTTGAGATGAGACCCGCTGCCTCTGTCCTCAACCAAACCCTACTCAATACACTAGCAACCAGGACAAGGAGAAGGGTTGATAGGGGATCACCTTGCCTGAGACCCTGGCCATTGTGGAACCAAGCTGATAGTTTCCCTTTAATGAGAACAACAAAAACAGCCGAGGAAATACAAGCCCTCATCCACCCAATCCTTCTATCACCAATTTTTTTTTTTTTTTGAAAGTCCATCTATCACCATTATTCTTTGGCAACTTCTTAAATAGCTTTTAAAAACTCACCTCCTGCTTGTGTTGGAAAACAATGTCAGTTCTTGTGTTATGGACAACATCTTTACACTATATTTCTAATTTTATTTGGTAGATTTTAGAAATCTCAGTTGATATGAGGAAATTGCTCTACATAGTAAATTGAACTTAACCACCACATTCTTTAGTAGAGTTAGGAGGATGTGGGACATACGGCTAGCAAATTTGGACCAGTAGAGATGGCTATTCAGCAAAGAGTACAATTGTTGTGGATGTGGTGGGTGGTCAGTACTTGTAGTGATTGAAGGGATAGTGATAATGGTACAAGTCTTTTGCAGAATTGATGGCTGAAATAGAAGCTGATTTTGGAGACTATAAAAAATAAACATGACTTGCCAAATAAACATGACTTGCCATGTTCAACTTGAGTTGATTTTAATCTGGAGTACTTTCTAATGCCCTTAATAGTAAGGTAAATGACCCATATTCCAAAATTTACCGATCCATACATTTCAAGGTGTATCATTGGATTGATTTCAGAAGCTACCCTGACTTCCTTGTGTGTCACTAAAAAACTAATTTTCACTGTGAACAAACTGGATTCATCCGATGTTCTTAACCCCTCCTCTCTCACTAAAATAAACATGACTTGCCATGTTCAACTTGAGTTGATTTTAATCTGGATACTTTCTAATGCCCTTAATAGTAAGGTAAATGACCCATATTCCAAAATTTACTGATCCATACATTTCAAGATGTATCATTGGATCCTGACTTCTTTCTGTCTCACTAAAAAGCTAATTTTCAATGAACTGGATGCATCGAATGTTCTTCTCCGCCCAACATCACACATACAGCCACACACAGAGGCGCACACAAAAAAAAAGCAAAAGAAAATCTTAGAGTTGAAGGGCAGAATATTCAACTATATGGATAATGGGTCTTTATGCAGCTTTCCATTTAATGGCACTGTGAATGACACAGTACCAACATGAAAAATGGCAATACAATAAAACACTCTCATTTGTTATAAATCCTTCATATAATCTTAAACTGATTTGTTTTGTATGTAAATTATGGGATGTAATTTAGCCTGTCTTTCTTTTGCTTGTTTTTCTTTATAACTGATGTTTCTCTACGAAAACTGCAGGGCAGGAACCATCATATCTGAGACATGGGAAGATGGACAAGCACTGAAAGATATTAATGCCCATCTTGTATGCCCTTCCAACTCTTATTTTCTTTCTGAAATTAATGGTGCCAGTTAGTTGGCCTTGTGCTGAGAAAGCCTGAATTGTATGCCTGCCTTTGTTTCCTTTGCTAACTGCAATATCTAAATCTTGCTCGTGTATAGGTGATTTTACTTTTTCACTTAGAGGTAAAAAGGCTGAGAATGACGATTCTTAAAATTTGTGCAAAATATAAATCATAACTATAGTGACACCTATAGGACCTATATCAACTTGAGTTCAACCATAATAACCCTCTAGATGGAATTTCCACTTGGGAAACAATATCAAATGATTATTATTTTTGTTATTGTTTTGGAAGGTGACCATGTCATTGCATTAAAAGCAGTGTTACAGTTACACAATTCATTGCCACAAAGAAGAAAACATTAAGCTACCAAGTTGATTATCCCCACAAAGCATAGAACCACCCTATGACTTGAACATTTTTAAAATACAAGTCTTTTTCACCCCTAATCATATGTATCAGCTTGGATTGTGTGATTCTAGATCCCTGCTCCGCAAGAGTCCAATCATGGAGACATGTGATGCAGCTCTTTATGATGGTGGAGGAAGAAGAAAAAGAGGGGAGATGTTCAGAGTTTCGAATTCTGCTTTACTTTACCAAACTAATTACTGATGCAACTACACTGGTAAATAAAAATTAGTAGTCATGGTTCCTGTTGTTCATAGTAAATGATTTTTTGACTGCATTTTTGTTTCGTATATGGCAGATATTTGTATTGTTAATTGTCAAACGTAAAGTAACTGTGTAATTATATGACTGTTTCCTGCATTTGGGATTATTGTTTTCCATTTCATAGTGCATTCTGTCCTGCTACTCCTACCTTCATCCAGCTTCTACTTTTTCCCCTGCTGTTTTTATAGGGAGCATTGTTGTTTATCTTTTCTTTTTCTTTTTTTTTGGGGGGGGGAGGGAAGGGGCTACTAATGATTGTAACCTGTGCCTGTTGAATCTTTGTTGTATTGGTAGCTCAAAGATGTGGCGATGAACTAATTTGTTGTGGTACCATCCACATTTCCAAAAAAAAAATGTGACCATGAACTTCTTGCTATTGCCATTGCAGCGGTTTTTATTGGAGACAAAAGAGGCTATTGAAAGACACAGAAAAATGTTAAAGAAACGGCAATCTGGTAAATTCTTCATTTTTTGTATACATAAATATCTTTTCATTTAATTATTTCCTTACATAGCATAGCCAATAACTGTGTCTCACAACAGGTCCCCCGCCATAGGTGGGATGGACACAGGGTGGCGTTCGGGGGAGGGGCCCCGTGTTCGAACCCGGGGCGAGGTGGGGTTTGCGCAGTGGTGGTGGCCAACTGCGGTATCAAACAAAAAAAACCCGTCTCACAACAGGAAATTTCTAGTCATTGTAGGATATTGCTGTATTCTTATAAAATAAGTCTACTCTAAAAATAAAACAATGGTGCCTATCCGGCAATGATTAGAAGAGAAACAAATTCTTATCTGGAGTAAGATAGCTTTATGAAACCTTCTGTAATACTTAGTGAGAAGCATGCTGAAAATTTTAGATTTTGAACATGTCTAGGAGTGGATCCTGGCTATTCTTCTTGAGTGATTGGGGCCTTCAGTTCTCACACTGACCTTTTTTTTTTTAATAAGTTTGATAGTATGAGTGTTCTTTTTCAATTTCAACAAATAATGATTTGATGTTTGATCCTAGACTTGCAGATTGATGTTTGATTCACTGTTTGGATTGGGATTTCTTCAATTCTTAGGCCTGAAATTTTTATTTTTGTTATTCTCTGTCCATTGGATGAAGAAGGCATAGTACATTGCTTTTTACTACCATCTTGATTCCTTTTTTCTCTGCAGATAAGAATGAGGTAAGCGATGTAGAGATGGGGACATATGAAGAGGATGTCCTTATACAGGATGAAATTTATAAGTCTCGGCTAGCAAGCATCAAACGTGTAAGATCCTGTATCGTACATTCGCTTATCATATACTCAGTTTGTGATAGTTGTCTCTAGCTTACTTGATGAATATCAAGTAGATGATGCTGAGATGTAATTCTGTTTTTATGTTTATGGATTACATTTAGGAAGAAGAAGTCTATCTAAGAGAAAGAGATCGCTATGAAGTGGAAAAGGGAAGGCTTATACGAGAAATGAAGCGCATAAGGGATGAGGATGGATCTCGTTTCAACAATTTCCAGATTCTTAACAACCGCTATGCTCTCATGAACCTTCTTGGAAAGGGAGGGTTCAGTGAGGTTTATAAGGTAAATACTCAGAGGCATTACTAACATCATAGGAACTCGAGCATATAACATGGACTATTCATGGACATATTTTCCAAAAAATGTTAGTTTTTCTTTTCTTGCCTCTATAGGCATTGGTGAGCATATTTTTTTTTGCAGTGACTTGAAGTCAAAACTTTTAAGCAGGCATTTGATTTGGTGGAGCATAGATATGTTGCTTGTAAGCTTCATGGTCTGAATGCTCAGTGGAGTGAGGAGAAGAAAAAAAGTTACATAAGACATGCAACACGTGAATATGACATCCACAAGATGCTTGTGCACCCTCATATTGTACGTCTGTGGGACATTTTTGAGATTGATCACAATACCTTTTGTACCGTCTTGGAGTTCTGTAGTGGTATGTAGGCCTGATCTCTGCTTGTTTATTATTGAGCTCATTCTTTTAAGCATACATTTTGTGGTCATATAATTCTGAATACTTAAATTTCTGATTTGTACAAAAGTCTTGTTAAATCTTTGATTGTATGACTTTGATTATCATTGTTGTTTTCTTTTCCAAAATTCATTCACTTTGTAATAGAGGGCTCATAGTTCAAATCCTGATTATAAGCATCACATGTTCTTAACATGGAACACTTTTTTATGACTTGGAGTAAGCAATAAAGGCTCTTTCATTTTTGGAGGGAAAACATTCAAAAATATGTGCATTCAGAATTGTGGTAGAAGATGCTTATGATGTGAACCGTGCAAGTATCAACTTTGATCAACATGCAAATACCTTAATTTGATTTCACTTTCACACTCCCTTCTATTGCTGGTGAGCATGGCTTGTTGAATACCACAAATCCGATCTCCTAATTCTGCGGCGGTTCTCTGATTGGGTAGAGAAAAATATTGGCACATTTTAGTAGACAATTCATCCTATCTACTTTCTTGCTGTCTGCTTTCATTGCATAAAATGATTCTGAGGTGCCGGACAGGACGGTTTGGTGGCTTATCCTTCATGCCACCTTATGGGCGGTGTGGGGGAGCGTAACCACCAGATCTTCAGGATGGAGTCGCGAGCAGAGGAAGCCCTTTTGCATGATATTTGGGATAGGGTGAAAGAGTGGGCGGTCACTCTCTCCAATGTTAATTCTTCTATTTCTCCTCTTTTTGGATGTTTGGGGGAATAGGCCTTTTTCACCATCTTGGTGTGCTCCCGTTGTATAGGTGATTTGGGGGTGGTTTTTTTGGGTTTAAGCCCACCTATACCTGCACATACTCTTTCATTTTAATATACTTATGGTACTACCCACTTAAAAAAAAAGATTCTGAGGTTTTTTTTTCTATATCCAAAGACAATAGGGTATTGCATCTTTGGTTTACTGCATTCCTTTCTTCCCTGTTGAAGTGCTGCTCTGCAAGGGGAAGTTAATTTTTAATGCTGGTGTTGATAATTATTACCTGTAAATAGTTCAGGAGATTATATTCAACTGTTAGAAAGATCTTGTCGTACTGATACTTCAAGCTAATTTTAGGCAATGACAAGGCTTCGGCATTTTACATGATTGAATCTGATACAAATTTATTTAGATAAAAATTCTCCTTAAATGCATACATAGTTGTCAAGGCATCAAGGGGACCAAGGCGCAGTTGGGGTCTCGGATCACCTAAGCGCTTAGGCGCTCGCTTGAGCGGTGCCTAGGCGTTTTGGATGGAACTAAGTATGAGATGTTTTAAAGAGTCCCTCTTATATGATATTTATATCTCCAAAAATATATATGATGATGAAAATTCAATAAAAATATCATAATATGGCAGATATATTATTAAAAATAATACATAAATTTGATAAATATAGATAATAGCTACGTATCACAAAAAATACTTGCAAAAAAAATGTCACAACAAAAAGTTCAAAACTATATGAAAGCAGCAAAAATTAAATTACAAGTAAACAAACTCACATTATATATCATAAAGTCATAAAAAATCTAAATTGACATCTTCAAATAAATAAACACACTAAATAAGAACAAGAAAATATCATCATATCATCTATCATCAGAAAACTAATTTCCAACTTTTAAAACAAACCAGCAAATACACATACATATAAATATGCTAAATGAAAATAGGAAGTGCAATATCTTAGCACACTTAAAACAAGTAAAACTAAAGGAGTCCATTACATAATCCCACAATATATTTAAAAATTGATAAGAAACTAGAAAGTGATAATTCTCATGAGTTTGGGTGATGATAGTTTAAGTTTGATCAAATCCTAAGAGGTTTCAGTCAGATTAAGTGCTGTCAGTAGGAGAGTGGGTCCCTTGGAGAAGTCACATGTACATTTGACTTTTTTCACAAGGCTTTAGATTTTTAATATTCCATATGGTTTATTTGAATTATGAAATTTTTAGTTAGGTCAAATGATGAGAATTAAAAAGTTGGTATTTTGATGGAATCACCAAAATCGCGATTTTCTTCTTAGATGAGAAAGTTGACTTTTTATTTGTAAGAAATAAAATTTTTAATATTTTTATTGGATTCGAATGTGAGGTACTTTTTTATTTACATGTAATATCTTAAGTAAATGAAACTACAAATACTAACATTTACTTAAATGATATTCATGTAAATAAGATGTTTCTTGAAATCAGGTTGGACTCAGCCCTGGCAAGGTTACCACGGGTCGGATTGGATGCCTGAAAACTATCTCGGATCCGCTATCTAAGTGGTATATCGCAGACCCTTAACGGGTCTAGGCACGCTTGGCGTGCGCCTTGGCCGCTTTAGCGGGGCCTTGGGTCGCCTTTTTACTCTTAAAAAGGCGGGCTATTTTTAAGTGGCTATGGAAGCACCTTAGCGCTTAAGCGTCGCCTAGGCGTTTGCCTTAACTATGAATGCATAATATCAAGAATACCATCTCTGGAGGAAAGGATGTCACCTATCATGCTTTTGTTCGTCATCTTAAGGATATACATGTTATTTATATTACTACGCTAGGGCACTACATTAAAAAGGTAATCATTGTAATATTTTCTATCTAAGGAGGGTGTTCAGGATATTGTGATTTTATGTGGTATTTTTATGTAAAATAGGATTCTACTAGGTTATTCATGTAAAAGTCCCAAAAAGTAGAATCAAAAGGTTGATAATCTTTTTAAGTTTTTAGTGCACATCCCTTCAGAAATTAAACATCATTTTCCTGCCTTTTACGTTTACAGCCAATACAAAGAAGAAAATTTGATATTGGTTTTTTCTATGATGGGAGGGATCAAGATTGTGTTTATATTCTTTGGAGTAAGAAGACTTTAATATTGGTTAAGACATTAAAAATGGTTGTAATCTGATGGCTTTTTTGTCCATATTCTCTCTTAGGCAAGGACCTTGATGCAGTTCTTAAAGTAACACCTGTGCTTCCGGAGAGGGAAGCAAGGATTATAATCGTTCAGATATTTCAAGGTCTTATATATCTAAATAAGAGATCGCAAAAGATCATTCATTATGATTTGAAGCCTGGAAATGTACTCTTTGATGAAGTTGGCATTGCAAAGTTGACTGATTTTGGCCTTAGCAAAATAGTGGGGGATGATGTTGGATCTCAGGGTGTTGAACTCACTTCTCAAGGAGCAGGAACATACTGGTTTGCACTTCTATTTCTAAATCCCCCCTAGTATTCCTGAAATGTCTTCCTTTTTTTTCTGGCACTCTGGAAGTCTTAAACAATGTATTGTTATCACACAGGAAAATTGTTCTTCAATAGCATATTATTGTTCCATTTTCCTTGCACATGTGATCAGGCAGAATTTAAATCAGCTTGATCTTATTTGGCTTCCTATTACTTGATTTGGCAGTAGAAAATTAAAAGGTATAGGGGTTCCCTTAGTTCTTCTACACAAATTATTATGCATGGCTTGCCCGTGCCGTATTGAGAAGGTTAAATGAAGTGGGTTTACTTAAGATGTTACTGCAGGGGATTGTTTGGCATTTTGTCTTTCACTTGACTGGTCAGTGGCGCAGATAGTCCAGGCGTCCAGCTGGTGATATAGAGTCTAAACATGATTACCATCTTATCCCATTTATCTGGGGTTGGTTACATCAACTTACATGACTTATATTATGTCATATTAATGTATTTAATGCTTTCCTCTTGAATATGATTATGGCTTCTGATTGATGATGAACTTGATCAACAATACAGATGACCAAGTCATGTAAGCCTACTTTATGTAAGCTCTCCACACATACATTTATTCTAATTCTCAACTTTCCTGGTCTATCTGTATATCCATGTCACCGTCCTCATCTTGGTGACTCTTTTTTCTTGTATGTTTTCTTTACTCATTGGCCAGCACTCAGTCCAATACAGATTACAGCATAGCTGGTATCATAATAATTCTACAAAATTTTCCTTTGAACTGGAAGTAAATCCACCCACCATAAAAAATTATTGAGGTATTACATCCTCTTGATCTCTTCATTCTCTTGAACAACAGGTCCTATAATGGAAGTACTATTAGAAATAATTTGATGATTGATCATAATCAAACCTTCCCTGTCTACCTTCATGTTACTATATATTTTTTTGGAAAGTGGGTAGTACCACAAATATATTAAAAGAAAGGGAGAATGTACATGTATAGGTGGGTCAAAACCCCAAAAAGAGCAACCCCCCCAGAACACCTATACAACCAAACACACACCAAGAGAGTGTGAATCGATTAACCCCCTAAACAACCAAAAAGAGGAGATACAGTGGAATTCACATTAGAAAGAGTGATTGCCCATTCCTTAACTCTATGCCATACAAAATCAATAAGACCTTCCTCAGCACGCAACTCCCTCTTGAAGATATAGTGGTTCCGCTCGCTCCACAGTGCCCATAAGGTGGCATGAAGGATTAGCCACCACACTGTCCTATCTGGCTTGAGGAGCCAAGACTTGTTCCACTCTCGAAGCATTCGTCAAACATCACTCTTCAACATAGTTGTCAAGGCGGACGCCTAGGCGGCGCCTAGGCGCCGCTTAAGCGCTAAGGCGCTTCCTTAGCCGCTTTAAAACACCCCGCCTTTTTAAGAGTAGAAAAGGCGCCCCAAGGCGCCGCTAAGGCGGCCAAGGCGCACGCCAGGGGCGCTTGGGCGCGCCTAGACCTGTTTAGACAACAGATTCAGGTCGGTTTTCAGGGTTGAATCCAGCCCGATTTCAGGAAACATCTTATTTACCTGAATATCATTTAAGTAAATGTTATAATTTGTTGTTTCATTTACCTAAGATATTACATGTAAATAAGGAAGTACCCCCATTTGAATCCAATAAAAATATCAAAAAAATCATATCTCTTACCAAAAAAAAGTCAACTCTCCTATCGAAGAAGAAAATCACGATTTCGGTGATTTTAGCGAAATGCTAACTTTCTAATCTCTCATAATTTGACCTATCTAAAAATTTGATAATTCAAATAAACCATATGGAACACTAAAAATTCAAAGTCCGGTAAAAAAAGTCAAACGTGCATGTGACTTCTCCAAGGGAGCCGCTCTCCTACTGACAGCACTTAGTCTGCTTGAGAACTCTCAGGATTTGGTCAAACTTAAACTATCATCACCCAAACACATGAGACTTGTCATTTTCTAGTTTCTTTTCAATTTTTAAACGTATTGTGGGATTATGTAATGAACTCATTTAGTTTTTACTTGTTTTAAGTGTGTTAAGATATTGCACTTCTTATTTTTATTTAACATATTTACATGTATGTGAATTTACTGGTTTGTTTTAAAAGTTGAAAATTAGTTTTCTGATGATAGAATGATATTTGCACTTCTTGTTCTTATTTAGTGTGCTTATTTATTTGAAGATGTCAATTTAGATTTTTTATGACTTTATGATATATAATGTGAGTTTGTTTACGTGTAGTTTAATTTTTGTTGCTTTCATATAATTTTGACCTTTTTGTTGTGACATTTTATTTTTTTGCAAGTTTTTTTGTGATACATATCTATTATATATATATTTCAAATTTATGTATTATTTTAATAATATATATGCCATATTATGATATGCCATTGTCTTTATGTCTGTCATTTTATGATATTTTTTTATTGAATTTTCATCATTATATATATTAATAGATACATAAATATCATGTAAGAGGGACACTTAAAAATAACTCATATTTGGTTTCGTCCTAAACGCCTAGGCACCGCTTAGGCGGGCGCCTAAGCGCTTAGGCGATCCGAGACTCCAACTACGCCTTGGTCGCCTTGACGTCTTGACAACTATGCTCTTCAAGTTGATGTAGCTAGTCCTCTGAGCAACCTCTATCCACACTCCGTGAGAATAGGAGCAGCTGATAAAAAGGTGGTCGAGGAACCGACGCCACAAAGACGGTAGGTAGGAAAAACACAACAAACAATAGATTTGCAACTATCGGAAAAAGCTTCTCTTGGATAGCGGTCATAGGGAGGGTTCAGAAAGGATCGAATCATATCCGACAAGAAATGTGACAGCATGTCCTAGGTGGATTCTTCAAGCCAAAAGCTTGATTTTGAGAGTTCTCTTCAGTTTCCGCACTTGCTCATGAAAGTCAGGAGTCAGGACACGTCCATCAGAGATAACTGCAAAAGTTGACTTGACTGTGAAGATGCCTTTCTTCTCCCATCTCCAAATCCATTCATCCTCACCTCTCTGCAGATGGAAGGAGAGGTTAAAGGAAAGAAGGCCTTGAAGCTGCTTTAGCTCTTGACAGAGGTCATGCTTGAAGGTCGGTGCCCAAGAGCCACCTGGGATGTGCTGATCAAAAGCCTGAGGCACAGTGCCAAGAGGTGCCGCAGCAATCACGAAGAGGTTAGGAAACAAGGACTCCAAGGTGGAATCCCCACACCATCTGTCCTTCCAGAAGAGGCATTTATGGTCATCTCCGAATTGGACCTAGATGCCAGCGGCAAGAAAGTCCCTGCAAGCGAAGATATGTAGCTAGAGAGGGGAAGTCTTATGGCAGGGAGAGGGGGCCAAGTTCCAAACCCTCCTTGTAGAGACGTAGCACTGCCTAATCACTTGGGACCACAACCCCTTCTCTCCACACCCCAACCTCCACATGTAATTGCACAAGAGAGCCACATTGAAGTTTCTAACCTACTTCAGCCCCAAACCTCCTTGTTCCTTGCTAGTGTTAATTCTACCCCAATAAATATCATGCCACCTCTGCACCTGTCTCTGCTGCAATGTTAAAAGAATCTGGGCTGAATTGAGTCGAGCTTCTTGGCCACCATGCTAGGAATGCAGAACATAGAGAGATAATAAATAGGGAGGTTGTTCAAAACGAAGCTGCACAGTCAGTCAACCTCCATAAGATAATAATCTAGTTTTCCAACCAGCAAGCTTAGTCTCGTACCACTGAATATTGGGAAGTCAGTCTACACAACAGAGGGAACTTGGGAAAAGAGAAAGGCCCAGGTTAGAGAAGAGAAACTTCCCATAGGACAGTCCAGCAAAGTGGCCACCATCAAAAGAGGTCTTTCCTCTATATTCACCCCAACCAGAAGACTTCTACTGAAATTAACCTTCAAGTCGGTGACCTCCTCCAAAAGTTCCAACGAGAGCCTAGCCAAATGATACTTCCCACCCTTCTCAAGGAACAAAATAGTATTATATGCATACTGCAAGTGGGTAAGAGAGGGACCATTTCTGACCACCTGGAAACCTTTAATCAGACCAGCAGCCTCAACTTTCTGCCACACCCTGCTCACAACACTAGTTACAAGCACAAAAAGGAGGGAGACAAAGGGTCCCCTTGATGCAGCCCCTGACTGATGTGGAACCAAGAGCTCATCTTTCCATTAATAAGAACAACAAAGGAAGCTGAAGTGACGCAAGATCTGACCCAACCAATCCAACTGTCCCCAAAACCCATCCTGTGCAAGACATCGAAGAGACACTACCAGCTCACCTTGTTATAGGCCTTCTCAAAGTCCAGTTTCAATACCACCCCTTTTCTTCTTTGTTGCTTCATAGCAAAGAGACACTCATGAGCCACCATGTTACTAAACTTACATTTCAATATACCACCTTAGTTCAGCTGATCATAAAACGTTTAGACTCCAAAGACCCTTCTACTGTTCTAACTTGTTATCTTTTATATTCTTGTCAATTAGAACAATGTCGTCTGCAGATAACATACACCAAGATTTGTACCACATTCTTTTCGGAATCAAATTAATGCCATGATTTGTTTGTTGTATTTACATTTACTGATATCTTCTTACTCATTGTAGACTTGAAATAATCTTTTCTGATTTCATCATTTTAGGAATGTCCCCTATATGAAAGATTCTTATTTTTTTTGCCCATTGGATTAGTTACTTTTCCTGAGATGTATGATTGTTTTACTCCTGGTACTGTGTTTGTTTACTTGTGCTAATGTGTCTACTTTTGAAAACTGTGATCTTTTTTATCTTATTCCTTTTGGTTTCTTGATATCTTTAGTGTATGCACTCTTACAGTTGTAATTTTGTACTTGCTCAGGTATTTGCCCCCAGAATGCTTCGAACGAAGCAAAACACCGCTTATATCATCAAAGGTATGTTTGAAGGGATGATTAGCTCTTGCAATTTGGCAGTTAAAGAATGAAGCAGCCACTGGCTGCTTAGGGTTTCAGCGGAAAAGAGACCAGAGAAATGATGATAGAAGGGAACTCAAGATGCCAAAGCATAAACTTCACTAACTATCCTGCTTACAATGGAGAGATCTATTTATTGACATGAAAATAAGAAAATTTGAAATTCTAGAATAAAAAAGAATATGCAATTCTAAGAAACTTCTCCATAAAAAGCAACCCAAAATCCAACTCTATCCCTTCTAAAAGTTTATTTGAAACGATACCCAAAATAGCAAATTTATATGAAAAGTGGATTTCAGAGGCCGAAGTGATGGAATTTGGAGGCCGAAATGACGCTTTACCGAGGTTGGCAGTAAACCACGTTGACCATCTCAAAGTGCCGATTCCGAATTGGGGTTCTGTGCATGATTCTGAGATCCGGGTGAACAGTTACACCCATTTTACTGATAAGGTGTCAAAAATGCCCATTCTTGCATCTTTCCTCCCTTTCATGCCACATTAGCGCTGCCTGGCCTGCATCAAAGAACCATAATTTGTTACTATACATAGCTAAGGCACTCTTTTGTTGATGATCTGCCATTCTGCCTGAGCTTTGTTGTTTTCTTCTGTCATTCTACCAAATGCTTTATAAAGATTCAATCAGTTCTTTTATCATGTGAGGTGATCAGGCTCGTAGTTGGTGGGGAAAGGGTGAAGGCACACCTGTATTTCTGCTAGACCAAGTAAATCAAAAAGGAAACCACAAATGGGAATCATCTCCCTTAGTGTTGGTTCTTGTATGGAGGTTTTTACTTTTCGGGGGTTCATCTAGATAGGTGGTTTTCCACTGAAAGTACTGCTGTTTCCATACCTTAGTGTTGGGAATCATCTCCCTTAGTGTTGGTTCTTGTATGGAGGTTTTTACTTTTCGGGGGTTCATCTAGATAGGTGGTTTTCCACTGGAAGTACTGCTGTTTCCATACCACATTGATGATATTTTCTCATCTATATCTTTTCGGAAAAAAAAACTCATGAATAGCAAATAACCACTTTGAAAATACCAGTAATTTATTTTCTTTCTAGCAGGCATTTCCAACTGCGATTAGCTAGTTGTTTCAAATAAGATACACCAAAAGAAATGTATAAATTTTACCTTTTTTTATAATTCTATTTTCTTTGCTCTAGTCTCACTTTAACTTCTTCGAATCAATGTATACTTTATCTGGGCTTAGAACCTGGCCGTTTTCTACTTATGAAGATTTTCAAGCTTTTTGTTTCAGGATTGAACGCAGTGCAGATAGAAAAAAATGAATAGTCTTATATAATTCGTGAGAGAGTTGTTTGTTTTTAAACTTCATTCTCTGTAGTATGTTTGCTTTCATGATCTTCACTATGTTCTTGGTTAACATTTGATTGATACCCTAATGTATTTTCTCCTGCCAATTGAAGATCATTTTGAATGTTTGATTGGTTGCCTCTCATGCACATCTCATGATTTTATTCATTAGACTTGCATTCGTTCATTGTTTCCACTTTCCAGAGTGTATATTTGCTTCGCATTACCTTTTTGAAACATGTATGCAATATAATTGCCAAGTACTTGGCTGTTTACATTCTTTTATTTGTTACTTAAGGTGCATTTTATATGTTGTGTTACCAAAAGAAGGTTTCTCTAAAATGTAAGGAGATGTTTAAGACTAGGACAAGGATTAACCTTACACACAATGGATAATCATTTCTTGATGGTTCACTCATCCTGACTATATATCCTGACTTTAGAAGAGAACAGTATTTCCTGACTCATAGCATCATGATCCCACTTTTTCAGCTCCGTTCTCTCCTGTGCCTGTGGTTTTCTCTCTCTACATTTAAATCATTTGTTGCCTCCCCCATCCTTCTTCAAATGTTGGCATTTGCATTCATGTATTGTTGATTTCTGTAAGCACAGTATTTTTTGCCCTCTTGTATTCACTCATGTTGATTTCTGTTTAGTAGTTTGAAATACTGAAGCACAGGTCGATGTTTTGTTGACTGGTATTGCCTCACCTGAACGCTTTTTCGGCTAGGCATCGTCTTTACTCATTCAAAACTTTATTTTGAAAGGAGAATGTTGCTTGCATTATGTCATCTGTTGAGTATGTTAAGCAAATTTTATGTACTGGCGGACAGGTGGACGTTTGGTCGGCGGGTGTCATCCTTTACCAGATGCTTTTTGGAAGAAGGCCTTTCGGACATGATCAGAGCCAGGAGAGAATACTTCGGGAGGCTACTATTGTCAATGCACGGAAGGTGGAATTTCCCTCCAGGCCTGCTATCTCCAATGAGGCAAAGGTGATTTCTCCTTTGCAATTCGTTTGCCATTGTACTTCATGCTTGCAAACATTTTTGGGCTGCTACTCTTTTCATTGTTGATTAAATGTTCACCAGATTAATGGGGATAATGGCTGTTGTGGGACTTTTATTTCTGCAGTTATTGTAATGCAGCTAGGCTATAAAAAATATTACGTTTGCAAATCAATTCTTAAAGATATAATATTAACAAGAGATCCTTTTTTTCCCCCTCAGTAGTAGATGTACATTTACATTCTGAGTTTCTAATTTTTGACACTCTTATTCCGGTGTATATTTTCCTTTTCTTTCCTCAGGATCTCATTCGTCGTTGTCTAACATACAACCAAGTAGAAAGACCGGATGTTTTAACAATGGCTCAAGATCCGTATCTGTCCTATGCGAAGAGATAACTAGTAGCCTGTATTCTTTTTGTAGCTTTGATCACTGGGCAAGATTTGCTCGAAGCAAGGTTGTAAATAGTGTAAAAAAAGGGGAAAAAAAAAATCCTTGCCTGTCTTTTCCTTACACAAGGTAAAGGTGCTCTTTCATTATTCGGCTGGTAATAGTATGATGATGTCGGATGAGTTTTTTGAGCCTTCGAGGTGGCCAAAAGAACACAACAGTTTCTATAGCGGCTGTCCCCACATTTATTTATTGCAACCTGGATATGGATGGCAAATTTGTGTTGGTCAGTATTTAAGCGGGAAGTACTCAATCATCTTGTGGCTTGTTGGTGAGGAAAATGGCATGTTAGTGAGCTGTATATGACCACCCTCTTGCAATGCTCCTCTTTGCGAATTCAGATATTTGTTTGTTGTGCCAAAGTGATAAAATTTAGAAAATTCTCTTGCTATGGCTCACCACCTGAGAGGTTGACGAGTCAAACTTCAAATTCTGGATTTGAAGCGAAGGTTACAACGGAATGGACGCAGCACTACTAGAAATGTGTCGTAAGGTGACAAATTCAGAAATTTGTTTGTTATAACCTATTGCTTTATACTTAGAATTAGGGATGATAGGTTTAAATATAAAGTCAAATGGAACATCCTAAACAATCCTATCATTTATCAATTGTTCTCAAGTGATAAATTTGCTTGCTATAAATTGTCCATAATGTTATGATGTATATAGCTGCACTTCTTTCATAACCCATCATATCAAATAAGGTGATAAAATTTGGAAATTTCGTTATTATAGCTCATCCTCGTCAAATCTCAGAGTTGTGAATTTGAAGTGAGTATTATTATAGAGTAGCCCTAGCTTTACCAAAAATGTGATGTTATGAGATAAAGTGATAAATTCAAAAGTTAGTTTGTTATATCCTATGTTTCTTTTTAGAAACAAGAACCCTATCTTTAAAACTAAAATTACAATGAAACAACAATAATCGCCTCTTAAAGTAAATGTTGTCGAGTACAACAATGAATATGATAAATTTACTTGTTACAACTCAAAGTTGAGATATAAAATCTTAAATTCTAAATACCTAGCTAAAATTATAATATACTTTTTTCAGTAATGTGCCAATATGAAGTAATGTGATAAAATTTAATTTTTTTTTGTTATTATGGTTTCTTATATTATACAGATTAATTGTGTTGCATTCTCTGTGATAAGGTACAGTACCATTGAGATACGGTGGAAAAATAATTTGTTTGATTTTTTTTAATAATTTTGTGACTTGATGAATATTTAAAATGAACAAATTTCAAAAGAAAATGAGCAAAACATAAGAACATTATAGAGAGGTTGAAAAATATAAAAAAATTATTTAGTCATTTAAGTCAACCCACCACAACTGTTTAGTGTTCATCTAAATTACATACAAACATATCAAAATCATGATACAGTCATTTATTGTTCATCTAATATTAAAGATATAATAATGAATTCTTACAAGTTAAATACAATACTTATATCGTTGTCCTCACATTCATCATCTTTCTTTGAAAGGTTCAATCTTCTTTTCTAACTCTTCCCTTGATCATATGTACGAAAAATTACAAATTAACATCATATTCCTTAACATGTAACTAAGAACATGTAACAAGTTCTTACCTAATTCTCCTCATCATGTTGAGCATGTATGTCCACAAAACCCTCGTAGTAGGGGGTATAACTTCCATCTCCGAATAACCTCGCATTATATGTGCTTTTCAAAAAGCGTAAATAATCAGCGTAAGACATGTAATTTTGATATAGGTCTTGATACATCCGCTGATATTCTATATATTAGCGTGTTCTTTGGCATATTCTTGTAGGCCCTAGTGGTAGAACGATTGGAATTTACATGTAAGAACCATCATCACCATACTGGTATCCAGAGGCATAATAGTCACTAAACCCATGATGTTGTCTATATGGATCTAGCTATGTATGTTCTGAAAAAGATTGTGACCCTCACTAGCAGCCTTAGATGTTGTGTCGTCCTGTGTGCTAAATCTCTCAAAATCGTATACAATCCCTTGATAGCTGCTACTGTCTACATGACCTATGTGTCGTCCTTTCTCATCTGCTTTCCACCAAGTGGATAACCCGACCGTGCTTGGGCTCACGGGCCGGTTCGACCGTACTGCGGCGGTTTGTCGCGGTACGACAAACCTTGCTTGCTATAACTTGAGGGGTAAAATATCAAATTCTAAACTTAAAGTGAAGGTTACAACAAATGTTATCACATAAAGTGAAATTCATAATTTTGTTTGTCGTCACTTATGCTTTAGACTTGAAATCAAGAATGCTAGATTTAAAGATAAGAATATAATGGAACAATCATAATCTTATCATTAACCGATTGTCCTCAAATAAAATGACAAATTAATCTGCTTACTATAGCTCACAATTGAGATATAAAATCCTAAGTTTCATATTCAAAGCTATAGTTATGATGTAATAGGTGCACTTCATTAACATGATGATATCAAGTAAAGTGGTAAAATTTAGAAATTTCCTTGTTGCTTGACAGTTAAAATATCAAAAGTTTGATCCGTAGCATTACTAGAATGATGATGCTATCAGGTAAAGTGAAATATTATGAAACTTTTGTTATAAGAGTTAAGGGTGCAACATATGCAGCTAAAATTAGAATGTTATCAAGTAAAATGAGAAATTTCATAAATTTTCAGTTAAGATGTAAATTCTCAAATTTTATGTTCAAAGCTAAAATTATGAAGTAATAGCTATGTTACTTTCAATTACATTTCTGATGAGAAAATTGATAAATTTCCTTGCTATAACTCAAACATGAGAATTAAAATTTCAAACTCTATTTTTTTAAGTGAATGTTACAACAGAATACCCTAAGCATTACTTGAAATGTGACCTTACAAAGTAAGGTGAAAAATTTGTAGATTTGTTTGTTATAGTCTATCATTTAGACGAAAGATTAAGAATGATATATTTGAAGCTAAAATTATAATGGAACAATTATAATCTTATCATTAACCGATAGATCTCTAATAACGTGAGAAGTATGGTAAATTTGATTGCTATTTCACACATGGGATGTAAAATCTCAACTACATGTACACTTCTAATAATGTGTCCTTGTGAAGAAAAATGATAAAATTTAAGGGTTTTCTTGCTACTATTGCATGAGAGAGAAAAAAATCAAATTCTGATTTTTAAGTGAATCTTATTATAGAATACCCTTAGTATTACTTGAAATATAATTTTACTAGGTAAAGTGAAAAATTCATAGATTTGTTTGTTATAGTCTATATTTTAGACTTCATCGTGCTGCTGCGTATCGTGGCGGGCACATGCGTATCAAACCGTGCTAGAGAAAATACGAGCCTTGGCATGATCAGTCCTGTGGATGCAGTGAGGGGAAGGTTCACCGTGGGAAGTGGGGGGGGGGGGTTGTGGTGGAGTTTGCCATTGAGAGGGTGAAGAAGTTCACTGCGGGGAGGGAAGAAGATTGGGGGGTGGGTTGTTTGCTACGGGGAGGGGAGGAAGAAGATGGGGGTGGGGGGGTTTCGCCGAGGGCGTTTGCCGAGGGTGGAGGGGGAGAAGATGGGGGGGGGGGGGGGGGGGGGGGGTTTGCCGCTCGCGCGGGGGAAGATGGGGGGTGGGGGTGTTTCACTGTGGGGAGGGGGAAGTTGGGTTGGGAGGATCGATGTGGTACCTATCATATAGTACCGTTCTACAACAGTCGAATCTTACGGTACTATCAACCATGCTTCAGACTAAAAATTAAGAATGACATATTTGAAGCCAAATGACAATGGAACAATAATAATGCATTTTTTGCTATAAATTATAGACAAGATGTAAAACCTTAAATTCTAGTTCAAAACTAAGATTAAATGTAATAGTTGTAGAACTTTCAATGATGTATCATTGTCAAGAAAAGTGATAAAATTAAAAACATTTCCCTTCTTATAACTCACACGTGAGAGATATAAGTTTCAAATTCTAATTTTTAAGTAAATGTTGCAACATAATACCATTACTATAACTTGAAATGCGACCCTACTAAGTAAGTAGAGTGAAAAATTCACATGTTTATTTGTTATAGCTTATGCTTATTTCTACTAAAGATTAAGAATGATATGTTTGAAGCAAAAATTATAAGAGAACAATAATAATCTGATCATTAGCTATTAGTTCTTAAGTAAAGTGAGAAATATGATAGATTTTGTTGCTGTGAGTCACACATGAGAGGTAAAATATCAAATTTCAAGTTCAAAGTTAAGATTGCAATATAATATGTGTACAACTTCCAATGATGTGTCATTGTTAAGAAAAGTGATAAAATTCAAAATTCTCTTGCTATAACTTATGTGTGGGAGATAAAATATCAAATTCTGATTTTTAAGTGAATATTACAATAAAATATCCTTAATACCACCTGAAACGTAATGTTATCAAGTAAGGTGAAAAATTCATGAATTTGTTTGTTATAGCTTATGTTTTAGACTAAATTTAAGAACGATATATATAAGCTAAAAATAAAATAAAGTAGTCACAATCTTATCATTAACCAATAGTTTTCTCAAGTGAAGTAAGAAATATGATAGATTTACTTGCTATATAACTCATAGACAGACGTAAAATCTCAAATTTCTAGTTCAAAGCTAAGATCTTAATGTAATTTTTGTAAAATTTCCAATAGTGTGTCTTTGTGAAAAAAAGTGATAAAAATCACAGCCCTTTGTTATAACTCACACTTGAGAGATAAAATCTCAAATTTCAATTTCTAAGTGAATGTTACATTAGAATACTCTTAGCGTTACTTGAAATGTGATGTTATTAAGGTCAAAATTTTATAGATTTGTTTATCAGCCTATGCTTTAGACTAAAGATTAAGAATAACATATTTGCAATCACAATTACAAATGGAAGAATCATAATCTTATCATTAGCTAATAGTTCATGAGTAAAGTGAAAAATATGATAGACTTGCTTGCTATAACTCATAGATGGGATGTAAAATCTTAAATTTCAAGTTCAAAGTTAAGATTACTATGTAATACATGTACAACTGCTAATAGTGTGTTCTTGTGAGTAGAAGTAATAAAATTCAAAATTTACACTCACGTGTAAGAGATAAAATCTCAAATTCTAATTTTTAAGTGAATGCTTTAACAAAATACCATTAATATTACTTGAAACCCAATGTTACTAGGCAAGGTGAAAATTCATAGATTCATTTGTTATAGTCTACACTTCCAACAACAAAAATCAAGAATATTATATTTGATGCTAGAATTACAACATAACAACAATATCTTATCATTAACTAATAGTTCTCAAGTAAAGTGAGGAATATGATAGATTTACTTGTATAACTCAAAGATGAGACATAAAATTTCAAATTTTAAGTTCAAAGTTGAGATTATGATGTGATAGTTGTAAAACATCCGACTATATGTGCTTATGAAGAATTAAAGTGATAAAATTTCAAAAGTTCCCTTGTCAAGAGATAAAGTCTAAAATTGCAGATTTTAAGTAAACGTTCTAATAAAATACCTCTACCATTACTTGAAATGCAATGCTATCAAATAAGGTGAAAATATTATAGATTTGTTTGTTATATCCTACAATTAAGGTAAAAATTAAGAATGATATATTTGAAACTAAAATTACTGTGAAATATAATCTTATCATTAACCAAAATTTTTAAGTAAAGTTAGAAATATGGTATATTTACTTATTATAACTCACAATAAAATCTTAAATTTCAAGTTCAAAATTAATATTGCAATATAATAGTTGTAGAACTTCTAATGATGTCATTGTCAAGAAAATAATAAAATTCAAAAATTTCCTTGCTATAGCACACACATAATAGATAAATCTTAAATTCTTATTTTTAGGTGAATGATGCAATAGAATACACTTAATATTACTTAAAATAAAATGTTACTATGCAAGGTAAAAAAAATCATAGTTTTTTTTGTTATACCCTATCCTTTTGACTAAAAATCAAGAATGATATATTTAATACTAAATTACAATGGAACAACTGTAATCTTAACATTAACTAATAGTTGTCAAGTAAAGTGAGCAATATAATAGGTGCACTTGTATAACTCATAGATGACGAGTAAAATTTTAACTTCTAAGTTTAAAGTTGAGATTATGATCTAATGAAATGTGCTTATCAAGAAAAATGATAAATTCTTAAAAGTTCCTTTACTATAACTCACATGTGCGAAAGAAAATCTCAAGTTCTAGCTTTTAAGTGATTGTTGTAACAAAATACATTTAGTATTACTTGAAATGCGATCCTACCAGTTTAGGTGAAAAATTGATTGATTTGTTGTTTGCTTAGACTTTAAAGTAAACATTAAGAATGATATATTTGAAACCAAAATTACAATGGAACAACTACAATCTTATCATTAACCAAAAGTTTTCAAGTAAACTTAAATATGATAGATTTACTTGTTATAACTTACAGTGAAATCTTGAATTTCAAGTTCAAAATTAATATTGGGATATAATAGTTGTAGAGCTTCTGATTATGTGTACTTGTTAGGAAAAATTATAAAATTTAAAATTTGTGGTTTTTAGTGAATGATATAATATTTGAAACACAAATGTTCTTTGAAACATAATGTTATTAGGCAACGTGAAAAATTCATAGATTTGTTTATTATAGGTGACGCTTTGGACAAACAAATCAAGAATAATATTCTTTGAAGTTAAAATTACAATGGAACAACTATAATTTTATAATTAACTAATAGTTCTCATGTAAGGTACTCGGGTGAATGGGTATAATTTTTGCGCTAGAACTGTCAGGCGATGGGGGATTGGGCCAAATGGAAAGCATGCCACGTCGGTTTCCCTTGCATCATGTTGCCTGTGTGCGCAACTTCCCGAGGAAAGCCATCATTGTTGTAGGTTACACTGTAGAAATATCTCCACACTATTCAATTTTGTGTGATCAACAAAATACTCATATTTATTGAAGTGATTAACACAAACCTTACATGAACAAATGTCATAAGTTTCTGAATAAATAGATCATGCTCAAAAGGACTAAGATATATGATTCATTTCTATATGCAAATAGCATGCTGTCATTATAATGATGCTTTATGCATAACCACCACTAAGTGGTTAACCCTCTCTTATATGCATACATCATGATCATTAAACCAAATATATCATGATTCAAGGTAATTAAGCTAATCCATAAATAGAATGTTGAATTGTATATTTGTATATCTAGATGATGCGCACTACAATCCTTGTAGGACATATCAAGTCAATTCATGCTTAATGGTCTTAATGATTCTTTTAAATTGATAATAATTTTATTTAAATTAATGACCACAATGATAAAAGATCACATAAAATTTGGAAAGTTAATGAACTAATCATCTACATTAGTGTGAATAGACTAAATCTATGTGTCACGTCCCGACGCAAAATATCTGCACAAGCAATTGTAATCATGCGAGTATAGAGCTTGTAATGATAAACATCAAACCATTGAACAATTGAGTAATAGAAAACAACTATCTTTTATTCATAATCAAATCACTATTGTTTATTACATTAACTAATTTATAGCGAATACTTAGGGCTTATTGACACCTTTACATTGAAGAAAAGTAAAACTGACTAACTAACTAAACTAACTATGACTCTACTACAGTGCTACGGTAGATCCTTCCACGCCAAGACTCTAGCAGGGACATTCATTCACTCTTGGTCATCCGTGTCCACATATGTGTTATCTTCCTCGTCTGACTCATCAGAAATAATTACAGATAACACTTGATGAGCAATAATGTCCAGTAGGTCTTATATCTCTTGAGCAGGTAGGCTTTAAGTGATTAATGCATTAACAAGCAAAATAACCAGCGGAAGAGTATCTGTTAAACCACTCATATATATATCCATATGTTTTGGTGATAACTAAAACTTATGAACGTAATAACTTAAACTCATGAATATATTTATTATTGATATAAATTATATCAGTTAACATTTTGATTACTGAACAAATGTCGTTTTGATTGTTGAATGAATTATCTTTTCAATTATCAGATGAATCATTATTCAAATTGTTGGAGTTCCAGTTGTCTATTTTTCGAACTAGAAATAATCAGTTATCTGCATTGTCCTCTCCATAAATAATCGATTATCTAAATTAATTAATTATTCTTCTTTCACTTCATCAAATAATCAATTATTTCATGCTGAACACATAAATGGATATACTAATAAGTTATTTTGTAGCACACATCTTACGACCTACTACCTTGACATATTTTAGTCCATTAAATGACATGATACTCAAAATGTCTTTTATGTATCAAATATTTGAATGAGAATTATTTAATCTGATATATGTTCTACATGTACCCAGTGTTACTTTATGACTATTCTAAAAGAAGTAATGTGTGCTAAAAGAATATTTATTACTTTCATCTCAGAATTTTCAAAAGGAGATATCTCTGTTCCACTTTAGCAAATCTACTTACGTAAGGACTCAACATTCAAATCTCCAAAAAGGTCTTATGTGTGTCTAATGTGTATTGGTTAATGGATTATTTTATATATAACACTTGTCTTGAAATGTGCATCTGACAAGCCAGCTATGGTCTGGTAAGATAAGCTACTTTTTGTAGGTATTTGGAACCTTGGGACTATACACTAGCCATCTATACGAGGATATGCAACCAAGGCTACAAAAAAGAAAAATAAGATCTTTTGCTGAAAGGAAAGTGCTAATTGTGTCAAGACTGAGTCTAACGTACATATTGTTGTGAGACAATGATCAACCCAACGGTTATGGAAGAAGACGACTTTAAAAGAAATCCATATGGAACTATTACATAGAGTGAACGCACCAAAGCTACACAAAACATACAAAAAGGTTTTTGAAGTGCGATCTGAGTGCTAATGTGAAAGAGAAAAAGCCCAGTCTCTAGAGAAGCTTCCATTCTAATCTTCTTCTTGTTCAACGTGAAAAGCTTATTGAAGAAGACAACTTTGAGGAAAAAAGTTCAGCTCTCAGCCAAGCCCACAAAGCTCAAGATCATTCACTTGCTGAGCACTGAAGACACAACTACAACGAGCTTCCTGCCGCTGATCTTTTCTATTTGTTGGGACACATTTATTGTACTTTCTGTGTGTCTTATCTGTCTAGCTTTGTAGACATTCTTTCTCTGACACATCTTCTCTCTAGAAACAGAGGTGACCAACCAGAGGTCTATATATGGTGGTGTTCCTCCTTGAAAGGAGAAAACATGTTGTTCAGGTGTATTTTCCACCCTTCGGGTGAAGACCTGTTTGTGCGATAGTATGTGTGGTGAGCGACCAGAGGTCTGTATCTGGTGGTGTTCCTCCTTGGTTAGAAGGAGAAGACCTGATTCGGTCAGGTGTGGTTGTTCCACCTCATAGGTGAAAGCCTGTGGTTCAGGCTAGTAGATTTCACCTGTGGAAGGAGGTGAAGACCCGAGGTGATCATGTGGTTGTAGTACCTACTGAAGGTCGATATCCAATATTGTATCCGTGGGTTGTAGTTTCAGCTGGGTAGTGAAAATCTCAAGGTGTTTGCCCTTGATGACTGGACATAGGTGTTGAGTGGATCAACACCAAACTAGGATAAATTTTGGTGTCGTGCTTGCTTGGCTGTGTGATTGGTTTCTTTCTCGCATGTTCATATGCACGCTTAACATTCCTAGATCATCTCTTATTCATGTGGCACATTTTCTCTAACTGTTTTTAAAACTTGTTTACGTTCTGATTTGCCTAGCACAATTTGGTTACATTTGTCTAAATTAAATAATATAGTAACGTATCATGATTAAAACCTATCACCCCCCTCTAGGTCTCTATACCTTGGGCAACAAGTGGTATCAGAGCTACTGGTCTCTCATATTTTGAGGTCTCACGACTAGAGAGGGAAGTTCTAAGCTATGGAATGCACTAGCAGTGAAGGCTACTCTATTAATAAACCTCCTCTCTTTGACGGTACATACTTTGTTAACTGGAAAAATCGTATGGAAGTATTTCTACAGGGTCAAAGCTACGATCTTTGAAACGTGATCACAAGAGAAGATGTAAAAGTCACTGTCAAAGAAGGAACAACTGAGTTCACCAAAGAGGACAAAGAAAAACTATCTTTGAATAGAGCAAGAAACATCCTTTGCTGTGCCTTTTTAAGGAAGGAATTCAACTGTGTTTCTGCATGCAAAAGTGCCAAAGAAATATGGGATAAACTCACTCTTACTTATGAAGGCACAAACAAGGTCAAAGAAATCAAAGTGGACATCTTGATCGCCAAGTATGAAAAAGTCAAAATGACATTTGGAGAATCCATCTCTGAGATGTATGGAAGGTTCACAGACATCACCAATGGTTTGGTTGTACTGGGTAAGACGCTTTCTACCTATGATATGAATAGAAAATTACTTCGTTCTCTTCCTGCTTTGTGGACAACCAAAGTGACAACTATTGAAGAAGCAAAGGACCTGCAAAGGCTCACTGTAGAAGAATTGATTGGATCACTCATGGCCCATGAGTGTCACATGCTTCAACAAGATGAAGGTACATAAATAAATATACTTTAGGAGAACAAAGAAGAAAGTGGATCTGAAGACAAATCAGGCCAAACATCACCAAATGCAGAAGATGAGTTGGCCTTGTTGTCTAGAAGGATTCAAAGGATTCTCCAAAGAAAGAAGAACAAGTTTGCTACACCAAGATTTGGCAATAAAAGATTCAATAAGGAAGAAGCTCCAGGAAAAAGTCAAGCCATTTGTTACAAATGCAAACAACCAGGACATTTGAAGTTTGATTGTCCCAAACGTAAAGGGAAAGAATGTCATGAAAAAAATAGAAGACGAAACACTTTCCACAAATACAGACGACAATATGGAAGAAAAGCTAAGGCTGCTTGGGAAGATGAAGACTCTAAGCTACCATCATGCACAAACTCTAAAAAAGAAGAAGACCAGGCAAACTTGGCCTTGATGACAGACCATGACTAAGTATCATCTGACCCATCTTATGATTCCTTCAGAGATAATGATGATGACTATACTGTAGAAGATACTTTTAAAGAACTATTTGAAAACTTTAAAAATGTTTACAAAAAATTGAAAGAATTTAAAAAGAACATACTAAAACACTTGAAGAAAATAATTGATTAATCGAAGAAGTAAAAAATCTCACCGAAACAAATAATCGATTGAATAAGAAAGTGGAAGACTTTATAGAAGAATGTAGTTGGGCTGAAGCTGATAAATTAACTGCAGAATATAATCAGCTAAAACTTACTAAAATACTGACAATAGATGAACCTATAACTTCTAGAGAAATTGGAGAATCTATTGGAACAAAGAAAGATAACCAAATGACAACAATGCAATTAACCAATTAATGTTAGAAAATAACCGATTAAAAAAAATTGTAAGCAAATTTTTCGCAAGGATGAAAACTTTAGGGATGATACTGGAAAGTTAGACCCACAATCATAAAAAGAGGGGAATAGGATATATTCCACTTGAAAATGAAGAAAAGATAATACATCTGTAGCACCCCGAAAAATTTAGTAATTTAAAATAAATAGAAATAAATAATTTCTATATTATCAAAATAATAGAAACACACGTACCATTATCGTATGTGCAAGAACACATCAGAAAATTCCATAAATATTATAGTTCAACCCTAAACAACATTCTTAAATGTTCAACGAAGAAATTCGTGCGACGAAAAATCCGATTGGCCAAGTTTATAACGCATTGTGACCAATTATCATAATAAGGAAATAAAGTCGGAAAACCATTATCATGGGTAGATAATGTGACCATAAATTAAATAAAAATTATGGAGAGACTTCAAACAACATATAATGATAACCCATTATCAAATTTGGGCCAATGGACAACTTCTGGCCCAAGAATAAAATCTGGCCAGAAAATACTCTAGAAATTCGTAACATTAATTAAGCTGAAAATAGGAAGAGGCAATTAGGACAAATCCTAAGGCAATTAGCCTTACTTAGCAACCCAAATTCGTGCCTAGCCATGGTATGAACCTTCCTAAAGCCTTGCACACTCTAATTGGGAGAGAAATCATCAAAACATGGAAGGGTTCATGCTAAAACCGCAACCCTTCTTTCCTAGTTGAATTAGGATCCCTAAACAACCCTAGATCTTTATATACTCGTCAAAGAACCCTTGGGGATGAGTTTACCATTAGTTGGGGTCGGGAGGAGCAGAGCTTGAGCACCAGAGGAGGAAGACATCGTCCCCAACCGGAGCTTTTCTTCCCCACCTGCGTTCTGCATCGACCTACAGAAGGCTCTTCTTAATCTTAGTCAAAGGTAGGTTATCTCGGGCCAAATCTAATCAAGTCATATACCAATCTCAATATCTCTGAGTCTACTTTCATTTACATGCAATTTCCCCAATTTTTATCGAGTATACATGAAGTATTAAGCATTTTTCAAAGGTCGTGCATGTGCAGGGCGATTAACGTTCATGTCATTTTCTTGCGCATCCCGAGGTCAAATTTCATGAAACCAAAGCCATAGTTCTCTTCTTCTCCTCGTACCCAACAAGTTTCATGTTTACACTTTGTTCTAGGAGCCCTAGTTGTAGAGATATAAGCATTGCATGCACAGTGGATCAGTTTTCATCATTTTCAGGTGGAACCCTAAAACGCGACCGGTACAGACGTCGCATATTAGGCATTGGTATCGCGACAGGATAACCCCGTCGCGATTACCTAAAGGCGACAGCCCATACCGTCGCGATTTTGGACCTATTCTGATAGGATCCGATAGCATCAAACTGTGTGTACATCGTTTTCATTGCATGTCAATAATGCGACCACGTAGGTCGTCGCGATTCTACTGTTTTCTCGCCTTCAGTTCTCGCGCCTGATTTGTATTTAAGACGACCTACATGAACACGTCGTACATGCATGTCGCGTTTTTGCATCGATTTCCATGAACGCGTTAGGATAGACCGTCGCGTTTCTATCCTGAATCGATTACTCGTATCGACTGTCTCTAAACGCGACCGTTAACCCCGTCGCAATTTAGAAGACTGTCTGAACCCACGTGTTCACGGTTTTAAACCCTGTAAATAGCGACGACTGTGTCCATCACGATTTACCAAGCCTACTCGAGACCTGTTTTCCACTGACTAGAGTGTAAGGTTGACATGTCTTGGTTCTGTTAAGCATGTGCAGTCTGTCTAGTGGCTTAAAAGTGATTAACCCATGAAAAAGGCATAACAACATGAAAGCTTATTCTATTTTCTTTTTAATGATATGATCTATGTTGCCCAGCTAGCAAGCCCAGAGGGGGGGTGAATGGGATTCTTAAAAATATTGAGTACCTTAAACCTGTTCACAAAACAGTCACACAAAACACACTTTGATGGGTGTTAGAGTTAGTAAAGAAAGATAGTAAACGCAAAGCAAGCACACAAACAACACAGGGAATTATCCTGGTTCGGACCTCCTCTCCACAGGAGTCCTACATCCAGTCCCTGAGTAACAACTCAGGCTTTCACTACCCAAGGGTACAGTCCCCCTTATGGACCCTTACACACCCAGCCGCAACTGGTCTTCTCTTCACAACCCGAAGAGGAATTACAACACTCTGGATACCACCAGGTCTTCCTTCTACTCGAAGGGAACACACACCCTGGAACCCCCAGGTCTTCCTTCAACACGAAGGGAACACAAGAACACAAGAATGTGAAATGAGATCAAGCCCCTAGATCAAGCTTATACAATGCTAGATCTGAAGCTAAGACTGAGAGGGAAAGTTCTACAGTGAGGGACACTCTCAGTTTTCAGAAGCTCTCAAGACTAACACAATGAATGCAGAGAGCTAAGAGCTAAACAATCAAAAGAGTGAGGCTTGGCTCTTCGAGATGCTCACAGAAAAACTTGTGTAAGATTGTCGTTGGTATTCTCAATCTAAAAGCTATGTTCTTCTGGAGCTTAAGTCTTCTTTATATATCTTCTATTTGAAATTTGAACGTTGAAGTGCCCGTTATCTCTAAGCTTTTGTTTACGTTAGACTGCATGGTCCTATAGAGCTTCCCGTTCAACGGTCTTTAGCCTTCCATGTACGCAAAAAAAGAGATGATCTTCAGAGATATCCTTTGGCTTCTATTGTGTCCAACGTTGTATGAGAAGTGCTGTCAGAGACCTGCATGCATTAAATGCTAAACAATAGATAGCTAGGCTGTCTCTTGTTGTCAGCCAACATTAGATTGATTTTATATAGAAATAGAAGTTCCATTCTGTCTTTCTAAAAAGATGTTTACAGAATGTGCATGGTAATAGAAGATATCGTTTGCATACACTGCGGTGATACATTCAGTCATAATAAATGCATGGTTGTCAGAAAGATATACGTGAAGACTTTGACTTTTCAACGTATTCAAAAATGAGCTTGAAAATCAAATCATTATTTTCACATGGAATCGTTATATGCATGACTTACGAAATCGTTGTGAGTGAATCGTTGTGCACTCATAAGTAAACTTATACACAAATCTTTATATATTAATAACTAAATCGTTATATAGACAAATCGTTGTGACTCCATAAGTAAATCGTTATGCACAAGACGTTATAATCAAATCGTTAAAGACAATGTGAATGAATCGTTGTTTGCTGTATCGAATCGTTACAGCGACCAAGTCGTTATGTAACTTGATGAATCGTTACAGTAATAGAGTCGTTATGTAACTTATCGAATCGTTACAGGGATCAAATCGTTTTGAAACTTGATGAGTCGTTGTGACACTGAAATCGTTGTTCTCACTTATCAAATCGTTGTTCTTTCTTAAGAAATCGATGTGATCACTTATCGAATCGTTATGGAAGCAAATCGTTATGAATACTTAACAAATCGTTATGAGAGAAAATCGTTATGATCACTTAAGAACTCGTTACGAAAGCAAGTCATTATGAGTACTTAGCAAATCGTTATGAAAGCAAATTATTGAGATTACTTAACGAATTGTTGTGAGGGCAAATCGTTGCGATCACTTACCGAATCGTTGTGAGTGCAAATCGTTGCGATCACTTACCGAATCGTTGAGAGATAGACTGTAATAGAGTGGCAATGACTTATGAAATCGTTATAGAACCAAAATCGATGTGAATGAGGAAATTGTTATGATTCTAAGGAAATCGTTATAACAGCTAGAGAGTCGATGTCTACTTAGAAAATTTCATGCTTTGAACTTACATTGCTACAGAGTAAATAATGCTTACCCATTTAGCTTGTTATTCCTTGTTTCATTTCCTAGGCTCAAATCTCATAGAAAATATGTTAGATTAAACTTTATATAGTTTTGTTAATCACTAAAACAAATATGTAATTAATTTAAATTATATGGGGATAAGCTGATCATCAATCTTCCCCTTTTTGGTGATGACAAAACTTAACAATAAGCAAAGATGATCTGAAATAAGTCTAAGCATAATTGCGGAAATAATATAAGGGATGCATTTCAGAAATGCTATATTTCTCTCCCTTTTTGTCATTAAGCGAAAAGTTAGCCTGAGAGACAAAGAAGAAGAGAAATGAGAGCACACATAGAGAAGCAAAGATATTTATTGAGCATTGGAGGGTTCAGAGAGATAGAAGGCAGGAGACAAGAGAGATGCAAAGCGCCAAATGACAGGTAGCGCTTGGCATTCCTGCTCTTCAAAATAGGCTTGAAATGCCCCAAGCTTAATGCGATAGGAGGGTCCCATGGTGAGAGCCATCCTCTTGATGTGAAGCTGCCTCTGATCTGATATGAAATCCCCATATTTGACGTTTCCAAGAGCTGTCTTGTAATAGGTGAAGGAACCAAAACTGGCAAATTCAAGAAACTGATCAATTTTAAAAGGATAGAAGATCCGATGTTGCTGAAGTTCCTTCTTCAATTCTAGAAAGACCCTATACCGTTCTTCCCATTTCATGAAGGAGTCCCGGACAAGGTGAAGAGAATTGGCATCCAAAAAGTCACCGGGAGTCAGAAGAGGTTGATTGGAACGAGCCTGATAAGCATTTAGCTCTTGAAGCTGTTGAGCTGATAAAGTGTAGAGCTTTTCTCAATCAGCAGGTGACAGCCTCTCACACTCAGATAGAATAGGGGCAAGGATATCTGCCTTGAGGTACCCCTGAAGATACTGCTTGAAGACAAATCTATGAAAAGAAAGGTTACGACCTTCTTGTACAGAGAGCCTGGCCATAACCTGAGCAGCTCGCTCAAACATGAGTGTGCCCATAGAGGAATCCATGATCAGGGAGTGAAGAGGAGGAAGGAACACCACATCAGGAATTACCAAAGTGGCAAAATCAACTTGGAGAGGTTCGGTGTGAGCAACCCTGGAACTGAGAACACGGATAGCTTGCCTGAACTGGCCTAGCTGCACTTCTGGAATGCTATTTAGATAGCAGTAATCGCAGTACATTTTGTAGTGCCGGATGAACTTGATTTCCTTCTGAATGAAAGGTCCAAAAAGATTTTTATGGTGAATCTGAAACCATTCGGAGAGAGGGAGAGGAGCTTCTCTGGATGGATATCTGGCGGCTTGAACACGACGAAATTTATTGTACATATCTCTGTTGCTCCGAGCCCACTGCTCTTCAGTTTTGGCTTTAGTCATGGAGAAAATTTTTGACTGTTGAGCCTTAGAAAGAAAGGCATAAGGAAAAATGGTATTGAGATGAGCTGAAATATTTTGGAAGGGAAGGCCAAAGAGGTGAGCAAACACTACCTTTTGAAGATATTCCTCATAGATTGATTGTTGCTTATTGGTGATAGAAAGAGAAAACCAAAGTGGAGGATAACATGGTTCAGAAGAGACAGGATGGGTGGAAGTGAGTCTCCTCTTCTTAGGAACAGGGCTGGAAGAGCCTGTCCTGTGAGAATGGGTCCCAACAGCCAGGACTGAACGAAGTATTGCTACTTCAAATTCATCATTGATGTCCTGGATTTCTGTGTGAGCTAATTTGGGCACCCTCAGGAATAATAGTAATAAAAGAAGGAGGTGTATGTGGATGGAAGAGGGATTCAGGGGTGATGGAAGGGAGATTAGATGGTCCTGAAGAAGAAGGACCACTAGAAGAGGCTCCAGCTGAAGAAGATGCGGGAGGAACCTCAGCAGAAGATAAGGGTGGAAGAATGATGGTGGAGGAAGTAGGAGATGAAGGAGTTTGGGAAGAGAAAGGTGCAGGTGAGGAAATGGTTCTAGGGCGGGGTCGTTTGAAGGTGGTAGGAGTTGGAGGAGCAGTGGATGAGGTGGGTGGAGAAGGAGGGGCTGGAGTTGGAAGGGTAGAAAGGACAGAGGGCTCTGGAGCTACAGCCGGTTCTTCTTCTCTTACAAACACAGATTCCACTGGAGGTGAAGCATCCTCTGTCGGCCCTGCTGGCCCAGATTCCTCAGCAACAACCACTTCTTCAATGTGCTCATTCTCAACATGAATTGGCCCTGGTGGACCTGCTGGGTTTTCAGACAAAGGCCCCGATGGCCGCTCTTCCTCTTGCTGCTGCTCTGCAATGACAGGTCCTGATGGCCTAGCTTCATCATCCCCAGAAGCCCTTGAAGGTTCAGACTGATCAGCATTAATTTGCCCTGATGGCCTATTACTCTCTTCACTTGGCCCTGATGGCCTTGCACTATAAGGAGGGGCATGAGATGGTAAGTGCTCCCTCACAAAAGCTGACAAATCCACAAGCACCTTCCTCATACTGTCATAATCTTTTCGTAGGCTTTCAAGTTCAGATGATAGTGCCCCTAATTCACGGGCAGATGAGCTTTGACTGATAAAAATGGAGGCCATATCCGACCTCACAGAACACAAAAATTTTCCTTGCTCATCCAGGCGCTCAACAATAGGTTTCAAATTGATTTTCAACTTCTTTTTCCCAGACCTCCTGTGTGACTTACTAGTGAGAGAGGGACTTCTTTAGCCACACCTTTTCCTTTGTATTCTCTTGCCCTAACCACGGGCTCTACAGCATCATCAGTGCCTTCTGACGCACTCTCCACGAGTCCTTCTCTGAGATGTGTAGATGCGGTTATTTCTCCGTTGTCCCTCCTCTCCCTTTTGGGGTCGGGGAAAGGGTGGATAGCGAGAGAATAAACGGCGTCCACACGGGGAATAAAAATGGACAGAAAGTAAAGGAAAGCCGCGATCGCCAGACACTTTTACTAAAAAGTACCAAAAGTAGGGACAGGTCTAAAAGGGGATGTGTACCTTTTTGGGCCCGTGGAAAGTAGCGGGATGTGTGTGCGGTGGGTCCTTCCTCCTCCTTCCACCGGCCGACCGGCGAAGGAGATTTAGCCCGAGGTACCTGAAGAGGACAGAAATGGAAACGGATTAGGCGGATGTGTAGTAAATGAAAAAGACAACGGAAGACAGCGGACATGACATAAAACGGTGCGGACGCACCTTCTAACTACGAAAATGAAAAACCCCTAACTAGACAGGGAGGGAAACATGCACGTGTGTGCTGTCTGGTGACCCGGACAGGGGGAGAGAAAGGCTGTGGGAGCCCGAAAACAGCGTGGCGGATGGCGACGCCTCGTCGTGGAGCGGGCAGTGTGGATCGTCCTCCGGCTCCGGAACGACAGCTTCTGGGCAGCAGGATCGTCCCACTGGAACCTCCGGTGGACGTGGAACGGAACGGCAGGTGGGCGACGCGTTGGACGGGCAGGGCTTCCCCGCTCTGGGGGGTAAGGTCTCTCTCTCCTCACTGCTGCGCAGGGGGATTGTATATATAGACTCACTGTTTTAAATCGCGTCCAACCCAGTTGACGTTTTTCAAGTAAAATTGCGGCCACAGGAAACGTCGCGATTCATAAGGTCAGCCAGATGTCCCATCAACTTGCCAAAATATGATGATTACGGCGCGCAGCGATCTCAAGAATCGCGTCGACCATAGTCGTCGCATTTCGGAAGGTCAAATCGATTTGACAACCATGACCTCATTTGCGTCCGTAAAATGCGTCCATCATACTGGTCGCAATTAACAACCGCCTGAACATTTGTAACGCTGTAACTGGAGGTTCTTAATCGTGGCGTGCTGTCTGGGCGCGATTCAAAGTCTCACACCGTACTGACAACGTTCTGACGCCTGACAGGGGCATGGTGCGCGCAGGGCGGTTAAGAATCGCGTCGTACAACCACGACGCGTTTCAGAGCCTGCCACAGGTGTCAGAACGTGTGCGCTCTGGAACAGCCTGAAATTGTTGACTTTTTAACCGCGGAGGCCGTCATGGACGCCCTTTAATGTCGGTTAAGCGTTGCGTCTTGTAAGGCGGTAGCTGAATTGCGTCGCCTCAGGGCGTCGCGCTTATGGCATTTAATATGCGGCCGCCGGTCTGGTTTCGATTTCAAACAGTGCTGATTCTTTTTTGGGTTTTTCTAGACTCTTTTGTAGACTTATCTAAAAGGTCCTAAAAAGCTTTAAAAGACAGGAAAATTCTGAAAAGTCTCAAAGTAAAACAGGAAATTCGGGAAAATCACTTAAAAAGGTAATTAAAGACAATCACATTGAGGCGTTACAATGCAACTCGAGATTTTGTCCAATTTGGATAAAATTGGTGTGTCTACAGATGCCTCGCCTTGGGGTTTGCTTTGTAAGGAGTAAAGCGAAAGTAAAACAACTGAAAAGTAAGCGCCAAGGTGTAATGAGACACGCCCTTTTAAGGCACAGACTGAAGCTGTTTGTCAATTTAAAATAACGCTGTTCTTCGGAAACTCTTCTGGAGAGGAAACTGTACCATCGTAGATAAGTAAACTACAAAGTAAAGACAAATGCGAGATCAACTTCCGTCGTCGGGAAGTACCTAAGGACGTAATCCATTAGGTTTCACCTGCGTATGGGGCTGCCATGGCCGTAGGTGGATCGAAAGTAAAGTAAAGAAAAGATCCAGGATGGATGAGTTTCTCTCCAAAAGAACATCTTCAAACAACTTTATAATAAACTGAGTACTGGACTCAGAGTGGAATTATCGGGTTGCTTTGGCATTGACGGACCAAGTGATTATCTTTAATTAAGCTTTTCAAATGATTTTCTCTGAAATTCCTATTTGCATCTAAGGCTTTCCAACAATCTTCCTGTTAACCTACGTGAATGCATGCTGGGCTAAAAGAAAAGACTCATAAAACAAAACAAAATATAAGATAATCAAGGATAATATTGTTGTACCAGAAAGGGGTCAGGATACCCATGGGAACTGTCACCCCCCCTTGCAGGAACTGTCGTTCATCCTTTTATCCAAAATTGGGAACTATCGTCCCCCAGGTACCATGGGAACCGTCATCCCCCATCTTCGGCCGACGGCCTATCCTTAGAAGCAAGAATCCTCTGGAATTATCCTCGTTTTTCGGCAGTGAAGGGGAACTCAAACTCCAGATTCATTAAAGCCTCAAGGTCCTTGACAGGCTCTAATAACTATACCGTATAGTAAATGCAATATATGTTACTAATGTGGAGGCTGTCGAGGATGTTCGTGTATCATGCAATATAGTAAACATCATGAATCCGCACGAAAAAACAGCTCAAAACACATTAGCAACAAAGGGGTATTGATCAAAATCACGTCCGGTCTCATGGACGCCTTTCAGCATCAAATCGCGACTGCTACTGTCGACGCGTTTTAAGATGCAAGCCAGAATTTAAAAATTCTACTTTTACTCACTTATTGGGTGGCAATGGGAGGATGGTTTTGGATGTGGGGTGAGTCACCCTCGGGGTGAGGTCCCAAAATCCTCATCCACTTGTTACAATACCCATCATTTACCCATTCCAACTTTTATCCACTCCCATTTCAACCTTCTCACTCCAACCTTATTTTACTCTCATTTCTTCCCACCCTTGCAAAGAGTGTTCTAAGAGAAAGCTTTGAAGAGAAGAAGGCTTGGTAATGGAGCAAGGTTCATCCTCAAGGGGAGCAAGGAGAGAGGTTTTCAATAAGTTGAGCCAAGCGGGCCCGACTCCCTATTAGCCGGATATATATATATATATATATATATATACAGTTGTTCCTTTTCAGCTTTCTTCACCTGTACACCTGTGGTAGATAGGAACAAACAAGTTAAATGCCCATTCCGGCTCAGCCCCTTGCTTGTGGGTACTTACTTGACTTCGTGGCTTGTCAAGGGGCTGAGCCTTAATCAAAAAGGCGATAAAACAATAAACAAATTTAAGGACATATGTATAAAGTAAAGATAAAGACGAAGATGCGTGAATGTGTACAAAATGTGTAATTTTGAGGATATACAATAATTAAAAACTTATTTTTGGATTTTGAAAAGGATATCTGATTCGTTTGGGTTTTGGGAATATTTGATTTTTTTGTTTTCTTTTGGAAATATTTGATTTTTTTGGATTTTGGAAATATTTGAATTTTTGGTGATTTTGGAAATATTTGATTTTTTTGTGATTTTAGAAATATTTGATTTTTTTGTGATTTTGGAAATATTTGATTTTTTTTATAGAAATATTTGATTTTTTTGATTTTGGAAATATTTGATTTTTTTTAGATTTTGGATGAGATGTACAATTTTTTGGCAAGCATGGCATTTGAACTTTTTAATTCCTTGGATGTCATTCTTAAAATGTATTGACTGTTCTTAGATGTGTTAAGGCATGGATTGGATGTGCGTAATGGGTGCCTTGACCTGAGGCGACCTTTTGGCAACATCCTCCTTAGTTGGTCGCTGCCTTGCCTAGGTGCCAAAGTAATGTCCCGAGGAGGAAGGAAGATTCATTAGGAAGTCTGCCAATAGTCTGGGCAACCGGGGAGACACTCAATTGATTGTTCTTATACTCAGAGAAAGGTTCGAGTTTTACTTGGCAATTTTGGGGTTTGAGCATGCATACGACCGGGTCCTTTTGGATCTCCGCGGGGACTTTGCTGCTCTTGACATGCTTTCAATCGGATTTGGCCTTTTGGCTTTTTTGTGAGGATTTGGATTTTTTCATTGATCCTCTTTCTTCCCCTTTGCCTTGATTGATTACCTTCTCGAGTTTTCAAACAGACTTCAAGAGGCCGATCCCACTGGTCTTCTTTCCTACCGGCAGACCGAATAGAAGAGAAAGGCGGATACTGCCTTGGGTTATAGGCTCGACATTGACCTTCTTTGGATTTTGCGCCTCAGGAAGGCGTGTCAGTGTGTGCGAGTTGTCTTCCTTGGCTTAACACATCTTAAAGAAATCAGTAAATAGAGTTTAAAAATGACCCTTCGCAAGCTTAAGGGTTCAAAATACCATGCCAAATTTTCCTTTTTCAGGTAGTGAATTAAGGGTAGTATTTTTTTAGATGTAAGCCATTCCAAGAGTGGGAGAGTTCCTCCCCCTCTGCATTAATTAGCTTATAGGCATTGCCTGAATAAGCTTGGCTTATAATAAAGGGTCCTTCCCAGTTTGGTTGGAGCTTGGATCTGGGACCACCAGGTTTTACAAAGATTTTTCTAACGACCATGTCACCGACTTTGAATCTTCTCTCAATAACTCTCTTCTGGTAAAAACGTGTGAGTTTGTTTTGGTATGCTCTTGTGTGCTCGGCGGCCACTAAACGCTTTTCATCTAAGAGTTCCAATTGTTCAAGGAGCGACTCACGTCGTTGATCAATTGGTAAATCCTTGTCAAGTTGAACTCTTAGTGAAGGGATTAGAACCTCATATGGTACTACTGCCTCCATTCCGTAAGTAAGAGCAAACAGTGTCTGCCCTGTAGGAGTACGGATTGAAGTGCGGTAAGCCCATAAAGCTTCTACGAGTTTCTCTGGCCAATCCGAGAACTTATTAACCTCACATGTCTTCTTGATAATTTTGATGAGAGTTTTATTTGTGGCCTCTGCCTGGCCATTGCCTTGCGGATAATAAGGTGAAGAATGATGCAATGCAATTTTATACCTGTTGCAGAGGTCACGGAGTTCTTGAGAGATGAACTGCGGACCGTTGTCAGTGATCATCGCCTCTGGTATACCAAACCTGGTGATGATGTTCCTCATGATGAAGCAGCAGACGGTTGTTGCCTTGATTTCCGCGTATGCTTCGGCTTCCGCCCACTTGGTGAAGTATTCCGTCGCTGTAAGAATAAAAGATTTTGTTTTGTTCTGAGAATTAGGATCACTAAGGGGTTCGATGATATCGAAAGCCCACATAGAGAAAGGCCAGGGTGAAGATACAGGGTGGAGTGAAGAGGATGGAGCATGAATTTTGTCGGCGTGCAATTGGCATTTGACACACCGGCGGACAAAGAAAGAACAATCCTCCTCTAGAGTAGGCCAGTAAAAGCCTTGCCTAAGGATCTTCTTAGCAAGCATTTGGCTACTTACATGACCTCCACAAACACCCGAATGGGCCTCCTTAACAACCCTCGGAGCCTCAACTTCATCTAAACAGCGGAGCAAAATGCCGGAGAAGCTCCTTCGGTAGAGCGTATTACCAATCACCGTGTACTTCTGAGATATCCTCCTGATGGTCTTCCTCTCTTCAGGGGTGGCTTCCACAGGGTAGGATTGATCCTTGCAATATTCAGATATCTCAAAATACCACGATTTTTCTTCATCTTCCAATTCTTCTTCCAGCTCTACTAGCATGATTTCTTCTTTGCTCCTCCTCTCGGCATTTACCAGCTCCTTATCCTTAACCCAGAGGAACATCGGATCCAAGTAGAAGGGAATTTGCCGGCGTTCGATTTGAATGCCAGAAAAATTGCCGGGATAGACCATGTGCATGGTTGCGCCCACGGTGGCAAGGGCGTCATCCAGGAGGTTCTGGTGACGAGGAACATGAACAAAGACAAGCTTGGTGAACAGCTTGGCGTAGGCCGAAGCGTGTTCTTGGTATGGCTTGAGCTTGGGATCAGTAGTGCGGTATTTGGTGAGCACTTGGCGGAGGATCAATTGGCTATCACCTACAATCCGGAGGTGTGTCACATCATAATAGCGCGCGAGTTCCAGACCAGCTAATAAAGCCTCATATTCGGCGATATTGTTGGTAGCAGGGAAGTTTAGCTTATGAACTCGCGATATGGTGACACCCTCTGGAGACAACAGGGCCATCCCGATGCCTGTTCCATAAGAATTCAGGGCCCCGTCGAAATACAATGTGTACATACGATCGTCATGATCGATGGACATCAATTCTTCATCCGGGAGGTCTGAACAGACTGGATCAGTTCGAGGCAATGGGTGATGAGCGAGATGCTCGGCTATGGCATAGCCTTTGATTGCCTTCTGTTGGATGTAGGTGATCTCAAATTGGGAAAGAAACTTTGCCAACGTGCTAATCTGTCAGTTAGGACAGGTTTTTGGAGCAAGAATTTGATGGGGTTCATGCGAGTAATAAGGTGCACTGTATGGGCGAGGAAATAGTGCTTCAATTTCTGCGCTACCCATACAAGTGCGGCACAGGTTTTCTCCATGGAATTATATCTCTGCTCACAAGGATTAAGAAGCTTGGACAGGTAGTAGGCCGCCCTTTCTTTGCCTTCGTCGTCGACTTGGGCAAGAACAGCTCCTACGGAGTCTTCTAAAACAGAGATATAGAGGGTGAGAGGCTTGCTTGGCGTAGGCGGCCTCAGGACAGGCGGATTGGAAAGATAGTCCTTAAGCTCATCGAACGCTGCTTGACACTTCTCATCCCAGCAAAATTCAACTCCCGGCTTGGTGAGGTTATAGAAAGGCCTACACCGTTGAGAATGCTGAGAGATGAATCGGCGAATATACTGCAACCTCCCAATTAGTCCTCGAACTTCTTTCAAATTCTTGGGAGGGAGCAATTCCTTTATCGCCTTTGCCTTATCTGGATCAATCTCTATGCCTCTTTTGCTCACAATAAACCCTAGCAACCTTCCAGCTGACACACCAAACACGCATTTCTTGGGGTTCATCCTTAAATGATATTCTCGAGTCCTTTGCAGAACCTTAGTGAGAACCCCAGCATGCTCAATTGCCGATCTTGACTTAACTACCAAGTCGTCTACATACACCTCAACAAGAATGTGGATCATGTCATGAAAGATGGCCATCATGACCCTCTGGTAAGTGGCTCCGGCATTTTTAAGCCCGAATGGCATGACCACAAAGCAACAAGTACCCCAGGGTGTAGTAAATGAAGTTTTGTCTTGGTCTTCTTCCGCCAGCTTGATCTGATTATACCCAGAAAAACCATCCATAAATGATAGGGTTTCATACCCAGTTGTGTTATCTACCAGCACATCCAAGTGAGGTAGAGGGAAATCGTCTTTAGGACAAGCACAATTAAGGTCCCGGAAGTCAATGCAAATCCTGACCTTCCCGTCCTTCTTGATAACCGGGACGATGTTTGCCACCCAATTAGGATAAAGTATGACTTTGATGAACTTGGCTTTGTGAAGCCTGTCAACTTCATCCTTCATTTTCAAAGCGATATGGGTGTGGAAACGCCTTAAACGCTGCTTAATTGCAACAGAGCCTGGCTTGAGGGTGAGATAATGCTCGACTAAGGAAGAGTCTAAGCCGGGCATATCTTCGTAGCTCCATGCGAAGATGTCCTTACATTGCCTAAGAACCTCCACAATTGCCTCCTCTTCATCCGGTGACAAGTTAGTGCTTACGAGGACAATCTTGGGATCTTCTTCGGTTCCCAGGTTGATTTCTTTGGTGATTTCCTGCATAGCTGGTGATGGTTCATCAAATCTCTTAAGCCCACTGGCAAAAGCGTCAGCCTCGCCCTCAAACTCCTCATCGGCATCATTAATCGGGTCATCGTCGTCCATTATTTCATAGACACCGAACCCATCATCAACAAAGGGGGCTGACTGCTCATATTATATTTCTGGCAATTGCAAAGGGTACTCAATGAACTCGGGAATTGCCAAGCACGCCTTGCATTTATGAGCGAGGCTAGCCAGATAACGATGAGGGATCCTCCTACCCTTGGATTTCTTTCCTGGATCTACCCTTAGTCTACTACCCTTGTCTAAGCTATTAGAAGGAAGAGACGAAGCAGAAGGAAGATTATCGAAAGCAAGGTCCCGCCCATGAGTATTCAGGAAAGCAGTAAAGAAAAGATCCCCGGAGGGAGCAGACAAAGTGGTATTTACAGCAACATCCCCTTGCGGGGTGGATGGATTAGGGAAAGCAGTTAAAGTCCCTTTCGTGGAAGGGAGCACCGAAAACCCGGCCTGAAGGCCCAGGTATGACAAACCACCGACTGGAACGCAGTCGGAGGCGAGGAAAGAAGTTTCCTCCACAAAGATGGCGGGGTCTTCCATCACAAACCAACCTCAAAACCCCCTTCTTCTCACGTGGTGGAGAAGGAAAGGGAAGCAACCAACAAGCACTTAAACGGGAAGCGGGAAGTGAAAGCATCAATGCGGGAAACAAGGGCAATTCGAGGATGGTGGAAGGAGGAACACAATTCAAAGTCAGGGTGGGCGGAAGGCCCATGAGGCCATAGGGGGACGCATGTTTGGTGGAAAAGGAACGACGCTAGACAATCAGACCCTTTAAGGTGGCTCGAAGGCAATTGTCAGGCGTGAGACCCGATCCGGAAGAGCGGTTTCTAAGGATTCTGACGGATCAGGTGGTTCCTCAGAGAAAATATGTACAGAGGATGGACGGACGGGCATTCGGGTCCCAGGAGAAGTAAAAAACGATCCTGCCATGGTCTGTACAAAGGACGGGACCATAGTGGATGGAACGGAAAAGGTATGTATAATGGACGGGAAAGGAGGAGGGTTGCCCCTAGGAATTCCCAGAACTGAAGGGAAAATATGCGTAACAGTACGAGAATTAAAAGCAGGGCGAATAAAAGTGGGTGTGGAATCCAAAGCGGAATTAAAAGAGGGCAAAATGCCTGGTACAAAATGAAAGACAAGCGCAGGGCCTAATGGAAAAGCTGGAACGGGCGTAATGCCCGGAATAAAAGCAGTAATGGGCGTGATGCCCGGTGCGAAAGGAACATGCATGATGCCTGGTGCTGAAGGGAAAGCGAGCGCGATGCCCGAAGCCGAAGAAACAGGCGCGATGCCTGGTATGGAAAAGGGATCGGGCGTGATGCCCGAAGCAAAAGAAACGGGCTTGATGCCCGGAGTAACCGAAGCTAGCACAGGGCTCGAGATAACAACTGGGGCGGGCTCAGGGCCTGAAACTGGAGCCGGTGTAGGGTCGGTGCCCAAAAGTTCCGACAGAAAGGGGTCGGTGCCCAAGAGTTCTGACAGGAAGGGGTCAGTGCCCAAGAGTTCTGACAGGAAGGGGTCAGTGCCCTGAACTTCTGCCGGTATGGGGTCGGTGCCCTTGATCCCTTGCACTATAGCCTGCAATTCAGAAAACCAATGTGCCTCAGGCGACCCGAACATGTGGTTTAAACAGGCGGTAAGACTGCCCATGTCAAACCACTTGTTCCATTCAGTTTCATAATCACCGATCTTCGGTCGCTTGGCTGGTGCAGAGTTATCTGGTGCCCAAAAGGTATCCCGAGTCAGGGAGTAGATTGGTTGTGTTTCAATGGGCAATGGCTGGGGATCCCCAGGCTGTAGTGCCCCCTTGTAAAAATGATCGTGCAAAGTCCATGCGAGGGGTTGATTTGGCCGCAATTGGGTTTTGACAAGCTGATATCCTAAGTCGACCTTGACCTTTCTCTTGCATGCTTTAACGACAGTTGTCCTGCCCTGTAGTTGTGCATCGAGGCCTTTGCCGGGCCGATAACCCATTAGTTTCATGATATGCAACCCTTTCTTGGTGATTATTCTGCTTGAATCAGAAGGGCTGACTACTGAAGGACTCGGCCCGGGGTATGCGCCGGACGTGCTCGGTCGGTACTGTATCGTTGTGAGGGGCTGATTAGCGGGCCAAACTGCTGGAACCGAGTTGCTTGTCATAATAGCCTCAACTTCTGCAAGACTAGGCTTGTTGGGGACCTTAATTACACGTCCCTTATATGGAAATTTCAAACACTGGTGGACTATTGATATAACAGCACCAAGGGACTGTACATAAGGTCGACCAAGGATAATACGGTAGCATGGATCCATGTCAAGGATGTGGAAATCCATCTTCGTAGAAGTTGGGCCCAGCCCGATTGTCAAAGTAACAACCCCTCTTGGTGACCTAGTGGAATTGTCATAGGCCGTGACAGTGATAATAGGGGGGCGAATTGATTGGACCGGCACTCCACATAGAGTTAGCGTGTCAGGGGACACGACATTGACCGAGGCCCCAGAATCCACCAAACATCGATCCACGTGAATACCGTTGATGTTTACTGTAAGACACAGGGTGTATCGCTGTGAATCAACTGGCGCGAGCTCACTCTCACGGAACACGATAGCTGGATGTGGGCCTGTCGGTGTCAAGACTACACTAATCTGGTTAACCGGCAGATCCTCGTTAACCATCACCTTCTGCAGATACTGCATGAGTGCTTCCTGGTGAGTGGGCGACCTCTTAATCTATTCCAGGATGGTAATCCTGGCTGGAGTCCGGTCCAGGTGCTTCAACAAATCATACTGGGTGCCTGGCACTGAACCGTCTTGTACCTCTTCCTCTCCCTGGGTTGGCAGTACTTGATCTTGCTGGGGGAAAACCCGATTAAACATACGCCCGCTGCGGAGCACCATGGCGGGTTCAGGGGAACTGCCTGAAGTAGACGCAACAGCCTGATCTGCGGAAGTGGATGGCTGTGAGGTAGAGGGTGGATTGGTGAGAATTTGGTGCGGCAGTTGGATGCCTATCGCAATCTGGCGTGTAGTGGTGGCAGTGATATGCGCAGTGGAGGTGGTGGGAATGCGTAGGAAGGGGGCCCTATGGTTAGGGTTTATAAAGGGGAAAGCGGTGGGTGCCTGTACAGGTGGCGAGTCAGGTGGTGGTGGTGTAGGGGTATGCGAAAACGGGGTAGGTGTATCTACAGAGGGTGAATGTACAGGTGCAGGAGTTTGGTAGGCAGATGGACGGGTGTAGTTGGTGGGAATGCGTAAGAAGGAGGGTAACGGGTTGTCTGCGGTGGGTGTACGGATGAAGGGTGGTAAAATAAAGGGTGCCTGGGTGGCAGGGGTAGTTGTGGGTGTGGCGGGTGCTTCCATAGACGGCGGCTGGTTCGTGAAGGCATTCACCTGACCATTTGGTGCCGGGTGCTCTGGCAACGGATTCTGTACGATACCCAAGTCAGGATGCTGCTGCTGCTGCTGCGGTGGAGGAGGCCTTCTTGCCTTCATCTCAGTGACAAACTTCCTCATTTCAACCCAGTCAATGCCTCCACCTTCATTTAGATTATGAATATAATCTTTGAAGTGGAAGCATCGGTCCAACGTATGGCTCGGGCCCCGGTGGAATTCCCAATACCGGGAGGTATCGAGGTGAGGAGGCCATTGGAGTTTCTCCTTCGGCAATGTCAGCGCCCCGGCTGCCATGAGGGCATTAAAAATGTCGGGTAGGGTTTCTGGCAGCGGAGGGTAGGGGGTTGTTCTAGGGCCGGTTGGGAATCTGGGTGGAGGTGGCCCATAATTGCCTGGAGGGGGAACCTGGTTAAGTTGCTGGTGTGGATGAGGGGGTTGTTGTTGTTGGGGTTGGGGTGCAGGCCGGTATTGTGGCTGCTGTGGTGGCTGTTGGAACTGTGGCTGCTGGAATTGCGGCCGCTGGAATTGCTGGTCATAGTAGGGCTGCTGAGGAGGCGGCTGCTGGGCCCTGAAATTAGACTGGTTGTTTGGCCTAAAGGCTGGGAATTGGGGTTGTTGAGCCCTGGGGTTATTGGGTGCACGGTAAGTGGGAGGGGCTGGATTGCCCATGGCACTCACTTGTTCATTGTGAATAACCCCCTCAGTGGTGGGACCACTGGCGGAGGTACCCACTGGCTTCTTACCAACCCGGGCCTTGGGTTCAAATAGAGCCACTATGGGAGAGTCTTTCAGTTGTGTTTGGATGTATCTGGCTCTCTCATATAGCTCCTCCATTGTTGTCAGCTTATTCATAGCCAAGATATGCCTGAACTGGGGGGTAGCATTGGTGGTGATCATCTTCACCTGCTCAGATTCAGACAACGGATCTCTCAGTTTCTCGGCCATGAGCCTCCACCTATCAGCAAAGGAGACGAACTCTTCATCAGCCTTCATCTTTTCGGCCACCAGATCAGTAATAGATAGCACAGGGCCCACTCGGTCTCTGTACCTCCTCAGAAACTTCCTCTGGACTGCCTCGAAGTTCTCTGCATCCGCTGGGTCCAAGGAATAGAACCAATCGAGGGCAGGCCCATCCAGGGACTGACGAAACAGGAAGGCAAGGGCACGATTGTCATCCTGCCAGAAAGAAGATTCGTACATGAATTCCTTGATATGTACGAATGGGCTGCCGGTGCCATTGTAGCGGCGATAGACCGACATTTCTGACGGAGGTAAATGAAAGACTGGCATGGAAGGTAATGCCAGTTCAAAGGAATCTTTAGGGGCAGACGCCCTCTTCAAATCGTGCTCCAATTTGTTTACCTTAGCCAGAAGGGCCTGGGTAAGCTGATTTGCAGATTGTTGGGGAGCAGCGGAAGGGACAGCACAACGGGCGTCTGCCCAGGAAGGGTATTGGTGAGGAATGCTGACATATGCGGGACCCTGGGTCGGAACCCGTGGTTGATAAGCAGGGTGTGCCATGTCAGTGGGTGCCCGGTATCTGTCTTCTGGACTATGATACCGGGAATGGATAACAGAATGGGCCCGTGAAGGGGCTGGCGAAATTTGCCCACCCGGATCGCGGACGGACTCAATCCGGGGTCCCTGGTTCAGGTAACCGGAGGGATCGGGGTTGACAACAGATTTCCCCTTTAGGGCAGCCTGGGCATTTGGTACCTGAGAAGCTTGAAGGTTCTGGAGGATGTCCATAAGCTGAGAAAGATTAACAGAGGTAGAAGGATCGTCTTGCCTCTGGGGAATCTGGGGGATCTGGGGTTGCGCGTCCACCACGTTCACATGTGGATTGGACGGATTGGCAGGAAGATAAGAGCTAGACCCATAGATTTCCTCATACACCTCGTCTTGTCCTGCGTCCTCGTAATCAGCCATGGAAAGAGAACGGCTAGATCGGAGTTGCATGCAGGACGGCTCGGAAAATAGTACCAGACAACTACTCAACCAATGAGGGAGAAGACTACTTGATTTTAAGCACACAGTTAGCACCGATTACGTCCACTTAATTATGCTTGAAATGATTAACGTGGATTTTAGCTTAACAGTGTGTCACTCAAGAGAAGAAGTGAGCTCGACAAGTGGGTATAATGATAACTTCGGGGTTTACTTTTAAAGCAATCTCTCCACAATAGGCACTCTATCCAGGTCGCCGGTATTTGGTACAACCAACTCGGTCCGCCGTGAGGGAATCCACGGGGTACGGAGATTTACGGAGGTCCCGGCAAGAATTTTCTAGTCCAAAGGGACGGAATACCCAATGGAGAGATAGTTCCCATCGAGAGGTGTGTTTGGATCCTAGGAAATGAGGGAAGGAAGTCCCCCGGCTATTAAAAAAGGGGGAAAACAGCACAAGGCAAACAACTGGAGGTTCTGGAAAGGATTTAAATCGCGTCCACCACAGAGGGCGCTAATTTAAATCGCGTCCTTTCAGTCGGCCGCGGATCTGGCAGCTTATGACAGCTGTAAGAGCCGAGGCGGCTCCCTGAGGACTCTGTTCAGAAACGCGTCCAGACAGGCTGCCGCACAACAAAGATTCATAAAATGCATCGTCTGGGTTTGACGCGCAACAGCACATAACAAATATATTTCTAAAAAGCTGCGAAGAATAACTAAGCAGGCAGAAACGCGTCGTCTGTTCCCGACGCGTATCAACACAGAAAACCCTCCCCACGAAATGTTTCTAAGTATGAACAACTGGGCTGAATCGCGGCGTCTGGGGTCGTCGCGATTCAACTCAAAAACCCTCCCAACGAAATCTCACCCCAAGGGGGGTGGATTAGCATGCAATTAGGGGTTAGATTGAGGGGGATGGGGGTTCCAAACACCAAAAACTCTCAAATAGCAAAAATGGTAAGATGGTAAGGACTATAGAATATTTTATTTTTATTTTTATTTAAACCCTATTAAACTATTTTTAGCATGCTAATGGAAAGGACTAAAAAGAAGCTCAAACAAACAAGTAGGAAATGACTAAACTAACTAGAAAATAGTGCCACAGGGGGCTAAACAAAGCGGTACCGGGCTAAAAGAAGAGCTGTCCCACCGTGATCGTCAAGTTGTAGATGCGGTTATTTCCCCGTTGTCCCTCCTCTCCCTTTTGGGGTCGGGGAAAGGGTGGATAGCGAGAGAATAAACGGCGTCCACACGGGGAATAAAAATGGACAGAAAGTAAAGGAAAGCCGCGATCGCCAGACACTTTTACTAAAAAGTACCAAAAGTAGGGACGGGTCTAAAAGGGGATGTGTACCTTTTTGGGCCCGTGGAAAGTAGCGGGATGTGTGTGCGGTGGGTCCTTCCTCCTCCTTCCACCGACCGGCCGACGAAGGAGATTTAGCCCGAGGTACCTGAAGAGGACAGAAATGGAAACGGATTAGGCGGACGTGTAGTAAATGAAAAAGACAATGGAAGACAGCGGACAGGACATAAAACGGTGCGGACGCACCTTCTAACTACGAAAATGAAAAACCCCTAACTAGACAGGGAGGGAAACATGCACGTGTGTGCTGTCTGGTGACCCGGACAGGGGGAGAGAAAGGTTGTGGGAGCCCGGAAACAGCGTGGCGGATGGCGACGCCTCGTGGTGGAGCGAACGGCGTGGATTGTCCTCCGGCTCCAGAACGGCAGCTTCTGGGCAGCAGGATCGACCCACTGGAACCTCTGGTGGACGTGGAACGGAACGGCAGGTGGGCGACGCGTTGGACGGGTAGGGCTTCGCCGCTCTGGGGGGTAAGGTCTCTCTCTCCTCACTGCTGCGCAGGGGGCTTGTATATATAGACTCACTGTTTTAAATCGCGTCCAACCCAGCTGACATTTTTCAAGTAAAATTGCGGCCACAGGAAACGTCGCGATTCATAAGGTCAGCCAGATGTCCCATCAACTTGCCAAAATATGATGATTACGGCGCGCAGCGATCTCAAGAATCGCGTCGACCATAGTCGTCGCATTTCGGAAGGTCAAATCGATTTGACAACCATGACCTCATTTGCGTCCGTAAAACGCGTCCATCATACTGGTCGCAATTAACAACCGCCTGAGCATTTGTAACGCTGTAACTGGCAGTTCTTAATCGCGGCGTGCTGTCTGGGCGCAATTCAGAGTCTGACACCGTACTGACAACGTTCTGACGCCTGACAGGGGCATGGTGCGCGCAGGGCGGTTAAGAATCGCGTCGTACAACCACGACGCGTTTCAGAGCCTGCCACAAGTGTCAGAATGTGTGCGCTCTGGCACAGCCTGAAATTGTTGACTTTTTAACCGCGACGGCCGTATTGGACGCCCTTTAATGTCGGTTAAGCGTTGCATCCTGTAAGGCGGTAGCTGAATTGCGTCGCCTTAGGGCGTCGCGCTTATGGCATTTAATATGCGGCCGCCGGTCTGGTAGCGATTTCAAACAGTGCTGATTCTTTTTTGGGTTTTTCTAGACTCTTTTGTAGACTTATCTAAAAGGTCCTAAAAAGCTTTAAAAGACAGAAAAATTCTGAAAAGTCTCAAAGTAAAACAGGAAATTCGGGGAAATCACTTAAAAATGTAATTAAAGGCAATCACATTGAGGCGTTACAATGCAACTCGAGATTTTGTCCAATTTGGGTAAAATTGGCGTGTCTACAAGATGATCATCAATGGGGGCACTAGCATTGTGCTCCCCTTGAGCTACTGCCTGCCCATCAAGAGATTGCTTCCCCTCAATAGGAGCATCTTCCACAATTATGTTGTCATGAGCAATTTCTTGCTCCCCCTGACTGGGAGCTTCCTCCATGATGATATTCTCAGTGTGGCCTGGAGCCACATCTTCTGCCACTAGATCACTACCAATTACTAGCTCCTCCTGAGTGTCTTGGATGGAGTCCAGCACATTTCTGAGTACAGATGCTACTCGGAAAGAAGGAGGAATATCCCCTGAACTATGCCCAACGGGCTCAATGTCCTCTGGGGGAATATCCTCAATCCTGCTGCTAGATTCTGCTGCTGCTTCCACAGATGGTGCTGCAACTCTTTCTGCTGGTGCTGTTGCTATTTCTTCTACAATTGGTGCTTCTACTGCTGCTGCTCCTAGTTCTGCTGCTGCCGGAACGGCTTGTTCCTCTTGAATCACAGGAATTACTCCTGCAGCTTCCTGGTCTTCTTGGACTTCACCAATAATGGCTTCACCCTCAGCCACAAATTTTTTTGACCACACACCATTTACAACAGAAAATTCATTTTTCCTTAAATTCCTGCTGCGGATTGCCTGCCCCATCTTTTCTGAAACATCTCCCACCACACTTATCCCATAATGTTGAAAAATTTTGGTCAGGAGATGGACATAGGGTAGAGATACATTCAACTTACTTTTTGTATCCTATACCTGTGCACTTGCAAATTTCATCCTTTCCAATATTACTTCTGTCGTGTTGATACTTTGATTCTGGATAGCCCAGAACATCAGGTCGGAGTCCGCCTTGGTGCAGGTGGAGAAGGTGGCACTCCTTGGGACTACTATTTGACACACAATGAAATGCAATAAGCGATTAAAAGCATTCAACTGGTTGATATCTAGTTTTCCATCCTTCAATCTGTATTCGAGACCAACAATCCCTAAACCTTTCGCCTGGATATCCACAGTGTGAATTCCACTGTGTCCGGAGGTAGTCACACCGAAGAGAGATGCCAATAGATCTCGTGTGACCCTAATCTGAGTTCCCTTGACCATGGAAGTCAAGGTCCTGTCTTCCTCCCTCTTCAGACATACATAGAAGGCTTTTACAAGATCCGGATAACTTACTTCTGATAGGGTAGCAATCTTTGTCCACTGCAATCTGTCCATTACTCTGACGATACTGCCCATTCCATTCTTCTGCAAGTCAGCCACATCCACTGCTTTGTGTCCGCAAGGCTTGGTCTTTACTGAAACATATCTTTTCTATTGCTCGGCGATAAGAAATGCAGCTCCGTAGCCCCCGACGCTGCCGGAAACACCAGAAGAGGCCATGGTTTTGGATGGAAAGAGTTTCTGGAGGACTGGAAAGAGAAATGGAACAAGAACCCTCAAGAAATTTCAAGCGGGAAGCAGTTGGAAGCTTGAAATCTCAGGGAGTCGATGCCGGAGTCGATAGGGTATCGCCTCAGGCAGAAGGAAGAAGATGATGAAGGGATGCGAATCGTTGCCGCACAGATTTTGGGATATAAGAAAAATTAAAAGGAATGACCTTTAGAATTTGGAGGCGTCATGATGGCAGAAAACGACAAACTGACTAGTTCGATAGGAATAAACTCTTATAAAATAACGAACCGTCAAGTCAAACTTAAAAGGATAGGCAATAATTGGAATTTTGCTCAAATTTTTAGGAGAAAAAATAATTTAAATTCTGAAAATTAATATTTCAGTTTTAAATAGATAATTCTTTCACAATTTACACATGCCTAATTCATTTCTAAGAGAAGTAAATCTCTCTTCGGATAAGGCCTTTGTGAAGATATATGCTAACTGATTATTTGTATCAATAAATGAAATATTAATGTTGCCATTTGCTACATGATCACGAATAAAATGATATCTAACCTCAATGTGTTTAGTCCTTGAGTGCTGTACTGGATTCTTGGTTAGATTTATAGCACTGGTGTTGTCGCATAACAATGGATTTGTCTTGATATGTAACCCATAATCCTCAAGTTGTTGCTTGATCCATAGGAGTTGTGTACAGCAACTTCCAGCAGCTACATACTCAACTTCAGCTGTTGACAAAGCTATTGAATTTTATTTCTTTGTGGACCATGATATCAGACAACCTGCAAGGAATTGACAACAACCACTGGTGCTTTTTTTGTCTATTTTGCATCCAGCATAGTCAGCATCAGAGTATCCTACCAAATTAATTTGACATGATTTTGGATACCATAAACCTAAGTCATAGGTTCTAACTAAATATCTAAATATTCTTTTGACATTAATTAAATGGGACTCTTTAGGATCTGCCTGATACCTAGCGCACATACATACACTAAATAATATATTAGGTCTACTAGCAGTTAAGTACAATAAAGATTCTATCATACCTCTGTAGATTTTTTGATCTACTTTCTTACCATCCTTATTACTGTCCAATCTTGTTGAGATGCTCATTGGTGTGGACAGTGGCTTGGCGCTTTCAAATCCAAACTTCTTTAAGAGATCCTTGGTATATTTGGCTTGACAGATGTGGGTGCCATCTTTTCCTTGCTTGATTTGCAATCCAAGGAAGTAGTTAAGCTCCCCCATCATACTCATCTCGAATTCTCCCTGCATAAGCTTCTCAAAATACTTGCAAAGAGATTCATCAGTAGAACCAAATATTATATCATCAACATATATTTGAACAAGCAAAATATGTTTGACCTTAGATTTGACAAATAGTGTACTGTCTACTTGACCTCTAGTGAAACCATGATCTAATAGAAATGCACTTAGCCGTTCATACCATGCTCTTGGTGCTTGTTTTAATCCATATAGTGCTTTGTGCAATTTAAATACATGATTTGAAAAATCAATGTCATCAAAACCTGGAGGTTGTTCCACATAAACTTCCTCTTTTATGAAACCGTTTAGAAAGGTAGACTTTACATCAATTTGAAATAATTTTATATCTAATGCAGATGCATATGCAAGTAACATTCTAATAGCCTCAAGTCTAGCTACCGGTGCATAAGTTTCATCGAAATTTATGCCTTCCTCTTGGGAATAGCCTTGAGCTACCAATCTAGCCTTGTTTCTTATGATCACACCAGCTTCATCCAATTTATTTCTGAACACCCATTTGGTGCCAATCACTGGATGATCTGATGGTCTAGGAACAAGTGACCATACGTGGTTTCTCTTGAACTGATTCAGTTCATCTTGCATGGCTAAAATCCAAGATTCATCAGTGATAGCTTCATTGACTGTCCTAGGCTCTATTTGAGAAACAAAAGCTAAATAATCACATAGAATTATGTTCCCTCTTGTTCTTACCCCTACAGATAGATCACCAATAATATTTTCAGGAGGGTGATCTCTCTTGTATCTCCATTCCTTTGGAAGATTCTAATGTACTATGTCCTTTTGTTGCAGGTCTTCTAGAGGTGGATCTTCCTTGTCCTCAATTGATGAGTTCTTTAGCTTCTTGGACAATTCATCTGCATCATCATTATCACTATCTTCTTCCTTTCTCAAGGAAGGGTTAGTTTCATCAAAGATAATGTGTACTGATTGCTCAATTAATAAAGTACGCTTATTAAATACCCTATAGCCTTTAGGTTTAGATGCATACCCCATGAAAATGCCTTTATCTGATTTTGTATCTAACTTACCAATGTCTCTTTTGCCGTTGTTGTGGATGAAACATGGACATCTGAATGTCCTAAAGTGACTGATCTTTGGCTTCTTTCCCTTGTACAATTCATATGCTGTTTTCTTTAGAATCAGCTTGATCATCACCCGGTTGATTATGTAACAAGCTGTGTTAACTGCTTCAGCCCAAAAGTACCTTGGCAGATCATATTCTGACAACATCGTTCTTGCCATATCCAGTAGCCTTCTGTTCTTTCTCTCAGCAACTCCATTCTGCTGTGGTGTTCTTGGTGCTGAGAAATTGTGCTCTATCCCTTTGTCACCACAGAATTTGCCAAAATTTTCATTTTGGAACTCTCCTCCGATCTGACCGGATTCCAACAATGCAATACTTCTTATCTTTCTGAACCTTTTTACTGAAACTTACAAAGCTTTCAAATATATCATCTTTGTGTTCCAGAAAGGATACCCATGTGAATCTTGAATAGTCATCTACTATAACGAATCCAAAATTCTTTCCTCCCAGACTTGTGGTCCTCATTGGCCCAAATAAATCCATATGAAGGAGTTCTAAGGGTTTAGAGGTTGTTACCACAGTCTTTGACTTGAAGGATGACTTGGTGTGCTTTCCTTTTGCACATGGTCCACAGACACCGTCCATTCTTGTGCTGACCTTTGGTAGACCTTCCACCAGGCTTTTCTTGATCAGCTTTCTCATGCCATCCAAACTGCAGTGGCCCAATCTTCTGTGCCACAGCTCAGTTGACTACTCCTTACTTGCTGCTAAACAGATGTTTTGATCTTTCAGTTCTTCAAGGTAAAGTACGTACATATTTTTTTCTCTATTAGCTTCGAAAATTACTGCTCCGTCTTTCATGATGCTGCACTTAGACTCTTGGAACTTGATTTGATGTCCTCTGTCACATAGCTGACTTATGCTGATGAGATTATGCTTCAAACCTTTTACGCATAGTACATCTTCAATAAATATTTTCTCTTTATTGCCAACAGATCCACATCCTATCACTTTTCCTTTTCCATTGTCTCCATATGTCACTGTGCCTTCTTCAGCTTCGAGATGAGAGAATAGTTTTCTATTGCCTGACATATGCCTTGAGCATCCACTATCCAAATACCATTTGGATGTTCGAAGGTTTCCCTGAAATGAAAACATCAAGCTTTAGGTACCCAAGTTCTTTTGGGTCCTGGTTGGTTAGTGTCATCAATTTTTCTTTTAATTATATATTTTTTGTGTTTGGTTGGATAAGTTATTTTACTGTGACCTAGTATGTTGCAATGGCTACAACATGTTGTCTTAGTTACCCTTTCATACAGAACATACTTAAAGTTTGATTTATATGAAGTATGTTGTTCAGCTACAAATTTAGGAGTAGGATACGTTTTAGGGTATACTATTGTGTCTTCATTATCTGGGGGTGTATAGCCTAATCCTTATTTTCTTTTTCCTGATCGTCTAGCACCTTTTAATATTAAGAAATTTTTTCCATTGGTGAATTTTTCTAATGTACTAGATAGTTTTTCATTTTCTTCTGTTAGAGTTTTAATTTTCCTTTTTAATTCATCTAAGGTTTCTTGTTTTTCTAATTTTATTATTTATTTATTTTTATCTTTCAGATCTTCGCATAACAGATCGTTTCTTCTTTTAAGTTTATTGATTTGCTTATCTAGTTGTTCATTTTCAGATTTTAAGTCTGAATTTGTGTTTTCTAGGCAAGCATGATTTTTCTTTGTCATTTTTAGTGATTTACACACATCCTTATATTTGTTGAACCACTTTATGGTTGTCCTTATATTTTGGTGATAACAAAACTTATGATGATTTCATATATATCTTTGTTGATTAAATACTATTGAATATTTTGTTCCATCTGAGTCGCATCAATCTCATAGCAAAATGCTGAGTCTCACATTGATGCAACCATTAAAATGCTAAATCGATGTTCATTCAATATACATCGATTTCTATTCAAAAGTGCCACATCGATTTCACTAACAACGATTTCATAAGTTACACAACGATTTGATCGTGTAACGATTCGTTAAGTGAATCATAGATTTTATCGTATAACGATTTGTTTTGTAAGCGCAACGATTTTCTAGGAAATCGATTCCAAAATGATTTGACAAGTGAGCACAATGATTTGTTCTCACAACGATTTCTTTAGATCGTAACGATTTCTTAAGTGAACGCATCGACTTGCCTTCACAACGATTTGTTAAGAAATCGTTCCCATAACGATTTCTTAAGTGATCACAACGATTTCTTCAATGATCATAACGACTTGTCTTTCACATCGATTTGTTCATAAACTTGCAACGATTTACTTGTAAATGAACAACGATTGTATAAGTCATATTCACATAGATTTCTCTTGAATATTTTGAAAGTGTTTTTGGCGCTCATTGAAAAGTCAAATATCTTCTGACAGATAAAGCTGCATGCTTGATTCAAAGCAGTGTCAGAAAAAGATTTGACCTATCAGTTTTAGCATGTTAAGAGAAATACATCAGAGTGCACTGTCATCGTGAAAACACTATTTTGTGCTGACACACTGCTCCATGCTCACAGATCTCAAAGACCACCAAAGGTAGATCAAGACAAGAGATCAGCAACGACTAGAAGAGCTACAACGGATCTCTTCAACGGATCTATTCTAAAGCTGCTCATATAAAAGATGGAGCATTGCTGAAGAACAGAAATAGGAGCATTGCTGAAGAACAGAAATAGGAGCCTTCCTGAAAATCCTTCAAGGAGTGTACAACTGTGAGAAGAACCTTCACGCCACAAACACTCAGAGAAAGAGAGAAGAGCTTGAGCCAAAAATCTACAGAAGCTTTCAAAGCAGAAGTCTTCATCGCCTTCAAGCCTTCTTCTCTTCCATTCTCCTTGTGCTCATTGTAATCTTGGGGGAGAGTCTGTGACTGTGAGCTAAGTCCTGAGTGTTCATCTTGTAATAGCTCTCAGTCTGATCTTTTTTTTCTAAGAAAGATTTCTGTCCAGCTGTAGGACTGTATACAGTGTGTAACCTAACTAGAGGTTAGTGTCTAGCAGAACCTTGTTGGGGTTTGTACCAACATGACCTAGCTGGGGGTTTAAGTCTAGCAGAACCGCATTGGGGTTTGTTCCTGGAGGTTTACTTCTGAACCTGTAAAAGAAGTAGGCTTGCTTCTGAGCCTAGAAAAGAAGTGGGCTGCCTTCTTGCCCGGGAAAGAGAAGAAGACCTGGTGGGGTATCCAGGATGTTGTAGTGTCCTTGAAGGGGACTGTACCTTCGGTTAGTGAAATCCCAAGAGTTTGCTTGGGGACTGGACATAGGACTTCCATGTGGGAAGGGCCGAACAAGGATAAATCTCTTGTGTCCTTTTGTGTGATTGTTCTTTTGCTTCCGCACTGCCACTCTTCATCACACTAACACTAACCAAACTTTTAAGTGTTCACGTTTTGATTTCAGATTTCAGAAAAACCTATTCACCCCCCCTCTAGGTTACCTTGCTGCCGTACATAAAGGGCCAACAAGTGGTATCAGAGCAGGTCTCTGAACTTTCAAGAAGATCCAACGATCTTAGAGCAAAGATCCATGGCAGCTCAAGGATATGCTGAAGGCCAATCAGTCACCAGACCTCCATTCTTTGATGGAGAGGACTACCAATACTGGAAGATGAGAATGGAATGCTTCATTCGAGGCATAGACTTTGATATGTGGCAGGTAATTGTGGTAGGTGATTTTGTTATTATTCCTGCTGAAGGCACTACTGCTATTACAGCTGCAGATAAAAGTAAATTATCATTGAATTTTAAAGCAAAGAATTATTTATGTTGTGCTTTATCTAAAATAGAATTCAGTAAAGTATCCGCATGTATATCTGCTAAAGATATGTGGGACAAATTGAAGCTCACATATGAAGAAATACCCACTACGGATGAAATACCTACTGATGCTCAAGTGTTTAAAGAAACAAGACAGGAAGCTATAACTCCATCATCTCTAACTGTCGCCACTCAAGGGGAGCAACAGGAAGCACCTCAGGAAGTTATCCTTCCACATGAAGAAGAAGAGATAAAGGAGGAACCTCAGATTGAGGGGGAGCCTCATATCTTTTTCAAAAAGATATCTCTGAAGAAATAAGCGCTGAAGAAGCTTCTGATGATGAAAAAGCTGAGGATAAGGCTCATAAAATCCAAGTAACTTCTCAGGAGACATCTTCTGTAAACAACTCCTCAGGTAGCTTCAACATTAAAGAAGAAAATGCCTATCTACTCTTGATGAACAAAAGGAAAAGGTATTCAAATGGGTATGGTTAGAGGATGCTCAAAAACATCCGATTGGTGATTACCAACTCTTCATTTCATTCCAATCTGAAGAGGAAGTAGTCATCCTTTAGTTTTAGTTTTCTGTTTTTAAACCTCATTTCTGTTTGTTATATTCAGTAAACTACAATGCTACTAACAATGCTTGTAAGTTTTTTTATATACAGATAAAAATCTTGAAGACTTGACAAACAACATGTCAAAGGTCAAGAGCAACAAGACCTGACTTGCCTCACATTAAGGGGGAGTCTCATGCTCAGGGGGAGCACAGATTAAGGGGGAGTCATTCCTTATCAACTATTATTGTTGAACCCCTCTATGGTAAGAAATTCTCTCAAAGGGGGAGAGAAATCCATGGTAAGATCCTTCCTTTTTGGTTAGTGACAAAAAGGGGGAGAGTTTGTATGAATTTTCGTAAACCTCTATGCTTTATATAATTTTATCAGAAAATTCGCATAAATTTTGTCATCACCAAAAAGGGGGAGATTGTTGAACCACTTTATGGTTGTCCTTATATTTTGGTGATAACAAAACTTATGATGATTTCATATATATCTTTGTTGATTAAATACTATTGAATATTTTGTTTCATCTGAGTCGCATCAATCTCATAGCAAAATGCTGAGTCTCACATTGATGCAACCACTAAAATGCTAAATCGATGTTCATTCAATATACACCGATTTCTATTCAAAAGTGTCACATCGATTTCACTAACAACGATTTCATAAGTTACACAACGATTTGATCGTGTAACGATTCGTTAAGTGAATCATCGATTTTATCGTATAACGATTTGTTTTGTAAGCGCAACGATTTTCTAGGAAATCGATTCCATAATGATTTGACAAGTGAGCACAACGATTTGTTCTCACAACGATTTCTTTAGACCGTAACGATTTCTTAAGTGAACGCATCGACTTGCCTTCACAACGATTTGTTAAGAAATCGTTCCCATAACGATTTCTTAAGTGATTACAACGATTTCTTCAATGATCATAACGACTTGTCTTTCACATCGATTTGTTCATAAACTTGCAACGATTTACTTGTAAATGAACAACGATTGTATAAGTCATATTCACATAGATTTCTCTTGAACATTTTGAAAGTGTTTTTGGCGCTCATTGAAAAGTCAAATATCTTCTGACAGATAAAGCTGCATGCTTGATTCAAAGCAGTGTCAGAAAAAGATTTGACCTATCAGTTTTAGCATGTTAAGAGAAATACATCAGAGTGCACTGTCATCGTGAAAACACTATTTTGTGCTGACACACTGCTCCATGCTCACAGATCTCAAAGACCACCAAAGGTAGATCAAGACAAGAGATCAGCAACGACTAGAAGAGCTACAACGAATCTCTTCAACGGATCTATTCTAAAGCTGCTCATATAAAAGATGGAGCATTGCTAAAGAACAGAAATAGGAGCATTGCTGAAGAACAGAAATAGGAGCCTTCCTGAAAATCCTTCAAGGAGTGTACAACTGTGAGAAGAACCTTCACGCCACAAACACTCAGAGAAAGAGAGAAGAGCTCGAGCCAAAAATCTACAGAAGCTTTCAAAGCAGAAGTCTTCATCGCCTTCAAGCCTTCTTCTCTTCCATTCTCCCTGTGCTCATTGTAATCTTGGGGGAGAGTCTGTGACTGTGAGCTAAGTCCTGAGTGTTCATCTTGTAATAGCTCTCAGTCTGATCTTTCTTTTCTAAGAAAAATTTCTGTCCAGCTGTAGGACTGTATACAGTGTGTAACCTAACTAGAGGTTAGTGTCTAGCAGAACCTTGTTGGGGTTTGTACCAACAGGACCTAGCTGGGGGTTTAAGTCTAGCAGAACCGCACTGGGGTTTGTTCCTGGAGGTTTACTTCTGAACCTGTAAAAGAAGTAGGTTTGCTTCTGAGCCTAGAAAAGAAGTGGGCTGCCTTCTTGTCCGGGAAAGAGAAGAAGACCTGGTGGGGTATCCAGGATGTTGTAGTGTCCTTGAAGGGGACTGTACCTTCGGTTAGTGAAATCCCAAGAGTTTGCTTGGGGACTGGACGTAGGACTTCCATGTGGGAAGGGCCGAACCAGGATAAATCTCCTGTGTCCTTTTGTGTGATTGTTCTTTTGCTTCCGCACTGCCACGCTTCATCACACTAACACTAACCAAACTTTTAAGTGTTCACGTTTTGATTTCAGATTTCAGAAAAACCTATTCACCCCCCCCTCTAGGTTACCTTGCTGCCGTACATAAAGGGCCAACAATATTTTTCATAAAGTTTGTTAAACGCTTCTTCCAAATTGTCGGAATCAGATTCAGTACAAGAAGTAAAGGAATCAGATGTTACCTTTTCGTCGATGTTTGCCATGAAGGCCAGGTTGGCCTTTTCTTCCTTCTCTTCACTTGAGATAGACTCGCTGTCAGAGTCATTGCTATTGCTCCAAGCTACTGCCATCACTTTCTTTTTATATCTTCTGAATTTCCTAGAACTGTCTTTCCTTTTGAATTCAGATTTCTTGAGCTTCGGACATTCTGCTTTGATGTATCCGGGCTTCTTACATTCATAGCATATGGGCTCAGCTTTCTTTGGATCCTTTACTTTTGGCTTCTTAAAGTCCTTATTTTTCTTGAAATATCTTCTACCGGACTGATACTTCTTCTTTTTGGCTAAGATTCGTTGTAGTCTCCTAGACATCATTGCTTCTTCATCTTCGCTGTCTTCATTGCTTTCATTGTTATCTGAAAATTCTTCTGATGAGTTTTCTTCATCTTTGAGAGCATTTGAGTGTTTCTTCCTGCTCGAAGACTCTCCCAGTCTCTCCATGTTGATTTCATGGGCCATAAGGGACCCAACAAGTTTCTCCAATGACATCCTCTTTAGGTCATTGGCTTCTTCTATGGCTGTTACTTTGGGAGTCCAAGAAGATGGTAGAGATCTCAGAATTTTTCTTACCATGTCTCCCATTTTGTAGGTTTTTCCAAGACTGGCTAACCCATTTGTGATGTCTGTAAATCTGTTGAACATTTGGGTTATTGACTCTCCTGGCTGCATCTGAAATCTCTCATATTGAGTCACCAGTATGTCTATCCTGGTTTCCTTGACTTTGTCGGTGCCTTCGTACGTGATCCTAAGCTTTTCCCACATTTCCATGGCGAATTTGCAGGCAGAAATTCTGTTGAATTCCTTCTTGCTGAGCGCACAGCATAGAATGCTCTTGGCTTTGCTGTTTAGGGAGATCTTTTTCTTGTCATCTTCAGTCCACTTATCTCTTTCATTTGTAACCAACAAGTCCCCTTCTTCAACTATTGACCAGATTTGATAGTCGAGTCATTGTAGAAAATACTCCATTCTAGTCTTCCAGTATGTGTAGTCTTCTCCATCGAATAGAGGTGGCCGGTTGACAAACTGACCTTCGGAGTGACCTTGGGCTGCCATCTGATCTTTTCTCTTCAGATCGTTGGATCTTCTTCTTTGTCGAAGAGACTAGCTCTGATACCACTTGTTGCCCAGCTAGCAAGCCCAGAGGGGGGGTAAATGTGATTCTTAAAAATATTGAGTACCTTAAACCTGTTCACAAAACAGTCACACAAAACACACTTTGATGGGTGTTAGAGTTAGTAAAGAAAGATAGTAAACGCAAAGCAAGCACACAAACAACACAGGAAATTATCCTGGTTTGGACCTCCTCTCCATAGGAGTCCTACGTCCAGTCCCTGAGCAACAACTCAGGCTTTCACTACCCAAGGGTATGTTGGGTTCTCATATTGGAGAATGTTGGGTTACAACAAGTGCTTAAATGTTTTTGATGATGAGCAATACTAATTGATGTTATGTGAAATGTTCACAAATGGTATGTTTGTTTTTGATGATGAACATTTCATGAACAAGACAAAATTGTTGTGTTATGAATGTGTGAAACATGATGAGAATGACAATTGGATGCAAATGAAACACATGTTTTATATGTTCATTATATCTCACTAATTATGTCTTTTAATGTAGGTGAGATTCCATGCAAGACAAAGCCCAAAATCCAAGTGCAAAAGAACAAGACAAGTTGCTGAAATAGTGCACCTGTCAACAGATGACAGTGCATCTGTCAACAGATGAATAGTGCATCTGATGCATCTATCGACAGATGATTTTCGCCTGTCGACAGATACACTCAGAAATCTATTTCCAGAAAGCCCAGTCTTCCGGTTCTTGCAAACCTGTCAGCATCTGTCGACAGCAGCAAGTCGGCTGTCGACAGACGGAGTTTTGGGAAGATCTAATGGCCAGGATATGATCTATATTTTGGTGTTTCCTTTTAGCACGACTCTCTATGCTTGGACACCACTATATATGGATCATATGAGGCTATTTTCGCAGCAAGGAGCCACCATACCAAAACCCTAAGCAAAGGTCAAGATCAAGGCTTTCTTCCTGCTGCCCTGCTTCATCTCTCTGCCCAGAACAAAGAAGAACAACCTTCCAAGCGGAGTTGAAGCCGGTTCGTCCGTGGTTCAAGCTTCTCCATCAATTGATACTTGTCAAGACAAAGCTTGGAGTCTTCTGGACGACCAACGAGAAGAGATCTACATCGGGATTTGATTCTTCATCTCTAAACTCTTCTCCTTTCACTACTTTCATATATCTGTGTGTGTGCACTGATTTGATATAAGTACGTGGATGTTGTGGAAGTGTGGAGTGTTGTTCTGATCGTGGGTGCACATCAGAAAACACGTGTGTGTGTGTGTTGGTCAGATCAAGGCTAGAGGATCTGATCTTTTGTGGACTTGATCTAGCGTGTGTGTGTGTGGTTGAGCCGGTGTGCTCGTGTGTGTGTTGTACTCAGTTCTTGAGTAGTGTGTCCTCACTGTGTGGGGGGTGGACGTAGGAGTCACGTGGTGTGATCTCCGAACCACCTAAAAAATCCCTTGTGCACTGTGGTTTGACTTATGGTTTGCACTGTATTGCGCTAGATGCATGCATAGGGATTTCGTCTACACACTAACTGTTAGTTTGCTCACACACATTGCATCATATCAAAGGGGTTTTAATTGAGTAGATCTTTTAATCCGAAGTAATTTTCATATTGCTTAAGTTTCCGCTGCAAATCTATTCAACCCCCCCTTCTAGCTTTGCCATAACCGAACATTCGATCCTAACAATTGGTATCAGAGCAGGTTCTTTGTTTATCGGTACTGATTTGGCAGATCTATTTTTGTGCACTTAATTGCTCTGAATCCTAACAATTGGTATCAGAGCGGGTTTTCTGTTCAACGATTGTGATTTGGCATATCTGTTTATGTGTGATTAATTGCTCTGATCGGGTTTATAATTGATTCTAAACTGATCTGATTACTTTGGTTTATTAATCTACAACATACTCAGAAATATGTCTGAGTTGTCGAGTATCATAAATAGACCAATGATTATTGAGTTTGATAACCATGTTGATAAAATGCAGGACTCCTTTAAGAAGACAAGCAAGATTGCAAATAAAGCCAAAGACAAATGCTTCATGGCCCTTGGCAGTTCCAGAGGTTCTCCTAGTTCAGACAAATCTGAAAGATCATATCTGTCAGAGAAGTCAAGAAACTCTCAAAGGTCAGGTAAATCCAATTTAGACCCATTTGACGCATCAATATCTAATTCTGATTCAGAAGATGATATTTCCTATGATGAGTTAATAGAATGCTATGAGCACTTGTCCAATCAACTTAAGAAGGTAAAAACTCAAAACAAGAAGCTAAAAGAAAAATTGGATAAGAATGAAATGAGAATTGATAATGCTCAAGCATTTTATGAAGAAAATGAAAAATTGAAAATGGAGAATGAAAAATTGGAAAAGGAAGTCAAAAACTATGAAATCAAGTTTTCTAAGTTGAAGAAGATCATGATCATGTGGAATCTGAAAATTCTGATTTGAAAAATCAAAATGAAAAATTGATTGATCATAATGAGAATCTCAAATTTGATAATGATCAATTGAACAAACAAATCTCCAACATGGCTCATGATCACCAAATAAAAGAAAAATGCAATCAACTGTTTGAGGAGAATAATCATCTGAAAAAGAAGATTGAAGGCTTGTATCATAACAGACCATTAAATGATGAATGGAACAATGCTAAGCAAAAAATTGCTGACTTGGAAAATCAAATTGTTCAAAGTGAAATTGAAAAGAACAAAATACAAAATGGTCTGGATGTCATGAAAAGCCAACTTCTAACTTCTGAAAAAGAAATTGTTACATTGAAAGCTGAAAAGAAAAAATTGAACAAAAAAGCTCCAAATAGGAAGAATCATGTTTCAATTGAAAACCAAAAGAAGAAAATGGAAAAGAAAACAAGAGTCTACAGGGTCTCTACACCTCCTCCAGAGGCCCAGAATGTTTCAAGGAAATCTCCAACTCCACATCACGCCAAGAGATACCAAAGGGTACCACCTCCTTCTTCTCAACCCAAGGGTGATCAAAGGTACTCTAAAGGATCTCAGAGATTCCAGCAAATGCAATCACACTATGGTAAGCTCCAGGTAAATGCTCAACCCGTTTGCTACAAATGCAATAAACTTGGTCATCTTGCTAAATTCTGCTGGAAGAAAAATCAACACTCTCATAAAAATCATGATGTTGTGCATGCTTCAAGGCTCCATAATAATCCATGTGTTCATACACACAAGGATAAACATGTTCATAAAGATCAGAAATTTCATGTATCTATGAACAGGAAAACTGCACAAAACAACAGAAATCCAAAAATCAAATCACTTTGGATTTTGAAATCTTTGTTATATCCTAACATTAATGTCGTTGCAGGACCCAAGCAAGTGTGGGTCCCAAAACAAGCTTGATCAGCAAGCTGAGATGTCTTGCAGCCAAAAATTAGAAATGGATTCATGACATTGGCTGTGCAAGGTAAGAAATGATGGAGAACAAAGGTAACTTTTTTGACTATGATTGAAGACTGTTCAGGTAAAATCTCCTTATCACTTCATATTTGAACTGCTGAAATTGAAATGGATTCTTACCTTTATCTGAGCAATGCAAAATGTGCCTTAATGCTACCCCACTTGACAATGCCACTTAGCAATTGGAATCATGCCATCTTGCTTGCATAACTGTGCACATGACCTCTTGGTATATCAAATGATGACATGTGGAAAAACAAGTTATGCTTGTTTGGAAACGATCATTATGCGTGAGTAAAATACTCCGCCAAGTACCAAAAGTCATGTAATGTATAAGGCTAGTTGAGTGCTTAATAATTTGTGAATTGCTTGATACATTTACTATGCATGTGTTATGGGGGAGTAAATTTGAAAGTGCTCATATGCTCATGAATGCTCATGAAATCTATGTGCAAGTGCTTGTCATGAATGTATATATATCATGCTTGAATGTTGTCTCATTACATGCACATCTTATGGGGGAGTAAGTTCAAGGTAGGTTGAGTGAAATACTTGAGAGAAACCCTTCATATTCATTGTGTAATTACTTCTCAAAATCTTGTTCTTCATGTCACTCAATTCTATGCCTCAAAACTGATTTTCTCAAGTATCTGTCGACAGGCACTATCCCATCTGTCGACAGACATGCTCTCCCAGAACCAAGCCTTTCAGGCCTGTGTGCATCTGTCGACAGGCACATTCTTGCTGTCGACAGATACACATTTTCTGTAAATTCTTCATCCTTCTTCATAATTTCTTCATGAGTATGTTCATATCATTGATGCAAGGGGAGAATTGGGTATAAATATTCATTATAACCTTTCATCCTCACATAGTATCAAAGTCATATGGTTAATCGCAATGATTTTGAAATAATATTTTGAGATTGAGTCTAGGTTGTATCATCTAGAAAACATTGAACAAATCTAATGATTTTAACCTAACTCACTTGAATAACTCCCTTGTGGATGATCATGTTCCTATATGGATTGACAAGTAAGAAGGTTTTTGAACTTAATGTCTTTGCATTGGCCTTTGACCTTAATAAACCTTTTGAACTTGATTTTCCAACTTAAAAAAAAAGAAAGAAAAGCTACCTATTTCTAAAGTCAAAAATTAAAAAAAAAAAATATGTGAATTGGGACAAAGGCAGAGCAATGATGAGTATCACTGAGTAACCGGGGACACGAGCATCACAAATGTCTGTCTTCGCGTCAAAAAGTCCTTTCATTATCTCTGCATAATGGTATGATGGTCACTCACACTGAGTAACTGGGGGTACGGGCATCCCAAATGTCTACCTTCACGTCAAAAGGTAAAAGTGATCCTAATTACCACTTAAATTGTTCAAATGCTAGAAATAGAGTGGAGCCTCCAAGATTTAAATCAAGGGCAATAGGTTGTCTATTGTCAATTGTTCATGTAGACATTGCCTTCATTTACCAACTGAACATCACCCACTAAGGTATATGATTTTCTTCAATGGTTTTATTCAAAAGGGTTATCTCATTTTCATGTGTTTTTGAACGATGTATTCTAAATGCTATAACTTGAGATTCCCGGAGTATTATCTCTTAACCATTGTAGAATTTTTATGTGTCTTAATACTAGTGTTTATGACATTTTGTAGTGGGTATCAACCTATTCTCAACCTTGCAATCTCATTTGAACACTCATTCCCCACTCAACTCTTTCACAATTCAATTATGTGGTCACACAATTCTTTGCTTCATTCTTTTACTTGTGTGCACCCATTATCTTTTTGAATGTTGCCAAAAGGGGGAGAAACATCAATTATCTTTTTGAATGTTGCCAAAAGGGGGAGAAACATCAATTGTGCATAAATTGAAATTTTTGTCATCATCAAAAAGGGGGAGAATGTTGGGTTCTCATATTGGAGAATGTTGGGTTACAACAAGTGCTTAAATGTTTTTGATGATGAGCAATACTAATTGATGTTATGTGAAATGTTCACAAATGGTATGTTTGTTTTTGATGATGAACATTTCATGAACAAGACAAAATTGTTGTGTTATGAATGTGTGAAACATGATGAGAATGACAATTGGATGCAAATGAAACACATGTTTTATATGTTCATTATATCTCACTAATTATGTCTTTTAATGTAGGTGAGATTCCATGCAAGACAAAGCCCAAAATCCAAGTGCAAAAGAACAAGACAAGTTGCTGAAATAGTGCACCTGTCAACAGATGACAGTGCATCTGTCAACAGATGAATAGTGCATCTGATGCATCTGTCGACAGATGATTTTCGCCTGTCGACAGATACACTCAGAAATCTATTTCCAGAAAGCCCAGTCTTCCGGTTCTTGCAAACCTGTCAGCATCTGTCGACAGCAGCAAGTCGGCTGTCGACAGACGGAGTTTTGGGAAGATCTAATGGCCAGGATATGATCTATATTTTGGTGTTTCCTTTTAGCACGACTCTCTATGCTTGGACACCACTATATATGGATCATATGAGGCTATTTTCGCAGCAAGGAGCCACCATACCAAAACCCTAAGCAAAGGTCAAGATCAAGGCTTTCTTCCTGCTGCCCTGCTTCATCTCTCTGCCCAGAACAAAGAAGAACAACCTTCCAAGCGGAGTTGAAGCCGGTTCGTCCGTGGTTCAAGCTTCTCCATCAATTGATACTTGTCAAGACAAAGCTTGGAGTCTTCTGGACGACCAACGAGAAGAGATCTACATCGGGATTTGATTCTTCATCTCTAAACTCTTCTCCTTTCACTACTTTCATATATCTGTGTGTGTGCACTGATTTGATATCAGTACGTGGATGTTGTGGAAGTGTGGAGTGTTGTTCTGATCGTGGGTGCACATCAGAAAACACGTGTGTGTGTGTGTTGGTCAGATCAAGGCTAGAGGATCTGATCTTTTGTGGACTTGATCTAGCGTGTGTGTGTGTGGTTGAGCCGGTGTGCTCGTGTGTGTGTTGTACTCAGTTCTTGAGTAGTGTGTCCTCACTGTGTGGGGGGTGGACGTAGGAGTCACGTGGTGTGATCTCCGAACCACCTAAAAAATCCCTTGTGCACTGTGGTTTGACTTATGGTTTGCACTGTATTGCGCTAGATGCATGCATAGGGATTTCGTCTACACACTAACTGTTAGTTTGCTCACACACATTGCATCATATCAAAGGGGTTTTAATTGAGTAGATCTTTTAATCCGAAGTAATTTTCATATTGCTTAAGTTTCCGCTGCAAATCTATTCAACCCCCCCTTCTAGCTTTGCCATAACCGAACATTCGATCCTAACAGGGTACAGTCCCCCTTATGGACCCTTGCACACCCAGCCGCAACTGGTCTTCTCTTCACAACCCGAAGAGGAATTACAACACCCTGGATACCACCAGGTCTTCCTTCTACTCGAAGGGAACACACACCCTGGAACCCCCAGGTCTTCCTTCAACACGAAGGGAACACAAGAACACAAGAATGTGAAATGAGATCAAGCCCCTAGATCAAGCTTATACAATGCTAGATCTGAAGCTAAGACTGAGAGGTAAAGTTCTACAGTGAGGGACACTCTCAGTTTTCAGAAGCTCTCAAGACTAACACAATGAATGCAGAGAGCTAAGAGCTAAACAATCAAAAGAGTGAGGCTTGGCTCTTCGAGATGCTCGTAGAAAAACTTGTGTAAGATTGTCGTTGGTATTCTCAATCTAAAAGCTATGTTCTTCTGGAGCTTAAGTCTTCTTTATATATATTCTATTTGAAATTTGAACGTTGAAGTGCCTGTTGTCTCTAAACTTTTGCTTACGTTAGACTGCATGGTCCTGTAGAGCTTCCTGTTCAACGGTCTTTAGCCTTCCATGCACGCAAAAAAAGAGATGATCTTCAGAGATATCCTTTGGCTTCTATTGTGCCCAACGTTGTATGAGAAGTGCTGTCAGAGACCTGCATGCATTAAATGTTAAACAATAGACAACTAGGTTGTCTCTTGTTGTCAGTCAACGTTAGATTGATTTTATATAGAAATAGAAGTTCCATTCTGTCTTTCTAAAAAGATGTTTACAGAATGTGCATGGTAATAGAAGATATCGTTTGCATGCACTGCGGTGATACGTTCAGTCATAATAAATGCATGATTGTTAGAAAAATATACGTGAAGACTTTGACTTTTCAACGTATTCAAAAATGAGCTCAAAAATCAAATCATTATTTTCACATAGAATCGTTATATGCATGACTTATGAAATCGTTGTGAGTGAATCGTTGTGCACTCATAAGTAAACTTATACACAAATCGTTATATATTAATAACTAAATCGTTATATAGACAAATCGATGTGACTCCATAAGCAAATCATTATGCACAAGACGTTATAATCAAATCGTTAAAGACAATGTGAATGAATCGTTGTTTGCTGTATCGAATCGTTACAACGACCAAGTCGTTATGTAACTTGATGAATCGTTACAGTAATAGAGTCATTATGTAACTTATCGAATCGTTCCAGGGATCAAATCGTTTTGAAACTTGATGAGTCGTTGTGACACTGAAATCGTTGTTCTCACTTATCAAATCGATGTGAGAGCAAATCGTTGTTTTTTCTTAAGAAATCGATGTGATCACTTATCGAATCGTTATGGAAGCAAATTGTTATGAATACTTAACGAATCGTTATGAAAGCAAATCGTTATGATCACTTAAGAAATCGTTATGAAAGTAAATCGTTATGAGTACTTAGCAAATCGTTATGAAAGTAAATCATTGCGATTACTTAACGAATCGTTGTGAGGGCAAATCGTTGCGATCACTTACCGAATCATTGTGAGGGCAAATCGTTGCGATCACTTAACGAATCGTTGTGAGGGCAAATCGTTGCGATCACTTACCGAATCATTGAGAGATAGACTGTAATAGAGTGACAATGACTTATGAAATCGTTATAGAACCAAAATCGATGTGAATGAGGAAATCGTTATGATTCTAAGGAAATCGTTATAACAACTAGAGAGTCGATGTGTACTTAGAAAATTTCATGTTTTGAACTTACATTGCTACAGAGTAAATAATGCTTACCCATTTAGCTTGTTATTCATTGTTTCATTTCTTGTGCTCAAATCTCATAGAAAATATGTTAGATTAAACTTTATATAGTTTTGTTAATCACCAAAATAAATATGTAATTAATTTAAATTAAATGGGGATAAGCTGATCATCAATCTATTCTTGCAAACTATTGATTGATCATCTTGCTATTCTAGCTTGTTAAAGTGAATAAATGATATCTTAAAATATTGCAAATCATGTCGAGTTAAGTGCAAGTTTCAATACCATGTCATCATGTTACTTGTTTTCCGCAATGTTTAAGACCGATGGATTATGGATTGAGACACGTACTACACTACACACTTGCACCTATAGGCAACCCTTTCTTAGGAGATTGGAAACTCACAGCCGGTCATTCCGTATCGACAGTCTAGTGACCTTTCTCTTAAGACCTCCATAAATCTCCGTACTCCGTGGATTTCCTCACGAACACCGAGTTGGTTGTACCATTGAAGTTCCCTGGAGATAGAATGCACTTCCTTTCTTCTCTTGTTCTCGTGAGAGTGATACATAACCTTGACTTAAGCCATTAATGTAAAGAGTGAACTAAAGTATAAATCGTGCTGTTATGCTGCCAAAATTATCTCTTGATTATTATTATCATGAAATCATGTTCACATAACTTGCTACCCTTGACATCATCATCATCATCATGAACATGACATTACCATTGCTTACATGTTGAAACTCTTATTATTGGCCATGAATGACTATGGGTATCTACATTTAAAATTAAGTGAGATGCTAATCGGGCACGGCGAGTGTCCAAGGGCTCCAGTCTAGCCCCAATGATGGAGAGTCATAAATATACTGTTAACCATGTGTATAATGATTACTAGCAATGCATCTGCGCTAGGAGTACTTGCGTGTTGAATGCTAGATACAATAACCACATACACATGTCCTATTGTGCATTTCAAGGTGGATTTTTTCTTGGTGTACATTAGTGTCTTCGTGCTTGATTAGTGTTACATGATCGTGCTCGTACTTGCTTGCATGATATGACCATCATAAGGGGAAGCCAAATAGCTCTATTTTTAACTTACTTCTCAAAATACATCTAAAATTAAGACCAACACACTAATGCACATGACTATGATTATCAGATATCATCTTAATGATCGGTGGAAAATTTCCTTAATACTCTTGTGATGCTTAAAATCCATCTAACTTGTAGTAACTCATGAGAAAAAAACTACCTGTCTCAAGTGAAAATAGGAACTAAGCTTAGTAACCGAGTCTTTCCATTGAACAAGTGAGAAGCCTCGCATCAAACGACAATACTTTCCTCAAAAATGAAAGAAAAGAAAGAAACAAAAGAAATGACATCATTTGTTTCAAAATAACAACAAAAAAAGGGGGCAGAGTGATAGCTACCAAAAATCAAGGGTCTATCATGCATAGGTAAGATTGAGAGTATCTGTTAGTGTTAATTAGAATTCTACTTATCATCATGTGTGATGCCTCTTAATCATGTCTCACACTTCACTTTAAATAGTATTTAATTTTGAATGTGTGTTGAGAACTTGATTAAACACTGGACTATTTAATGGCTATCTTTTAGAGCATGCACTCCCATTATATTCCCCAAGTGACATTTTCACATACTTTGTATTATGTCAATTGCACTTCTCATCTCTAATACCACCCACTTTTTGATGCTGTCAAAAAGGGGGAGAGAATATTATGTAGATTTTATAATTTGGTTTTGGGGGACAATTTGTGTCCAAAAGAAAAGGGAAGAGTTAGAGTCACAAGCATCTTTGTGAGGGGGAGTATTACTTCTGTATCAATGCATGAATGCATGCCAGTCTCAGTTAAAGCAATTTAAAACTATTTGCACTTATGTTGTGTTTTGTGTGAAAAATCTACAAGTGTTTTGTCATCATTAAAATTGGAAGATTGTTATACTCTGTAGATTTTGATGATCACAAAAAACTAAGTTTAACTCATGTTCAGAAAATCACAAAAATATTATGTTTAACTCATGTTCAGAAAATCACAAAAACACTAAGTATAATTCATGTTCATGACCCAAGTGTTTGATTTATTCATATTTAATTTGAGAGTCTAATTTGTGTGTTAAGTGTGCAACCATTTTGTCCAAAAGTCGCACTTGAAGTGGTCAATACAAAGCCCAAGACTTGGACAAAACAGCAAAGCCAAGGCTGGAAGGTCAGCTGCAAAATTGACAATCGGACGACCGACTTGTTGAAATCGGTTAACCGACCATATGAGAGGCCAATCGATTGAAGAACAAGGCCCAATCGATTGTCCAATCGATTGATGACCAAGCTGAAAGTCGGACGACCAATTTTGGAAAAAACGGACGACAGATCTAGCCAGTACAGGTTGGGACTGGGACAGTCAAAAAGTCGGACGATCGACTTGAAAAAATCGGTCGATCGATTCACCAGTCGAAGCGCCAGTCGAAGCTAAACCAACAATCGGACGACCGATTGTCTAGCCAAATGTCCAGTCGATTTGTCAGCCAAAGCCCAATCGAAGCAAGGCAGAATTCAGATGACCGATCCGAAGAATTCAGTCGACTGATTCCGACAATTCTGTATTTGGACTTTCCAAACAGAGTCCTACGAAGATCCAATTCTTTCCAAACATAGAGGGACTCCTTGGAGTTATAAATAAAACATGTTCCCGTGTTTTGGAAGTGTACAACACGCCTCCCAAAGGTCATATCGTACCCTAGAGTTTAGAGGAGGATCATAAAGCCCTAGGAAGAGCCAACAGACGCTCTGTTCTTGTAGAAGCCTGAAGAACGAGTCTTTATCGTTAAGAAGCCTTCCAGACGTACCTGAGAGGTGTTCTTCATCAGAAAGGCGAGGACCTGGTGTTGCTACTTGCAAGACCTCGTTCAGAAGTGTTCTAATTCGGCCAGTTCTTTAACTGAGTCATCGTTGTGGAAAGACAATCACAAAGGCCGACCTTCTGTGACAGGAGAACTCTACACCTTAATGTTTAGATTATTGTCCTCCTGTTTCACGTTCTTTTTGTTCTTTGTTGAACCCTGAACATATTTGTGTGTGTGTGCTCGGCTATGAGCACATGGTTTGTTGGTGTGTAGTGCGTGCGCGGATACACGCTGAGTTGTCTCGTCCCCGAGAAATGAGGTGGGACTTGTGTTGTCCCCGTAAACAACTGTATGTGTGGGTGTTTTCGCTTGTACCTGAGAAATAAGCTGGTGGAAATCCTCATAAGGGTGTGAGATAGTGGACGTAGGCACACACAAAGGTGTGTTTTCTAAACCACTATAAATCCTACGTGCATATGTGGTTTGATCTATATCTTCTACTTTCGATCTTCGCACGTTAAGATAGTCAGTTTCATCTATATACTTACTTTATTTCGTTGTGCATATCACATAATATGTTTGATTAATTTAGTCTAATCTATTCTGTGTAAAAGAATTTTTATTGGGCGATAACGAATTCACTCCTCCCCTCTTGGTTGTCCATCGCATCCCTGCACTTCAGATCTGACATTGAGCCTCTCCACATACCATTGACTTTGATTCAAGCATGGAACTTTATGCCCCACATACACACGTCTCCTCCTCATCCCACAGATTTCTACAAGGGTCCCAACCATCCCAACAAACACTAGTTATGTCTTCGTCCGAAGTAGGGATGAACTAGGTAGGTTCATCCTCATCACTGCCATTGACAATCTGCATCTCACTTGGGAGTAGATTCTTAGTAGAAGGTCATAGTCAATCTAATATGACTTAAACATGGATTTTACATTGACAAAACGAGCTTGCCTGTGACTCTCTAATATAATACGTGTTTTTTTCTAAATATTTCACCCGTTGACAATATGGATATGTTTTCATTAGGCACTTTAGATTTTATACTATCAAACGCAGGTGTGAGAAGGCAGAAGGAGATGTACACCAATACTAGTGAAGTCCACATCCTGCATTCATATTGTTCTTGTAACGTTGCGCATTTTTCGGATCCTCACTTAGTGGTTGTGGTGGCTAGTGTGTGGCCAATGACATGTGTTACAGGTGTTTATGCAGATTTTCGGGGCTTCGTGGGCCAACGGTGCAAGCCCAAAGCATCCCTCTATTCACTGTCTGTGAACGCGACAGGGCCTAGCGTCGCGTTCTGAATACGACGGCCCTGAGTGTCACGTTCTAGTTGCCGCCATAGAGTGGTCTTCGTCTGCATGTCCACCGCGTGTCACGTGCTGGGCGGCCTGCTGATGTTGACCATGGGAAGGCGACGACCTTCTCCATCGCGTTCAGGTCGCGACTGTAGGGTACGTCGCGTTCTCAACTGTGGTGCGTTTTTAAGATAGGTCGGCCAAATAGAGCTCCAGTAAGCTCTGCTCAACCAGTGAGGAGTTTTTGCGGAGATTTTCGGGCAATTCGGGGTTCTGGAGGTGTTTTCGGCGTGGTCTCGCCGCGAGGACGTCGTGCGGAGCGGGGGAAACGCCGGGGTATCGCTGTTCTTCGCGGAGGTAGGGATATTCCGCCCCGTTTTATGTTGTGATTTGCATGTGAAGCATGAATAGCTTGTTACTCGTTTTATAAATGATAGATACCATGCTAGGACATTGAGTAAAGCTTGAAAAATGGGTTTTTACATCGTTTTATAGGGTTTGTGTGGGAGATTCGGAGATGGGAAGCCGGATTAGGGTTCCTGCCTGTGAAGGCGACGGACCCTACTGTCGTGTTCTGAACGCGACAGACCAACCTGTCGCGTTCTTCTTTTTATCGCGACCTATCGGGGTGTCACTTTGGGAAGGTGACAGTAGCCCTCATCGCATTAACAGTTCCGTGGGTTTTATGTATGTGCATGATAGCATATCTATCGGATTATCGTTGTGTGATGTGTAAGGCATTGGTAAGTAGTGCATTGGCACCTGTAGCGCTCGAGGAGCGTGATGTTTACGTGGTTGCGTGGTGTTTATGTGGTTTGAGCAGTGTGTATGTGATTTGTGAGTGCGTGGCGAGTAGTACGACACTTGTATTCGTCGTGATTTAACTTCTGTGATTAGTTTGTGGTGATTGGGCAGTGAGGTTCCAGCGTGAACCTAGCCTCGGTCCTTTGATGTCTTTTATAGGTTATTTAAGATGGTTTAAGTAATAAAACATGTGTAGGGTTAGGAGTTAGTATATGGTTATTATTGTTGGGAGGCAACACTCTGATCAGCAACAACTCTCTCTCACACTACCCACTCGTAGATACCAGAGAGAGATAAGAGGAGGTAGGAAGAAGAACACAGGAACACCAGATTTTTACGTGGTTCGGAGGCAAGAAACCTTCCTACGTCCACGGCCACAGCAGCTATCGATACTTCTTCCGCAAGAAAAAACACACACATACAAAGAGGACAAAACCCCCATTTATATACTAGGAGGAAGGGGCGCCACAATCGAGACACACAAGGGCAAAAGGGTCCTGCCTTTGAATCGCCTCAGAACTGCAAAGTCATGTCCTGGTAAGAGGGAGTCGAATGCTTCATACTTGACATTCGACTGCATGAGTCGAATCCTTCTTGCTGACATTCGACTGCATGAGTCGAATCATTCACATCTGACATTCGACTGCATGAGTCGAATCATTCAATCGACTGCTTCATTTCTGACTTCGGATGTGGCAGTCGAACCGCGACCTGACCCCTTATGGAGATCTGCTTCAGAGTTCGGGCTCCACATTCTAACAATTATTGGTTAATAATAGTTCATGTATGTGTCTGTATAGGCTAGCTTGTAGGTCACATAGTGACCGGAGACAAGCTATTCCTGACGCTTGTATTGTGGTTTGTAATAAAGATTATATATGTATGTATCGTGGTTTGTGTGTTGTCGAGTTTGGTGGTCTAGCGCCTATTCCGGAATACCTCTTCAGTCGGGTACCTCAGGTTCTGCGTGAGCCAGGCACGTGTGTTTGTTATGCTCGAGGCGTGTCCTGGTACGGTGTGTACCACTGAGGTCTGAGTCATCTTCCTAGACACCCTCACTCCTGTGTTTAAGTTGTACGTCCGGCTGAGGGAAAGACGACTGGGGCTATCGACTTGTGTTTGTGGGTGTGCAATCGCTTGTAGCGCGCTCGTGGTTGGGGGGACGGACACCAGTAGACGTACTGGTCCCCAGCTAGTCCCGTGTTTCCAGTGCCTTACTTTAGGGAGCTCGGACCAGAGTCCCTAAAGGTGTCAGGCTTGGACCTGTAGCTGTGTGGTCTGCAGGTGTGGTGTTGGTTAGTCTCCACTGTTGTTTACTTTGTGTGTTTGTAGAGCGAAAATTGGACTGTGTGTCCGTGGCTACGAGACTGAGTAGTGGTTCTTGTGCTGTGTTGTTCGAGTTGGATGCTGGCGTTATGAACCAGTAGTCCGTTCCCATGTGGTGACGTCGTTCTTTCCGACTCATGCTTTGCCACTGGTTGTGGCTTGTGTATAGTGACTCGCTGGTTGAGGTTTTACCCGTTGAGGTGTGCCCTGGTGTTGGCACAATTGTAATTGTGATTCAGTGGTGGTATCTCGTGGTAGTAGGTGCCTGTACCCTTCCTGGGTAGCTTTGTGTTGCCGTACGTTGTGTACCAGCCTCTTCAAGTGTTGAGGTGGACTTGTGTTCCATGAAGATCAAGTGGTGTGACCTTTCACACATTGTGTTTTACCCTTCTTTGGGTAAGCTTCCGTTTGTGGTTTAAGTGTGTGGTCGATTGGCTTGCTGATGCCAATCCTGTTACCCTTCATGGGTAGGTTGCCTGTGAAGCTTGTAGCTTAGGCAGCCAGTTATTGTAATGGTTGCCTGTGAGACTTGTGACCTAAGCATTTCAATTGTTGGGCAGACTAGTGGTGCTGTGCTAGTCCTGTTGCTCCTCTTTCCTTCCGAGGACTATATATTTGTTGATATGTTTATGTTTTAGTTGTTGTTTATTATGACTGTTGTGAGTATGATATGGTTTGACTATCGATGTTGCCAGTGAGACCCTCTGAGGTTGATGTCTCTTTAGTTTCGTGTGTTGTTTTTGGGAGGTCCCTATTGAGCCCGTGACTTGTTGATGTTCACTTCCCTACAGTTCCTTTCAGGGCTTGTCGTGTGTTGGACTTGCAGTGACGTTGCGATAGACTTGTACCACCAGCAGTAGAGTTAGTTGTGTTGTGTGAGCTTGTACTCCCTCGAAATATGTCCCAGATAATTGTGCTCTTTAATTAGACATGTAATAATGTATTGGGACAGTTGTACAATATTGTTTATAGATATGAACACATGTACTTTCTTGTGTCTTATACAGTTATTGTTGTCTTTTATATTCTTACTGGACACTTGTGTGAACTATCCCTTGCGAGACTTCGATCCGATCGCGGGATGCGGATTTAGATATGAAGCCTTATTGGGCATAAGTATCTAAGGCCGTTACAGTTCTCAACTGCACCCTTCGGACTCACCTATACATAGAAAATGTGTTCCCTTGTGTAGTATGACGCTTTCTAGCAAATGGAACCTGTAAGTGTGCTACACATATGATTGTTTGGGATCTACTTGACATCCCATAAGTTTTCCGAGTCTCTATGCCAATTGCATGGTTTCTTGACGTTTGATCTCGAAGACCTTAACTAGTGCATCCTCGACGACCTGCAAATGACAACATGAAGAGATCTCAGAATTCCAAACATCAAACCTGATGATTTGTTGGTAACTCAACAAAGCTATTTTGGTGAAACAACGGCAGTATCCAAGTTCATGGATAAACTTTGCAAAGAGAAAAGATGTTGAGACTAGGAAGTGCAATTCTACAGTGGAACAAGAGAAGATGTTGAGATTAGTCAACCAATCAGTGGATCAAAGCCCTAACTATGGAGAGTGTAGGGAATGTGAGTTCGCAGAACTGGGTACAGACAGTAACCCTCTGTCAGCTGCTTGTCATGTGCAATTTCCAAATGTGTAAAATCTCCAGGTCAAAGGATATTTACTTCCCTCACCCATGAAGAATACTTATTTCCCTCACCCATGAAGAACTAATTAGTGTACTCCAGTATGAAAAAAACAAATTTGAACCAGGAATTAAACACCCACAACAAGTCAAGTTCTATGAATATTCCACAACAGAAGATTATCATGCTTGAAAACAACTCTCAGAACATCCCACGTTTCATTGTAAGCAAATGCTCCCTTCCCCTTCCTCCAAAACCCCAATAGTGAAGAAAATACCATAGAATTTCACATTCACCA